>OY735210.1:5622715-6035215 GCA_963457665.1 Thysanoteuthis rhombus | reverse complement strand
TGCATGTATATGTATATATATGTAACTTTGTATACATATCTGTATATATAAATATATATAACTATATATATGCATGTATATGCATATATATATATATATGTAACTATATACATGAATGTATATATATATATATATATATATGTAACTATATATATGCATATATATATATATTATATGTATATATATATGTAACTATATATTCGCATGTATATATATATATATATATATATGTAACTATATTTTCGCATGTATATGTATATATATATATATATATATATATATATGTAGCTATATATATGCATATATATATATATTATATGTATATATATATATATGTAACTATATATATATGCAAGTATATTTATATATATGTATATATGTAACTATATATATGCACGTATATATATATATATATATATATGTAACTATCTCTATGCATATATATATATATATAAATGTAACTATCTATATGCATTTATATGTATATATATGTATATATATAAAAATATATACATATATATATGTAACTATATACATGCATGTATATGTATATATATATATATATATGTAACTATATATATGCATGTATATGTATATATATATGTATGTAACTATATACATGCATGTATATGTATATATATATATATATATGTAACTATATATATGCATGTATATGTATATATATATGTATGTAACTATATATATGCATGTATATGTATATATATATGTATGTAACTATATATATGCATGTATATGTATATATATATGTATGTAACTATATATATGCATGTATATGTATATATATATGTATGTGACTATATATATGCATGTATATATATATATATATATGCATAGGTACATATATGTATGTAACTCCATATATATATATATATATAAAATATATATTCATATACACACTCATATATATATATATATATATATATATTTATATATATATATATATATATACATACACTTGCCAATCAAGTTACAATTTGTGTATTGTTACCTTTTTTAAAAATTAGAAAATCAATATGCGGTTCTTCCAAAAGCTCTCTTAAATACTTTCATTGGAATGTAGTCTTCTTTATTCTTTCGTTATATATTCACATAAAATAACAGACGTGTTTTCATATCATGGCAATTCTTTTTTCACAAGGGGTATTATTTGCCATGATATTCTTCAAAATAGAATGTAGTCATTGATTGATATAGAGCAATTAATGTGGTGACAGCAAAATGGTTGTACACATGGGGTTAGGAAAATCTCTGTAATTGGTTACAAAAATTCGAGACTCCCAAAAAAGGTAGCTCAATACCATTTCTAGGAATTTTTGCAAAACCTAAAAACAAATGTGATAATTGATCAGGACTCTCATCATATGAATTTCAAAAAAATTTCCATGAATGAATAAAAAGGATCCAACATTTTCGAATGCATTTCAAACAAATTTCAACCTAATTTTCACTCCAAAATAAAATTTGTTCCTAAACATACATATCCCTTTACTGAATGATACAAAATTTAGTTGGAGAGAAAAGAATCCGAACTTGGTTTGTACCTAAATGGACATCAATTAGATTAAAGGGAGGGAATCCACGTATGGTTCTTAAATTTTTCAGGATGTAGTTTTATGGCAGATAAAAGCTGTAGACTCAACAAACACATTGAATATTTGGTTAAATTTTTTTAGTATCAGTTAGATATAATATCAGACTAATTCAGAAAAATAAAAATTATTAGCAAATTGATCTGCTCCCATTTGATTGCCATGCATTCCATTTTAATCAGGGTATTAAAAAAAAATGGCATTTGGGATGCTCTTTGCCAATGATGTGGAAAATTTCTCTGAGTTTTCAAGTATTACCCATTCACGATTTATATTAATTGTTATAAATTAACTCTGTTATCAACTTTATTTGTTGTAAACAGCTTCACATTAAGAATAATTAATTTGAAATTAATTAATTAGTTTTTAATTGATTTTAAATGAAGTGTTTTGGACTGACTGATTTTAATAGCAATAATTGTCTCATAATGTTATCCCTAATTATAATAGACGGCTTTCTCCTTACAAGTGCTTATTGTCCTTAAATACTTTTTTAATGTTTTTTAAAGTAGAACTGAGCAGTGTTTCTTACAACAGGCAAGAAAAATCAACAAGTACAACTAAATACTTTCATACTTTACCTGTAAACTGAAAAGAATGCATTGTCAGTCAGTGTACAGATAGTGAATTCAATATAAAGGAAGACATCAATAGATTTAAAGAGAACAGATAGGAATTAGATTCCAGTAGGCAAGGTAGATGTAATAGTACATAGGTATTCTTTTCCCATTGTACATAAGAATGAAACAAAAACCTGTAAATATATACAAAGCTTTGCTTAGTCTGGTGGAGGTATGGAGTGGCCTAATAGTTACCAGCATGGAAAGTGAAATCATCAGTCTGAGTTTTGGTCAAGGTTATCTACATTCCAATATTGTCATTCATTTCTCATAATAGAATATATAAGATTATTGTAAATGTTATGTAGTTGGACTTATCATTACCTGGAGTCAGACAATAAATTAACACATCAGCTACACATGGTGCTACAATGTAGCTTTCATTCTGCAATTTTCCTGAATTCCCAATTCGTAACCATCTTACACTCTTAGTATTAGCAGTAATATCATCTTGAATTCATTATTAGCTGTTGCATTGTCCATCATTATTAATTTTTTTACTAATATTTCTTTCATCTTAACTTTAGTTGACTTTTATTGCAACTTCTATGATAGTCATTCTATGGCTGCGAGCAAGCAGTGCAGATTGGAAAAATAAAGAATAAGCCTCCAGTAAGACTCAAGCAAATCCTTTCTTCCTCAGGAGGCCCGTTTTAGTTTGACAGCTGCCTCAGCGATTAGTCCGTGAAGACAAACAGCTATGGAAGCTCAAAATCAAACAATGTTGCTTAAATCATCCATATCCCCTGAACGTCCAATTCTCTGCCATCTTTGAAGTCTACATACAAAAATAGTAGTATCAGTTGTAATACTATCTTGAATTTTTTTTGGATGAAGCATTGTCAATAATTATTGATTTTTCAAAAAGTATTTCTTCTATCTTAACTTTAGTTACCCTATAATGCAACTTCTCTGACTGCCACTCTATGTCCATCAGTAAGCAGCACAAACTGGAAAAATAGAATGAACTGTTCGCAAAATCAGGAGAATGAAGATCGAAATAATAACATAATCAGCTTCAATTTCACACTTCTTAATCAAATATTGATCAATTAGAAGAATAAAGCTGCTAGTACAGATAATGGTTAGTAGCATAGAAAATAGAATCGGCAAATCAAGTTCAAACTCTGGCAGTTTGCATTTACTTCACTCTGATACCTTAGGGAAAAGCATGAATTCATCTCTTCTACCCTCAACTATGAGTAAATAGCAAGACAGACTGGGTTCACTTGCCATGGATAGCAACCTGCCTGGGAGACATTCTGAATTCAAACCAGGAAAGTCCAAACCCATGTCCAGTGTCATGAGGCCGGCAACAGACGGATTAAGGGCATGTTCTCAAAACGTATGGTTAAAGGGTACTAGTTATGGTTTGACCATCTGAGTAAACTGGAAATAGATTATGATAATAACTCGAGTAAAGTAAAGGAGAATAAAAATGGACAGATGAAAAAACTGTCATTTCCACCTCCCCATGGTACCTGGACTACAAGTGGAAAATTTGAAGAAAAAAAAAAAAGAACCATTTATGCTCTTGGGAGTCACTTTTTTTATGTTTCAAAATAGTCTATTGACAAAGTTCATTGGAAATAGTATAGAGATTAAGCATCGTACACTTCTTCCAGTCTGTATTGTTCTCATTCTGGTGAGTGGAAATGCTTGCATGCAAA
The DNA here is from genome assembly GCA_963457665.1 of Thysanoteuthis rhombus. Classification (NCBI taxonomy): domain Eukaryota; kingdom Metazoa; phylum Mollusca; class Cephalopoda; order Oegopsida; family Thysanoteuthidae; genus Thysanoteuthis; species Thysanoteuthis major. The sequence goes on along the minus strand of OY735210.1, from coordinate 6,031,315 downwards.
TGGAAGTAGGATATGTTGGCAGCCAGCTGCAAGAAATACATTCATCAATACTTATTTGTATCACATCGTGGGGAAGTTGTGTAGCTAAGCATTCTCCATCGGAAATCAATTTCAGAGCTTCCCAATGTTAACAATTAAAATGTGATGAGCAGAGAAATCTGTCTCACTGTTTTGTGTAACCAATGGAATGAAGGCATTAAAATTTGGATTCAGATACAAGAACTTACTGCTAAATGCTCTTGAAACCTAAGTTCCTTCTTGATCACTTATATTAAGCAATATTCCATCTAGCCAAAAACAAATGAGTGATTGTTTATAAAATCCTCCCAATATTTTCATAATTGATTAAATTAAGAAATCAGAGTTTGGCATCTGAACTTATTGGTGAATTTTTAGAGGAATCAAGAATATTGGCATAACATAATCTTTCTGTCTTCATTTTCAATTATTTGTGCAGTACTAAGCTGAACTTAGCGAATATTGAGGAGTTTTAGTTTAATTAGAGCCTGCATTTCCTGAAAGAACTACAAGTGTGATTGTGTCACAGTGTGGCCCCTAAAAATGTTAATGAAAACACAAAGAATTATCAGTGAAAAAAAATCTAACAACCTTCACCAGAATCATTTTATATTGAATTACGATATGGATAGTTATTGCATCATTAAAAACTGAGTGGAAGCCATTTTGATTTTAATTATCGTTTCATTCTCAAAATAATTGTTTGTATAGGCTTAAATGAGGTCTTAGTGAGGGGTTCAATTTTCAATTCAAGTTTCTGCTAAATTGGCCCCTTAGTTTGTGCCCACCATTGTTTTTTTTAGATGTGTATATTCTACTGCCCTACAAAAGGCAAGAGAAGTGACTTATTCATTGATCACCCCATTTTCTAATTTTTTAATTGATTACCCCACCATGACATGCTGCCAAAAGACATTGGTCACCAAGAGGTTGAGGAAGAAAATACGTTTTCACATATATCCCATCTGTTATGTATGTAACGGTTATTCATGTTGTTGTTATTAATCACCACTTCCCGCAACAAATCAATTTTGCTGGGTTTCAGTTATTCATGTGTTTAGACAATTATATGTATTTATCTATGTATCGGAACTTCATCCAGCTCGAAGCATTCAGAGAAGAAATTTTAAATTCTACACACACACCCACACACTCTCCTTAATGAGTAGTGAAATTGTCTTCTTTTTTTTAACCCCCGTCTCAAGTTTTCATTAGGGGATCAATGTACAACATAAGTTTATCCTAAATTTACCTGATAAAAATGAACATATATGGGCAGTGGTGATTCATAATTTCCCCTAGAATTCTAGTCATTCTTGTTACCAGAGAAAGATAATCATTACTCAATTTTAACCTTGTAAAATGTTTTTTGCTTTTGCCATAAATATGTTAGTCATACAAGAATCATTAAAATCTACATGTAAAGCCGACTCAGTTTTTCCTGTGACACATGAAGCAATAAGTTTGTCTCCAGTTCTTGAATGATTCATTCAAACCTATTTATCATTTCTCTAGCAATTATGGATTTTTACGGGGCTGGGCTGTTGGTCTGACAGCCAAGATGGACTGCCTTACTGGGCTGAAGTGCTCCTACAATTTACACATAGCTGGGGGAGAAGTGGATTCATGCTTTTCCTGTAGAGTATTAGTGCGAAGTGAATACAAACATTAGCCTACCCACACTTCCTTCTTAACCCACTTTCTCAAATTATATACAATTTGCCCGGGTTTTAATTTTCCTTCACACATCAGAGGCCACACCAATGAGAATTTGTCAACTAAGCATTAATACAATTACTGATTTTCTGATAGCTAAGAAATTTAGGAAGCATAGTGTTTCATAAGGTTTTTAAAGGAAACCATTTTTTAGAAAATAAATCTGGGTCACTTGGTTTTCCACCCTGTTTTTTTGGGACATATTAGTTATGTAAGCAACAAAAATACTGCTTATCAGTTTTCAACATAATATAATTTTCTATCAAAACAGCTCTGCAATTTTTCCAAGATTCAAGTACAACTATGCACATTAAATGTTTGGACAGGCAAAATAAATTCTTGGGTAAACTAAAAAACACACTGCAAATGCTATTGTCATTTTTAAAAAATTAAAATTCTTAGATCCACCCCCCAAATTTAATCAATTGTTCTTTTCACCCGTCCACAAAATGTTGTTGAAATCCATTGAGAACTTTTATAGATATTGTGTAGACAGAGAAACATGGCTGAATACATAATCTCCATCCAACTTTGTCAGCAGAAGTGAAAACTAATCAGAAACTGATAATGAAAATAACCACTTTCTAATAAATTCTGGCAACTTGAATGTATTACAAGGGAGAAAACTTTAAATGTATGAATTCATAATGAATCACCTCCCTTAAAATTTAAAGCTTGATTTTTTAACTTACTTCTTTTACAGGACTATTTACTATTGTAGAATAATTAAGATATCTTTCAACCTGAGAAAAAAATCCTGGATTTGTTCCCAAATTTAACCAATTCTTCTCTAGCCAGTGGCCCACCCTCCTATAAAATTTAATTGAAATTCTTTGAAAACCTTTGGAATTACTGTGTCAACAAACAGACAGATATGAGTATAGAAATATTCTACTCCAACTTCTTTGGCAGAGTTTAAAGAGATTAAAAAAACAGTGGTTGTGTTTTAGTTGCATTATTTTCTTATTCTTTGTACATAAGTCATTAGACTTGGAATACTATAAGTTCTGTGGCTTGTTTATAAATTTAGAAATCATCAAATACAGTATTATGTTGAGCTAACTAAACTTGATTATTGAATTGATATTACTCTTTCAGAAGAGTGATTAACATTCAAAATTCTGTTTGGACAACTGGATTGATTACTTCAGTTCATGAAAAGTTTTCAGTTCAGTACTTAAGCTCTCTTATTATGTATATTATATAACAATGGTGCCCAATGTCAATAAAATCATGTCTGTGACCATCTGGATGTTCTCAGTAGCAAGTCAGTCAGCTATAGATATAATATATTAGCTCATCCCATATGTAATATCTGATGAGAATGATGTGGAAACAGCATTGATGGCAGATTATGATAATGCTATGAGAAGGGACAACCCAAGTCATTTTGTACATGCCCTTGGATAAATAGGGACTTATTGACTTTTTCAGGACATTAGGAACATTTATTTTAGTGTGGAAAAAAAAGTATTCAATTTGTTATTACTAAATAAATCAAAATATCTCTTTTCTTCAACAAAAATATTTCCTGTGGTATTCTTATCCAGAGAACCAAAGTTGTGACTTTTCTTCCTACTTTGTTTTTTATATTGCTCAGAGTAACACAGCAATGTGACTTTTGTTCAGTGATTTCTCTTCCTGTGACTTTTATTCTCGGATTCTTTTATTAAAAATATGCTTTTCGAAATACTTGAATATTTTAGAATTCTTCATTCACCATAATTTTTTCGGAAATGTTGTTATTAAATAAAATTGAGTTTCAATAATCAAGAAATACAAAGTTTTACAAAATCTTATGTTTGGAAGATTTTTAATAGAATTATTTAAATTTTTTACTTAGGTACATATATTTAAAATGCATGTAGGATCAAAATGCAATGACTTGTTAGTCCCTGCTATAGTAATTTCTTCACAACTAACTTGAAGTCATTTTCTTGCAGTTGGAACAAAATTAAAACTTCAAAGAAGTTTATATTATTGCAATACATTTTAGAATTTTTGTGGAAAGTGCAAAGAGATACCTATTTTTTGGTCAGGTCATAAATCTATAACATTCAAAACATAAAAAATGAGTGCTATCTCATTATATAATATTTTAAATGTAAAAATAAAACCCAAACATAGCAAGATGAAAAATATATGAAGCTAATAAAACAGCGTCTTTCATTCTAGTTATCTCTTATTTGATTATAATCCATCACAATAATCATCTGTCTTTCAATGGAGAGCAAAGCTAACCATGATTATTTATCTTTGCACATTGTAGAATGAAGGTACGACTTCATGTACTTGATCTGGCTGAAGGATCATTCTGCTATTGCAATAGTTAATGGTACGGTCAGAAAAATTTTGTACAATGAGGATAGGATAGGATTTACGGAATACGTTATTGGTGATTGTGAATTTGAGTTGGGCATGATGGTCCATTTTTCAAAACTATCAGGTAACTGCTTTTGTGACTTAGTCCCAGACTTTTACACAGGGTAAGAGTATTACATTTCGCTTTTATCTAGAATCAAATCCTTCCCAAACAGTGTTATAGAACAGAAAATAGAGATTCAAAAAAGTTTGATGTGCCCCATGGTGAGGGCGCATTAGACCAGTGACAGAAAAATGTTAGAATAATACAAATCCTGGTTCTGAAACCTCTCAGATATAATTAGCTTGACAACAGGAATTTACAGAAGCTAACTAGTTTCAAATAGTATTGTATTGAGTATAGAGGTCTTGTAAAATCTGGTATCACTTGGTTGTTATGCTTTCATACAAAGTAAAGCCTACTCAGAAATACTCTGTTAACCTACTTGCAGTTGAATGCTGTTAAGTCAACAGGAAAATGCAGAATTGACTTGGCATGTTTGGTACCTCCAGCTGAGATTGGCACATGCCAATGTTCTCTTTGTCAATGTTAGAAATGTCGACATTGGGAGGGCAAAAATTTACCACCTTAAATAGCTAACAACAAAGTCCTTATGATCCTTTTCAGTTACTTAAGCTATAGTAAAAATGTTTAGCAGAGTTCTCAGCTACCAATTTCACCAGAACATACTTTCCAGTATCTGACACCCTATGTTTATCAATATTGGGGTGTAGACACATATCTGCAATATTTTCAGCATTAGCGCATGTCATCCCCTTGAAAACTGTCATGAGTATAGGTGGTCTCTTGCACTATATTCTTACTTACCTTTATTGCTCCTTTCCTCTTGGTCTTCTAGCTTGGCTTTTCAATCGACAGCTCAACCAAACATTGGTTCTCGGATGTGCAGCATTTCTGAATTGGATCAGTGTTGTCTTGGAAATCTGCAAAGCTTTCAAAACATCTTCCAGTGATTCTCCTTTACCGATCGCCATCATATTTGCACGATTGGTCTAGCATCGATATTTTCAAACCATTTTTACCTGAAAGAAGGTTTGCACCAGATGACCCTGTAACTAGAATTTCTAAAGATGAAATTCAAATATAATTCTTGTATATCAAATACTTTCAGTGACAACTATAGTAGTCCCATTTAAATGGATAGATTAGCTTTTCATGGGGCAAGTTGGACCACCTAACCAAAGAGATCCAACCTACCCTGTCCTTATGGTGCAATCTGCTGCAACATTCCAGCATCCCATATAAAATGTAAACCCAATAAACTGATGGCCAACTGTGCGTAACTCATGACAGGTCAAGACATTATAAATAGATAGTTTAGATTCTCAGTCTTTAAGGAGAAATTACATCACAAGTAGAAATTACAAAATTTACTCTTGACACATCAAATTGCAAAACTTATTGTGGAGAACTTTTAGATTTTTCTAGGCTGATGAAGAAATTTTGTCGAAGAGCTTGCCAAGAGGTTTCTCCAGAAGAGAGCTGGGAACTTAAGCTGAGGCACCAAAAGAATTATCAGTGGTCCAACATACCCACAGGTCCTATCAGCCCCACTCTCCTCTACATTGTTGATGGCCAATTTCTCAACACTTTAATCTGCCATACTGTGAGCATTCATCTTTTCTTGGTTCATGTCTTTAAATGAAAAAAGCTTTTGTATTATTCTAGTTTGACTTTGGTAGATGTCTGAGTATGTATCTACTAAAAAATCTAATTTTGTTTGCATTACTAGCATTATCAAAATGCTTTGGATCTGAGGACTATATTTGGCAGCCACATTTTTAAAATGCTGAATTATTTTACCAATACTACCTGTCATAGAATCTAAGAATACTAAGAAGTGTGAATTTTCAAGGAAAATCAGTTGATTTAATGGTTATTTGACTGGATTTTTGTAAAATATTAGTTACTTGTTACTAAAAATATAGTGAAAAATATTTCTTTACAGGAGGTGTATGCTTGCCTGTCAATACAGTTCAAAAGACATGTAGTGAATGAATAAAAACCAAAGATTAAATTGAAATCTTTGATAGAATTTCAAAATTTGGCCATGTTTTTGACTTGGAATTTTCTAATACAAATTATTATGTTACACCATTTTGAACAGTGTAAACAACTTTTCACTTACATATATCATTGGTTTGTAAAGTGGAAACAAATGATTTTGAAAACAGAATTCTTTACAGTCTTTCCTCTTACTAATGATGCAAAGATTATTACAAAAGAATTAGTTATCATTGTTCGATACCCTAAACACAAGGATACCACAAATATTGACCATTTTGCATTATTGAAGCACACATAGAATATTCACTTTGAGTGTAAGTAATTTGTGTTGAATTTCAAGCAATTATACTCCTTGAATATATTTGTGTCCTATGATGAGAGGGAAGTTGAAAAATACACAGTCATTTTTCACATAAGTTTTGTACAGATGAATGAATATGAGAAAAATTGATTTTAAATGGGAATTCTTCCAGTTTGATTCCAGAAAAATATCCAACTACACTTACAAAATATTTTTAATGCAATAATCATGGGAAACTGATTTCCTGATGCCTGAATCAGAACAAGATCAATATGTACATATTTTTTTTTTTTTTATCAATGTTCAAAATTTGTACTCTCAGAAACTTTCTCTAAAATTATCAATTGTAATAAAAGTGTTCTTAATCTCCAGAAATTTTCATGATAATTTGTCTATATGAACTTTTAATATGCATTTCTGGAAGCAAAAGAGCTTTTAAACTGACAAATGCAATGCAAATGGCACAATAATAGTTCTTTTTGACTTCCATTTACTCTATACAATCAAAGTAAATGTCCTGTGTGTGTTTCCATAATGCAAAATGATCAGTAATTGGGGTATCATTGTGTTTGGGATACTCAACTCAACAATACCCGAAGAATCAACGTATAACATCCTCATAATAAAACAAAATTATCCCTCTCAGCTATGTACATTTGCAACCACATGCATTTTCCGACCTGTGTACTAAGGAAAATTAATGTGTACTCAAAAGATTTTAAATTCTGTTAATATTTTACTAAGTTTTTATTGAGAAAATATTGGTTCACTATGTCGAATTCAAAGTGCATGTATACTTTTGTCACAGGAAAAATTTCTAATCATATAAAATCTTTGCACACACGCATACGCACACTGACTACTAAAAATTAGAGGGAACATTGACTATGAATAAAGAAACCACTTTTTCTTGTATTCTTGTGTGTGTCTTGTCTTTTGTCTTTCCTATAAGAAAAAGTTATTCTTTGTTTTCTTTTGGGATAGTGAGCTGACACTGCGGTCTATTTCTTCAATAACTTTAGCTTGTTCCAAAGGTAGAGACATATATGTGCGAGTTCATTTCATCTTATTATTTTATTGGTCACTTCTTCGGTGATGCTCAGGTCAAGTGAGTGTTAGGAATCATTTATTGTAAACGTAATCTAGCCACTGAAATCATTGAAGGTCCAACAGAAAGGCTTCTAGGAGAGCATGGAGAAGAAGAGAGAAGCAGGGTAGCTCTACTGACAACGAATATCGTAAAATGGACAGGCAACAAAGTAATTCCAATGAGACTTCACCTTATCTCACTTATCTTCCCTTCCCCAGGTATTGTGAGCATCCAGACTATTAATCAGGGAATTTTCTTATTTTGACTTATTTTTATTGTTTAATTCATTTTCCAGTTTTTCCAATTAAATTGGAAAGTCCCACTGTCTCAGACAGCTGACAAGCACCCCCTAGGACATGGAGCCCTGGGTGACATGTGTTGCTAGTATTTTAGGCCAAAGGCAATTTTGCATCCATTCACATGACACGTAGAAGAGGGGAAGAGTATATCTCTTCAAAACAAGATTCAATGTTCAGAAATACAGATAGTTCACTCTCTGACAACTGATGGTCTGATTCCTCCTTTAATCTGGACATAATCATGATTGGACAGTTGGGTTCATCACATCTCTCACACTAGTACACTTAATGGCTACAAATGGCATTGTGTGTGGTGACATTTTTTCATTGTTTACACAGAAAAGGTTTCTACTGCTCTATTGATTTTATGACATTCCAAGCCTAATTCATTTGTTTACTCCAAGTAATGCCTTTTGAGCAAAGCCCAGGTGTAAGTGGTTGTGTAAAGTGCGAACACAGAATTGTTGTAATGCACAAACAACAAAAATGAAGATATTAGTCCAAATAGATAAAGATATAAGGATTATAAATATATATATATACTCTGATAGACAAGCAATGAGAGTTACATCCAATCCTTATTGAAGTTTGTCTGAAATTATTTGAAAGATGATACTTACAGCATTGGTACATTCCAAGAAAATATACATAAAAAAAGAACTTCCTAGCGACAGCCATTTTGTCATCGAAAATATCACCAAAAATTTTTTTATTCAGCTCAACTGAAGAGCAAATTATTTTCTTTGATCAACTTGACAAAACATTCATGATTAAAAGGACAATCAAACACACAAAGAAAAGTGTTCACCTTGAAAAAGAAAACAAAAAAGAATTAACTTCTTGGCTCTGACAGCTGAGGAAGTTCAAGTGGTTGCTTTTATTAGTATTTCGTGATATAATTCAGCCTTGAGGGAGTGAATACTTTTTTCTTCCTATGTTTTCTGAAGCTGATTTTTTAAAATTCAGCGCTTTCTTTTTTAATCAGCGACATTAGTCAGGCCTGTCAGGTGAGGAACTGGTTTAGGAAATAACAAAGACATAAGGTGGAAGGTGAGTAATACTGATTTGAGTGTGGGCATGTGTGTATGTATATTCGTTAAGGTTGGTGGGTGGGGATCACATGTGTGTTGGTGTGAGAGGGAGAGACAGCTACTTGCTAACAGACGTCATGTAAACTTAAAGGGTGGGGTTGGTCACCCATCTGCACTTCACCTCAAAACTCAATTGGGCAAGCCTGAAAGTTACTACACACACCCTCATCTCCTGTGGAATCAACTACCATCGGTGGGCAACAGAGACTGTTGACAGGGAGACATAGTAACACAACTACCACACTATCTCAAGAATGAAAAAAATTGAAGGGAGCAGCATACATTTACTTGATGGACAGTTGTATAAGCGAGGCCAATGTAGATTTCAGTGAGGTATGGATTTCTTTGTTCAAAAGGGAAAGAGTTGGAGACCATTCCTGCTCATGAAAATATGGAATCACTTGTGTTGCATGGGTCGCTAAGAATGGCAACACCAGAGTGACTCACTTTGCTAGGAATGAGTTAAGTCAGTCAGTATATTTGCCGTTCATGATCTATTTTGAAAAAAAAACCTCTGTTTTTCCTCATAGATTGTGAACCTGAAGAAGGCTATAGAATGCATCAGCTGCAATATTGATAACGATAAAAACAACTAAGAATGAAATCAGTAATCTGAACAACATTTGGAATAAAAACGTCTCTGTTGCAAAATGGTAAGGTGTCCAAATCAACCCCAGAACAATAATATGGTATCTTTACCACTTGGGTCATCATGGTACAGCAGCCATAAGAAAGCCACTTTTTAAAGCAACCAGTATTCATCAGAGAACCCAGTGAACAGTTGAGATGGTCAGCTGACCCATAAAGTTCTGGTACACCATCATATTTTCAGATGAGTCTTCATTTGTTCAATTTTCAATTGAAGTATGGATCTATAAAACTGACTAACCGAGAATTTTGTTTGAGTTACCTGATTATTGGTTACGATGTAGAAGCAATATGAAGTACTGATCATTTTGGAAGTGCATGGGAAATATCAGATGGAGATCTGTGCTATACAGCCAAAAAGACTCAAGAGTGGCAGGCTTATAATAGTATTAAAAGACTCTCATAGCTATGTCTATCTTTTGACTTGGATCCTACTGACACATGTCTAGGCCATTTTAAATCAAGAAATAAAGAAAATGGCCAGAAAACCTTCTGTAAAAGAGGATTTCCTTTTTGTTTTGAAATCAGCCTGATTTTCACAAGAGAAGATAGCAGATCTGGTAAATTTAATAGCTGAAAGAGTAAAGAAACTTGAATCTGTATTAGGAAGTCCACCAAATTTCAAATTGTTTTATGAAATATTTTAAAATTGTTCAGATGATTGAATAAAGGACCCTATTTGAAGATCATGGTGACTGTTTACTTTTGTCATCTCACTGTATATGTACATATAAATGTGGGCATGTATATGCTTTTATGCATACCAAACTAGTTATATAAATATACAGGCCTATATATACATATTCAGTTACATGCGTATAGTATATAAAAAAAGGGAAGAAACAAAATATGTACATGCACACACAATCACATATATATATATATGAACGATTTCTCACAGAATCACACCTGCACTCTCCTAAATGCATAATGTGTGTTTGTCTGTCTATGCATACGTTTACAATATATACACACATATATATATATACCTTCACTTCTCACTCTTTCTCCATTCTACATCTGAATAAAGTGAGAATTCAGAAGTTAATTGGGACTATGATAGAATGTCACATGCCCAACAAAATTTTATGAATTTGATGCTTTGTCAAACCTGTTTTTATACATATATATATATATATATATATATATATATATATATATATATATGTATAGAGACAGACAGACGGACAGACTCAGATATCAAATATCCCCTTTCTCTTTGATATTTATGTATTATTCTCTCTCTCTCAATGTATATAGATGGAAACTCCATGAGTGTTTACGTATATATATATATATATATATATATATATACATGCCTGTATGTGCGAATGTCTCTGTGGACACATACATGCATATTTATGTTTTCACACTTTCTGTATACTAGACTAAAATACAACAAAATTATGGGTGGAGTAAATCCATCATCAACATCAGTCTTTTAACGTCCGTCGTTGGACACAGACCTTCCCCAGGATTTGCCACACTTCTCTGTCATGGGTGTTGCGGAGCCAGTACTTTCTGAATTTGTCTAGCTCGTCTCTCCATCTAATATTCTGCCAGCCTTGGTTGTGCATGTATCTCGGGGAATCCATGTCCTGAGTCGCAATGTCCACCAGTTGTCCGCCATTCTTGCAACATGGCCAGCCCACTGCCATTTGAGATTTTTAATGGATTCTATAATGTCCCTGACTCTTGTCTTTTCCCGGATGTACCGTGCTGTCTCGTGGTCTCTCCATGTGAGGCCCAGCATAATTCTTCCACGTGTACGTTGCATGGTTCCCAATTTGCAGATCTGTCTCTTGGTAAGGTTCCATGTTTCTGCTCCATAAGTGACTATTGGGAGGATGCATTGGTTATACACCTTTCTTTTTAGGATTAATGAGATTTTCTTATTTTTGAGCTTTGAGCAAGTTGAGCTAGCTCTACCAAAGGCTTGCCATCCTAGTGTGATTCTTCGCTTGATTTCTTCTTTTGACGGTCTCATGGATATTCGTTGTCCTAGGTAGATGTAGTGGTCTACTTCCTCCAGTTATGTGTCCTCGATTTTGATCACTGTGTTTTTATCTTTGATACGGTTGTTGCATATGATCTTCGTCTTGCTGAAGTTCATGTGCAGGCCGACTTTCTTGCTCTCTTTATTTAGTTCATCTATCATTTGTTGGAGGTTGTGTAGGTTCTCAGTGAAAAGGTTGATGTCATCTGCAAATCTGAGGTTGCTCAGATACTTGCTGTCTATTCTAATTCCTTTACTCTCCCAGTCTAGTCTTCTGAAGATCATCTCGAGGCAGGCTGTGAAGAGTTTAGGTGAGCTGGTATCACCTTGTCTTACTCCTTTCTGGAGCTGAAAGGGGTCCGAGTATTTATATAACCTGATAAAGGAGCTGCTGTGATTGTATATATGTTTCAACACTTCAACATATACTGGATCTACATATTGTCAAGTGATGGCCTCCATGACCCTAGAGATTTCTACAGAGTGGAACACCTTTTTGAAGTCGATAAATGCTACAGCGAGTGATAGTTTATATTCTGCTGCTTCTTCTTCTTCCAGCTGATTTATCGAATACTCCCAAAAAAGAATCTATAAAAAAAAAATCAAGTAGAATAGATAGATAGAAATCAGATAGTTTATTTTAATAATTTTTTTTAAGGGATTAATACTGAAAAAGGGTTTATAGGGGGCCTAAAATTTTTAAAAAGAGATCTTAATCACCAAAAAGGTAGAGGATTGGCTAATGTGAATAAAGAGAAGGCTAATGTCAAAAAAAGGGTAAAAGATTTAAAGGAAGAGGCATAATATCAAAAAGGGGGCATAAGGTTGAGAAAAGGGGGAATAATGTTAAAAAAAAGGGGGCTTATAAAAAAAGGGCATTTAATGATAAGAAAAATAGGGCTTATGTCATAAAAAGGGGGACTTTTGTCAATTCATTTTAGTTAATGTGTTTGGTTCTGACTGATTTTGATTGCAATAACTGTTTGATAACATTATTTATGATTATGATAAATGGCTCCCTTTGTATTTGTGTACTGAATAATATAAACTAGCCTGTATTTATCTTATATTTGCTTCTGCATCATATAGTGCAGTTAAGAAGATGAATGTATACTTTCAGGTTTTACAAGGTATAATGAGTTGAAATTTCATTGACAAAAAAAAAAGTTTGGTTTGTCTATGGCAGTATATAAAATTCTAGAATTTTGCTTGCTAGGTGTTAAGCGCTTTAAACTTTCTAATCTCAAAATCTAAAAAGAAGGACCATCAGTTCAGTAACATATCCTGTTGATACCAATTAGTAACTAAGCAGATGTTGGTACTGCCAGGACTAATTGCATTTCTTAACTAAGAGATTAAGACTACACATTACTGATAGACCACAATTGGTGTAGTGCAAAGATGTTTCTCAACTTCTGATAATTATTATCTGCAGGATTCAACAAACCAGCAGATGTTTCAAATAACCAATTTATCTTTGCTGTAATGGATGCATTCCTTCACTTAAAGCATAATGGACAGGTGTAGCTGACTTTTTATGCTTTAATATCTCACATGGTATAGTTTACATGAGGGTAATGGCAAGAGTAAAAATCAGTTTCAGATATCTTAACCAAATCTTCTTGTAATCAAGCTGTATAGAACATACATTAATTGTTGTCTACTCTTCTAAGAAGAAATCAGAAAATAATATCTGTTCTTTATCAATTAACTAACTGGACCTGTGGACATTCCTTTATTCATTTATTATGGGATATATCTATATTAATTATAATAACTTGCAAAGGAAAATGAAACTAATATGTCTCTTAATATCATAATTGATTATCTATTTTTATTGTAAGATTAAGTGTTGTAATCCAATATCTTTTTGATTTTAAGGAGGGAAAAAAGAAAGGATAAAAGTTATGAGGACAATAATAATAAAAACCTTTTGCACAAACAAGCAAGAAGAATAATAGTATAATCTTTGACTAGAATCTCTTATTTCTTATTTCTATTCTTTCATATTGTAGAGCAGTCATATTGACATAATAGTCATAAGTTATCCAAATTTCTTTGATGAAACATTGTTATTATAATTATTTTTGGCTAGTATTTCTTCTATCTTATTACTGTTGCTTCATCCAACACTAGTAGTATTAGATGTAATTGGTGTTTGATCAAACCTTAAAGATGAGAATGAAAAACTGTCTTAAAGACTTCTTTATTTTCAAGAATAGGATAAAATTGGAAAATGATAAGCTTGCTAATACGAGGTTTGTCTGGATGATTTTGGATGTTTCAAAAACCAGCGATCAGAGGGGACCTTACTGTGCATGCAGGAATAGACTCCCCGGGGGTCATTCAGTCAGAAGTGAGATACCATTGAAGGACTGTGTTACTGTCATATTCAAGTTGGCTGGGCAAGTCATTCTTCATGCCTTGTGCAGGTTTTTTTTGCAAATATTGCATCATCCTGGTCTGTCAGTCCAACTACATTTTCTAGATTTGGTTCCCTGTGACTTCTGATTTTTCTCACAGATATTTTAGACTGTGGACAAGATTAAGGAAAACCCGATGAAGCAACTGATGATGATCTTAAAAGTTGAATCTGCAGACTGTTTAGAAAAGTGGAAAGAAAGCTGGGATAACTGTGGTCCCAAGGGTAGTACTTTAAATCTCGGTATTTTTTGTTCATATTAAATGGCCAGACAGAATTTGTATTTTTTCTAGGTGTGCTTCTTCATTTAGTACTAATAAAATTAAATCATCTATTTCAAGGCACTAAGTTGAAATTGATTATTGATAAAATGAATAAATAAGAAGCAGCAGAAATACCTCAAATTCTATGGTGTCGAAAATGGGTTCTTAACCTCGTCAAATTATTCAGAAAGGAAGATGAGAATGAATCGAGAGAACTGTGTATATATCCATTACATGTTGTACTTTCAATTTAAATTACTAAAAAAAAGATGAACATCTGCACTGGTACATGTTTTTTTATGATATCATTAATTAGAAAGCACTTAAAGCGTGTATACCTCAGTCAGCACCATTGTCACTTGATCTGAATGAAAATCAGTCCATATATAACTATGATGTTGGGGAAATAACTGTTGAAGTATTCCTGGGTCTGTCAATCAATTCTTTCTTAGCCCATGACCCATCTTTCCACAAAATGTCATTGAAATTCTTCGAGAACTTTTGAAGATATTGCAGAACAGATAGACAAGTGAAAATATATGCTTCTTTCTATTATGTTAGCAGAAGTAAATAAATCTCCTGCAAAAGGGGAAGTAACTCAGTATCCATTGGCTGGGCAAACGATTTTAGTTTGTCTATTATTTCTGCGTCTTGGTACAGAAAACTTACTATAAGATATATAAGGTAATTGCCACAATACTGCTGAATAGGATTAGTAGTCATTAGCTTCCGTAGACAGATAAGTGAATGAAAGTTGAGAATAATGGAAGAGAAAAACAAATATTTGAGAAACTGTAAATTAAAATTACTTCTTATCCTTTTGGTCATTTGAAGGCTTTTTGCCAATCCCTATCCCTTTCTCTTCTTAATTCTTCCTGTAAATATTGGTCTTGTATTCTTTTCTCTTCAACAAAAAGAAAAACTCTCTGATGAATCAACCCAATGATTCATTCAGTAACAGACTGTGTTCTTCTGTAAATCTACTGCTGAAATCAAAAACTTTCTAACAATATAAAAATATAAAATTAGTCTGTCTACCGCAAAGAAAATATATGAGTGAAAAATTTTTTGGCAAATATCCATAGTATTTTTTCACGTTAATTGTTTCAGTTAAACCACAAGCAAATAAAAATGTTGTAGTTAGTCTGTAAGGAAAAAAGTGAATAAATGCCAATGAAGAATGTTCAGGAATACACGCATGATACAAGTATTCGGCCATTTGATATTAATGAAAAAATAGCCCACTAAAGAAGATGGTGCCTCAGTTCTTCTCAAAGTACTCCCCCTTGGGACCTCATACACTTATCCCAGCGTCCCTTCAACTTATCAAAATAGTCGGCAGATTCCTCTTTCACAGTCATCATCAGTTACCTTGTCGCATTCCCCTCGATCTTGTCCATGGTTTGAAATCTCCTTGGAAGAAGCGAGAAATTACAGAGAGACAAATCTAGACTGTGAGGGGGGGCTTAAAGATGCAATGCTTAACTAAAAAACCCTGATTTAGGTATGAAGAATGAGTAGGCTTGGTCATTGTGGATGCAGTGGTCACATGGTGCACAAGCTAACTCAATGGCATATCTCTGCCAAATGAATAACCCCCAGGAGAGTATCTGTGCAGTGAGGTCCTTTTTGATTGGTTACATCAAGGCCACGCAAAAGGTTCTTGGAATATTCAAATTCGTAAATGGCTCCTAATGTTCCTCATTCTTAATAACGCAATAGTTCAGATGCTCTCATTTTGTGCATGTTTAGAAATTTCACAATTAGGTTTGTACTGCAGGTATGAGTTCTACTTGTGGTCATGTATTTATCTAAAAAATTTGATAAGAATTCAAATAGAGAAATAATATCAGGTTTAATGCTAATTACATGTAGCAGTTTAGGTCACTGAGTTGACTGATAGAAAGGAAAAGGGCTAAGTGGAGTGTTCTGATGTGGTGATTAATATTGGGAAAATGGGAGAGGATACGATAGTTAGCATCATAGATTAGTAATAGAAACTGACCACAGAAATGAATGACAGTGGACTTTCCCCTGATTGGTCAATTCGGAACTGAAGAACTGTTTCAATTTGTGTCAATTTTTTACAGACTTTTGTCTTCATCTTCGTTCATTTTTTTAACACAATGTTTTGGCTGTTGTACTCTATGGGTGCCTTCAGGTGAGCAGTCGGTGTAACCATTGAGACAGGGGAGAACCGAGCTCAACGATCATGTGGGAATGTTCGCATTCCAATGTCTATTATTGGGTGCGGTTGATTTTTTTGTTTCTACCGTTGTCGACTGTAACTAACGTAAAAAAATCCGTGATTGTCTGGAGTTGATGCACTAAAA
Source organism: Thysanoteuthis rhombus (assembly GCA_963457665.1). NCBI lineage: Eukaryota > Metazoa > Mollusca > Cephalopoda > Oegopsida > Thysanoteuthidae > Thysanoteuthis > Thysanoteuthis major. The sequence goes on along the minus strand of OY735210.1, from coordinate 6,014,748 downwards.
TAGGCTTTTGGGGGGGAAAAAACATTTTTGTCGGACACATTCAGTTGTACTAGCCTCCATTTGTATTTTTGTTTATGTTTGAAACCAGGGGCATGTTACTTGTGCCAATGTTCAAAGAAAAAGGGTAACAGATGGAATGACTTTGTAAAGGTCACAGTCTTCTTGGGGTGATGTGGGGCAAGGAAGGTAATTTTTGAATTCTTTCATTGATCTAACATTTTTATTGAAAGTGTTCGGTTGCGTTTTTTATTCATTTATTTTATTATATTGATTTATTTAAATATGTGATGTCTGCACCTCGGGGTGCATGTACACATCTCTTTACTAACATCTGTGCCCTTACAAATTTTTTTGTTGCGTATTGTTATCGCTTTTTTTGGTTATGTATGTGTGTGTTCTTTTGGTTTTTTTTAATGTAATAATTATTCCTTCAGAATCAGGAGCTCTCAATTTCCAGTTTCCCTCTTGGTCTGCTAAGATGGTTGTCTGAACCAACTGTAGGTGCAGACTCTTTTAGGCATATCACTCTCCTATGCCATTCCTTATCTAGAATTTTTGTTTCCTTACAGAGGCCGATAACTCCTTTTTTATCCTCCAGACATAATCTGCCAAGCTTGACAGTGGTCCTCCCATGGGTGACAGCTTTTCGGTGCTCTTCAAGTCAATGTTTTAAAGGATGTCGAGTCTCTCCTTTATAATTGCAACTGCAATCACATGGAATGCAGTATACGCGGTTCTTGGTCAGGTTCACATCTAATGGGGTTTTGGTCTTGCTCAGGTGTTTCTGGAGAGTGGAAGTGCTCCTGAAAACTGTCCTAAAGTTGTAAGGAAATTAGACATTTGGATCCTTTCAGATAGCCCTTTAATGTAGGATAAGCAGACTGTGGTGTTACCTTTGTCTGTGGGAGCTGGTATGATGTTTGAAAGGTAATGGTTGCCCCCAAGATTGTTCCAGATGTTCACTTGCTCTTGTTGTTATGCTCTGATGGCAGCATATTTGTTTATCTATTCCTTTTTTCATACTATGTGGGTGGTGTGCGTCGAAGTTCTGTTATTGTCTGGCAAAAGTGGGTTTACAGTATATGGAAGTCCTGACTCCCTGCCCTGTGTGAGTGATTAGTCCAGGAAGGTTAGTGTATTGTCTGCTTCCTTTTCCATTGTGCCCTGGATCAAAGGACTTAAAGAGTTCACTGATCAGGAAAACCTCAGAATGAAGTTTTTTACTTTTCATTCAGAGATAAGGTAGTTGGACTTACTATAGGAGATGAGACAGACTCATGTTCAGAGATAAAAGTAAGAAAGGTTAAAAACAAAATAAAAATCTGAATGTTTGAATAAAGTCCATTTTCATGCTTTGAAATTTAATTTGGGCTTGTGGAAGAAAAACCCAATTTAGAAAAAATAGTTTAATTTTTTTCAACCCTTACTTTTGTCGCCTTGCATATCTTTATGAAAAGATAACATCTTCAAATTTTCAGCTGCCACTTATGCAACTATTGACTGATGACTTGGAAAGACAACAATGCAGACAATATATTATGGTAAAGAAAAACAACAGAGGATGAAGCTAACATGCTTCATAATCAAGATAATGAAGTATCCACATACTCTTCACATAAATTGGATTCCTGACAGGGAAAAAAGAGTCTACCATCTGATAGATGACATGGAGATATTTTCTAAGCATAGCTCCGTCTAGCACTAGGTCGCACAAGTAGGACATCTTGTAAGAGTCAAACTCACTCTACAAATAAATTGTCTGCCTGATTATCTTGCAAACCAGGACTCTATAGCAGGTGTTCTTTTATATTTACTAAGCTTAGGTTAAGCTAGCAAAGGACTAAAAAAGTTCATTAGCAATGTCCTTTAATATGAAGTTGCCAATCATTTCCCTATGGCTGGCTACAAGTTCATAGTTTTTTGGAAAACAATCTTCTGGAACAAGTTTTAGATTTTTTCTGTTTTTTTTTTCTTTTTATAAGACTATCAAAACATCAACATTTTTTCCAACATCATCAATTTTTGACAAATATTTACTTCATCTTGATTTTAGCTTCTCTAAGTACACAGACCATCAGTCTACAACAGGGAGTAAACAGCACAGATTGGAGAAGAAAGAGGCTCCAACCAAGACTTGAACTTGCATTCCTTTCACATTGAGAAGACTGTCTATCTACAGCAATGGCTCTGCTGATTGCCTTGTGCTCATTTTTCAATTCTGGATCAGCTCTGTCTATTCTTTGCTTGAGAGTTATTGTTTGAGAAATTGCAATACAAAGCAACTAAAATCAAAGTGAAACAATGCAGTCAAAAATTTAATAATGGTTTAATTGTTCAAAAAAGTGATTGAGCTTGAAATTCAATAAGTTCTGTCTCTTGATTATGTATGGATGCAGTAAAAATTGAATGCTGTGTTATATATGATAGAGGAAGGTAATAACAATTCTGCCAGCTGAGCCAATAACATTTTAAACAATCATTAAATTATTCATATCCTATTTCAAATATTAATTATCATATCTCATCAAATTTCTACGAAGTTATCTTTTGTCTTCCGGGAGGGGGGGGGGGAGAAGAAGATGTTTGCGTTGACAATGAAGTAGTCAAAGAAATGGTTAAAAATGAAGAGGATTTTCATGTTATCTTGCTTTTCTGAGGTTTCCCATTGGGCTTGTCAGACTCCTTGTGAATTTGTTACTTGCTGTTCATCAATTAGTGTCAAATATTTGATCAGGTTGCTGAGAATATTAAATTGACTCTGGGCATTGGTAGCTTTCGTTGTTTTTGATCTGGAGATCAATATTTGTTTCTGTCGTTTGATTAGAGATGGGCATAGCAGGATTAGGAGATGCAGTTGGAGAGTCAAGTATAAAATTAGAAGTTGCCCAGCTGCCTGAAACTTGAACAAGAAGATTTGTATTGTTGCATTGTTGATAGCAACTAGGTTTGTATATTTGGATTAAATTTAATGCCAGAAAAGACATTTTTGTCATATTTGGTTTGGGCGGGCAAAGAAACCAAAGTTGCTGAGTAAATTAGATATGGGCTGGTTGAATCAAAGAATATGCCAATTAAAATTAGGAAAGAAAGAAGTGAATGAAAAAATTTAAAGAAACAGTTTGAAAAGAGGAAGAAGAGAGAGACAGAGTGAATCAAATTTCTGTCTACTGGCTATTTTTTCTTGAATTCAACTCGACTTTTTGCTTGTGTAACCATATGGATCAGTGTTTGGAAATGTTACTCTGTAAATTGTAATGTCTGCTAGCGAAAGAAACTATCATTTTCAAAATGTTTTCATCTATTTCTATATTACATGTACTATATTTGACAGCATATAAAGTGCACATTTAAAATAAAACAACAATGCAATTATTTTTCTGCATTAGTATTGTGATTAGATGGTCATCTATTGAAGCTCGAAGTAAATGGGTTGTTGTGAGTGCCAATCCACCAAATACTCTTGTAAATCATACGTCATATAGGCTGGAAATGGTGATACATACTAAACAGGTATTAACTACTTATTGATGACTATCATCAGTTTGAAGTGGTGATCCATTTGGGGGCCTTCTGCTAGAATAATTTTGATGTATTGATGGCTTCAGAAAAGGCAAGGAATTCTATAAAAGGCATTAATGAAATATAAAGAGATGGTATTCAATAGTAAAGTGAAAAAATATTAGTGAAGAAAAAACTTGAACAAAACAAGAAAGATAAAAGAATATAGGATCAGACTGAAGAGAATGAAATCCAAACATCTCTATTTGATGCTTTTCGGTCGGTTGGTTTCTTGGTCAGTCCCAGTTATATTAAACAACTGGAGAAGGAAGTGAAGTCATTAAAAGGTGTGACATCATTGAGATAAAACTAATCCAATCAATTTTTTCTTAATAGCTGCATAATAGAATGTCTAAGGTCCAAATTTTTGTATTTAAAAGAAGTCAGAAATGTCCAATGAACACCAAAAATGTCTGTTTAGGATTTTTACTGTAAATGATACTTGTACAATGATTCCATATTCCAATATTTTACAAGTATGAGAATCAATTGACTCAATGGAACATTACTTGTTCTTCTGTCTCCTCTTCCTGCTACTATTACCACAGATGATGGACACATTAAACAATATATTGGGCTGAGGTGTTGTGTGACACAATTGCTAAATGTCTACATTCAACTGTTGAAATCTGTGCACTGTTTCATGGTTTTAGATACATGAAGTGTGCCTGTGTGTGGTGGGGTCAGTTTAATAAGTAAGATATTTGCATATTTTGCAAACCCATGTGAAAACCAGAATGTTGATTTACAAGGCATGAAGACTCTTATCTTCTGACACTAATTGGCCCTTGTATCAAACTAAGCCAATCTTTATCTCTCTCTTTCCTATTTCTCTGTCTTTATATATATATATATATATATATATATATATATATATATATATATATATATATATATATATATTGCTCTTCCATTGGAATAGAGCACTCTGGTGGACGGAGAATTTAAATCAAATGAATATATCACTTAAATTCAGCCTCACTGACCGTCCAGTTCCCTCGCAAAGAGGTAGGATATCGGTCTCCGGATCTGAAGTGGTACTGGATAGGATAACGGATTGTTTATAGCCACACTGAAGAGTTGTAAAACAACAAAACAGCTGTCTGCGGATGACACAATAATATATATATATATATATATATATATATATATATATATATATATATATATATATATGATATATTATATATATATATATATATATATGTATGTATGTAACAGGATCTTTATTCTGGGTGCAGTAAAGAATTCATTATTATCAATTTGTTTATCTCACTTTTAGCTCACTCAATCTAAAGAGGGACATAATCAAAAACTAATTGTTATCTGACTTGCACTGGAATATCATGAAGTCATTCTCTGGGGTTTAAGCATACCTAATGGCTTGTTATGCTAAGATTTAAAAAATGAAGGAGTGGATATATAATCATGTGGATGAAAAGCATAAAAAATGACTACTCGGGGGTGTTTTTCCCTGTTGAGAGCTCATCCCACCAATTAAGATGTTTTTCATCCAAATCTAGATGTTTTGGGTTGCATCTAGATGTCAGAAATTATAATTTAGATGAGTTTTTAAATAAAATAAGTAATGTTTTTCATAAATAAAGTAATATTTTCTCATAGAATATATGTTGAAGATTAAAATCACATTCAATTTATTTGGAAAATCTCTGTATTTTTTTTACCCTTTTTCTGGCTTGTCTTACATTTTGTCATGAGAATTGACGAGTTCCAATCATATGCCAGCAAGCAAAGTTACGTGAATTTTTTTTCACATTTTTACATTCATTCTTAACTAACCCAGTACAAATTTAAAAAATGTCTCTTAAGTATTTTTTTAATAATTTAATTTACATTAGCTTCAAATTATGGACATATTTTTAATCCAAGTTATGCTATCCGAATTTCAAATAGTTTATTAATGCTTTTACATGATTACTCTAGTTTGATTTTGTATTTCTATCAAAATAATTTCATTTTTATAGGATCTTCAAAGTGGACAGGAAACATTTACAGTAATATTATAAATTATTAATATCATTATGAAATGATATGAATCTAGACAACTGATTACTGATGCACAAAAAGGTATTACAAGCGACTAAAAGTAAAAGCCTTTTTGGCTCAGTGTTGAGAAGGAGGTTGTAATTGTAATTTGCCAAGTTTTACTCCCTTGCTCAATCGATGTTGAAAACGGCACACAAATAAAAAGAGAATTAATTCCAATTTTGAGCTATCTATTTATGGCTAAATCATACTATTGTGCATGCTTTCCTATTTGTTTTGCGGGTCCTACAAAAATTTAATTATTCAATAAAAATTCTACATTATATTAAAGTGGTTGTGTAAAAATTATGATGAATTATTTGAAATTTATATCAACTTTTGTTTTTAATTCTGATATGAATGAATTCATGTGGAGAGAGAACCAGTGTATAAAAAAAATAATTTATATATCCTTGCTGATTCTAAGTATTATCACAGAAAAATATCTGGGGTAAATTACAATCCAATTAAACATTTAAAAATCAAAATTAAAAATCAAAACTGACCTTAAAAACTAAACTTTTTTCATTTCAATTTCGACAGTTGGGAAGAAATAATGTCATAGTGCAGCAAAATCTAACACAAATTTATTTTGAATTCAAAGAGGAAAAAGTGACGATTGCTTAAAATTATTCGATTTGTTTTGGCCTTTTGTAAATTTAAATTTCCGCTCCACCAAAATTCCTTAAAATCAGAAATGACTTCAACTAAAGTGAGTAAACATCTTATTATTAAAATTTTTATTTTTAATGTATATTATTTGTAGTCATGTTGCAATATAGATTGTAATTCTTCATTTGTGATTGAGACTAAATCTCATCTTAAATGAATAGAACATATAAAAAAAATCTTACAAAAAGACATTTTTTATTTCCATAAATTGTAAAAATAACCCCATCGCACTAATTTTAGAAATTAGTCAACCTGTGTTATAGTAAATACAATGAAGTATTAAAGGAAGCCTTTGAATTGACTCCAACTGTTTTCCGGGGAATTTGCCAGATGGCAACATGATATGTAGACAAAATTGACCTATGGGTGTGCGGCGAATGAGTTGTTGGCCAAATCAGATTTGATATTCCACCGGTTATTTCTTTGCAGTGAAACCAAAATTGAAATTTCATAGATTGGTACCTTCCAAACTTTTGATGAAAAAGCAATGTCTGACCAGGAAAAACCTTCAAAACTTGTAAAAACACTATTTTTATAGTGAAGCATTTATCCCATATGAAAAAAGAATGAATAGAGAATTCTTTAATCTTAAAATTATTTATTTTTCATGTTAAGAAATGGAGATCTTTAATTTGTAATCTGCACTATGATGAATTGCTCAAAGTTTTTGTTATCTTTTTGTAATACTTAGAATTATTAAAAAAATATGCAGAAACAAAGTTATTAATGCATAGTACAGATTACAAATTGCAAATCAGGATAGTGGGAGATTTGAGGGGATTTTCAGGCCTTGGGGGTTTCATGAGGAAGCAATAGTAGGTTCAGTAGGGTAGCACATACTGAAATAGAAAAACAATTTTTTTTTTTGTCTATTTAAAATCTTGTTCAGAATCGATAAGAGAGATTGAAAAGGTGAACTCACATTGCTCAAAATTGTTTGATAGCATCAGTGACTTTGGGAATTTCCACTGAGTCGAAGACCATCTTGAAGTCAACAAATGCTACAGCGAATGGCATTTTATATTCTGTTGCTATCTCTTTTAATTGATTCACTGAGTGGAGATGGTCAGTGGCTAAGTTGTTTCTTCTAAAGCCAGTCTGTTCCTATGGTTGTTTTTTTATCTAGTGTTTTGGAGATTTAGTTGTGATAATTTTGGTGAAAAGCTTGTAGATTTAGTTGAATATGCTCATTGTCTTGCAGTTGTTTAGATCTTTTGGGTTTAAATTTTCGTATGACAGTATTAAGATTGCAGTGTTCCAATATTCTGGGACTTTGCTTTGTTTGAAGCATAAGTTGAATAGATAGACTAGTTTTTTAGTGAGGACTTGACTAGTTTTTTTGAGTAGGTTGTATGGAATATTATCTAGTCTGGATACTTTTTTTAATTTTTATTGTTTGATGACTTGCTTCATCTCCCATCAAGTAATTTCTGAGAAGTCTTTGAACTAGTTACTCATAACTTGTATATCTTGTTCATTGTTCTGTGTCCCTTGTTTAGAAGAATTAGAGGTTTTTGTAGAATTCTTGGGTACATTTGACTATTTGGTTACTATCTGTTGTTAGGTCTCTTTTTTCCTCAAGCACACTAGTGATGTATATTCTTCAACTGAGATTTTTGTTGATAGTCTTAGAACTTATTTTTTTGATAATTATTATTTTCATTTTTCTTTGTTAGGTATCATGGATTCCTCATAGAGCTTTTGCTGGTTCACTTTGACTGGTGGGAGATTTGTTGCAAACACATGACTCAAAAATTCAACAGAATTTCTCCACCGTTCTTCATTTGATCCACTATAAATTTGACAGGATTCCTGTTTGATAAATGCGTGTATATGTAATTGTGATATCTATCAGGAAGAAAAAGAAATTGTGAATGATAAGAAACAATGAATTGTGGGGGTAACATGAAATATTATGTTGTACCTCAGGAAGTATTGGACCTACAACAATTCATTATTTGTTGCAATCAAGACTGACTTAAAAAGATATGCAGTAGATCATATCATTTGAATCTAGGTAGTGTACGGTTGTACTTCACTTTTGAGACCATTCATCATAAATTTCATATTTTTACCTTTGAAAATATGTTGTTCATGGTGCAAGTACAATTTCTCTTTTTGTATGAGTTTTGATTGGGATACAATGCACCCAAAGCAGGAAAAACCAAACATCAATTTAATATTTGGATAAGGAACAACTATAGACAGGAAATACAATGTTGGTTTCTGAAATTTAAATCTGAAGTTGAGAAATATTCAAAATAAGCCTCAGAAAACCTATGAATGTCATCAATGATGACCAATTGAAAGGAATTGTTGAAGATAACACTAGAGCAACATTTTGAACTCTTTCAGCAAACATTGATGTTTTAATTATGACTATTTTTATCCATTGGCTGTAATCAGAAAGGTGAAAAAGTCAGACAAATAGGTTCAACATGAATTGATAGAAAATCAGAAACTTAATCATTTGAGGTGTGCTCATCACTACTTATCTACAATAACATGTCTTTATTTGTGATGAAAAATAGATCATTTATGATCATCATAAATGCATATTTCGATTGAAAAAATATGTTTTTGTTCAAAATGTAGTCTTTTATTTTTTCCTGCTGAAATCTAAGATGTAATATGATACAACGTCACAGATACATTGAGGAAAGACTTGGAAAACCTTTGTCATCAGGGATTCATGGTAACACCATAAAACTTTAATGACAAATCCATTGTAAATAATCAACAGAAATTAATGAATTTCATGAATATTCATTCTGTGGTACTGAATAGTAATGGAATAATTATTTCTGCTTTAACAGACTGTCTAAATGCCAGAAAAAGATAAATACATAATTTTGGCAACAATTATTGTTTGTACCAGATACAATGGTTTCACTCCCTCAAAAATGGATTATTTGTTGTGCTTTTTAAACAAGATCAAGTTTGGGATTTACTGAGTTTGATAAATTTATATAAAATATAGTACAGCACATTGAGATCTAGAAGTTTTTAAGCAAGTGGATTCAGAATAGGTTTTGAGGTCTGGGATGCCTTTCTAATGAAGAGATTTTTCTATATTTTAGATTATATTTTCAGATTATTTCACCAGTCATCAAAGATTAACATAATTTCTCACTGTCAAGCAATGACTATAACAGCCATTTTGCTTCTATTAAAAAGGAAAAAAATTTCTGATCAGAATCAAAAGCCGAAGTGTGCAAGATTGCATTGTACGTGAGTGTAATATTCTGGCAGTTTCGTTTACTTGTATCAGTGAAGTAACTGCTATCTCATGTATACAACCAGCAAATACTTTCTCATGGCAGAAACCCTTATCTTTGTCCCTCCTTGAGTGATGAAAGACATCCAAATCTTTGGAATACATTGGCTTCCAAAATCATCTTAATGATAGAATGATGCAATGCAGAAACTGAACACTGATCATTTTAAACCTCTACGTATAATAGAATAGGGATAGAATAATGCACAAAAATAAAATATATTAATGCATATTGGTGTATAAAAGTAGGGTTTGTGTCATAAACAATGTCACATTGTACATAGATATGTACAGTAATCAAAAGCTTTATCAAATGAGGTTGTGATAAAATGCCAGAAACAAACAGGAAGCAATGAGAAATGAAACAAGGATATTGTTTATTACCAGTAAAAATTGCTTCAATCACAGAATGACTCTAACCCTAACCCTAACCCTAAACCCAAACTTGACTATTAATCTACACAAACATCTGTACAAAAACTTTTTTAAAATCAAATTTCCTTTAGTTTTTATAATGAGAAGCAAAGGGAAGCAACAAGCAGCAAAACAAAGATATCATTTACTGCCAGTAAAAATTGCTCTAATCAATGAATCATGCTAACCCTAAATTATTTGATTAATCATCAGAAGTCCATGTATAAAAACCTTTTTTGAAATTACAATTCATTTGATTCACATTACGTCCTGTTGCTCCTCATCTTTCACAGGGACAACTATTAAACTACTTGGTCTTTAAAAAAATCTGCTTTAATTGCATGCTAGATGACTGGCGATAGGACTGACTGCTTTTTCTAAAGGCATTAGTGTCAAAAGGATATCAAAGGTAGTAAATAGATTTTGAGTTCAGTTTTATGGTTCCTATTTTGAGGTATTGGCATGAATTCTCGGGTTTTCCTTCATAACTAAAAGTAATTGATGTCTGATTAAACAGGGGCTATTCATTTTTGAAATATCAAAGTAATTTTGTGTGCAATTTCAGTGTTCTCCACTATTCACTGATTGTAGTATCCTGGAAATGGCTACCCAATTGAGCTTTTTGTACTCCACACTGTCCAGTATTAATTGAGAAATAACAAAACAGCCTCCCAATCACCACAAAAAAATTCTGTCGGTAACAGTTTTGTGTAGAAAGCTAGTTGATAACCGAGAATCTTAGGGAAAAGAGAATGACAATCGGGCTGCAAATGAATAGGCATATAAATGCACACATTCAGGAACGTACATGGATACGAACAGAAAACCAGACATTCACACACAAAGACTGACTCACAGACACAGGGATAGAAACACTTCAGTAGCACAGACATGCACATACGTTCAAAAACATACTAACTATTGCATAAAAACACTCACACACACAAGCACAAGAATACACACACACACACATACGTACACAGTGGAAAATATTCCTCATTTTTAGCTTTAGTGTTGTTCTCAGTTTGACTACTATTTTAACTCATTAAGGCTGGGAGTACTCATATGTGCGCTTTAAATTTTGGAATGATTTTCAATATGGTGGCCATTTTGAATTCATAATGAGCTCACATGACCATTATATTTGAATTTTTTTACCATAAACAAAATCCATGTCTTACAACCTTTAAAATGATGTATGAATTCCCTGGCTTACTTACAAAATGAAGAAACTCAAATCCATCTTTTGCTGACCTTGCTTTGTTACCCTAAAAATAAAAACACTCCTGAATGAATTGATTGTTATATTTTGAAATGTCTTGACTGTGGGAGAAACATGATGAAATTGTGAATGAATAAGTACCTAAAAAAGCTTGTTCACTGAAAAACCTTCCAACAACAGAAATCCAAAGTTTTCAACTATCTGAGACAAGCACAGTGACTGACATCATTATCAACAAGCTCCCAACTTTCATCAACAGCTGAACATCAGGTGGTCAAAAAAGATTTCCAACACCAATCTGTGAGAGAATACTAATCAGAAATTCATCAACTAGGACATGAAGAAGTGAAAGTGGGGTGGATTGGGAACACCCCCAGCTAACACTGTAACAAAGCAGGCACATGATTGAAATCAACAGGGGAAGAGAAGAGAGGGGCAAAGGGTACCTGAAAAAGATCGGTTGAGAGTGAGGAAAAAGCAGCTAGACTAACATGGGTCAAGTTGAGAGGATTTTCTCAGAACCAGTCTAGTCCACTACTGTGGTATGGTTGTGGCCCTATGATCCACTAGGAGTCTATGCGAATAAATATATAAACATAAATGCTGGGAGTTTTAAGTACATTCCAGCCTTGTCAAATGTTTGCCACTGGCCTTATTATCATTGAATAGCATTGAGTCCTTTTAGAATCATTAATAGGTATATTGGTAGTAGAATAACTTGTGACACTAGGATCAATGTTTCAATTGCCACTTTGATTCTTTGGTGAACCAAATTTGGTTGAGTTATCTTCCAAAAGTCCTTTTTACTACATCTACTTCTATTTCTAAATATGTGAGAGTTCAAGATGAGATTAGATCACGACTGACTGGCACTAATGATTATATCTAATAAACCTACATTAAGTAGATCACCACCACCACCACCACCATCATCATCATCATCATCATCATGAGTCAGTCAGTCAGTCAGTCTTTTAACACCTTCCCCAGGATTCACCACACTTCTCTATTGTGGGTGTCGCGGAGTCAATACTTTAAAAATTTGTCTAGTTTGTCTCTCCATCTAGTATTCTGTCGGCCTCAGTTTTGCATGTGATCTCTGAGGATCCATGTTGTGAGTCGTGATGCCCATTGGTTGTCTATCATTCTGGCAACATGGCCTGCCCATTGCCATTTAAGTTTTCTAATAGATTCTATGATGTCTTGGACCTCCGTTTTCTTTCTGATGTATCATGCTGTCTTGTGATCTCTCCATGTGAGGTTGAGCATGGTTCTCTCATGCGCATGCTGCATGCTTCTCAGTGTGTGGATTTGTCTCTTGGTTAGGTTCCATGTTTTAGCTCCATAAGTGACTATTGGGAGGATGTATTGGTTGTATACACTTCTTTTTAGGATTATTGGGATTGTCTGGTTTTTGAAGGTTGAGCTTGCTCTGTCAAAGGCTTGCCATCCTAGGGTGATTCTCTGCTTGATTTCTTCTTCTTTTGTGGGTTTCATAGAGATTGTTGTCCTAGGTAGATGTAGTGGTCTACTTTCCCCAGTTCGATGTTGTCCGCAAATCTTAGATTGTTTAGGTATTTGCCGTCTATTTTGATTCCTTTATTCTCCCAGTCCAGGTTTCAGAAGATCATCTCAAGGCGGGATGTGAAGAGTTTGGATGAGCTGGTACTCGTTTTTGGAGTTGGAAGGGTTCAGAGTCTTTATTTAGCCTGATAAAGGAGTTGCTGTGATTGTTTATATGTTGCAGTACTTTGATGTATACAGGGTCTACACCTTGTTGAGTGATGGCCTTTACAACCATGGGAATTTCTACAGAGTCAAAACCATACACTAACTAAAAACTCAATGAAAATTAGTTCACATATAGCTACAATGCTGGCAAGTTAAGTGTGCATGATTTGATTTCGGACTATTGTCTTAATATATTGAAAAATATCTTTCAATTTGGAAAAAATAACTAGATTCACACCAAAATTTAATCCTTTCTTACCCTATGTCTCACCCTCCTATAAAATGTTATTGAAATTCATTCAGAATTTTCAGAGATATTGTGCGGACAAATTTATTGACATCTCAGAATGTGTTGCACACCAGTCATTATCATAAATGGATTACAGTAACCAATATTGACAAGTTTTACTGTGGTTTCAAGATGTGTGTAATTACCAACACAAGACAATTAAAAAAAGAAATAAAATTACCCATTCTTGATAGTGTTTCACCTATGTCAGATTTAGGATTTGCTACAAACAACACAATTCAACTAAATTGATCTTATTTAAATCAATGGTAAAAGTTTCAACAATTAATTGCTATGCATGAGGCACTTCTCATGGCACATTGGTTAGCAAGCTTATCTCACAAACCAATGTGCTAGTGTAGTGAATTTTATCCTCACTGGCCAGCCCACTTGTCTGGCTTTGTTCCAAACTAAGATCAACTGAGTAGATAACATTTTAGTGGTGTAACTACTATTGTGGGTTGTTTAGCAGGCTTATCTTGAAGACCATTTCCTTGTGAGTTCAATCCTGAGAGGGTTTCCTATTAGTGTAGCCTTAATAAGCTAATCTTGCAGACTAATATACTAGTGTTAAGGGTTTGATCTTCACTGATGCCCCACTATCATGGCCATGTGCCAGACTAAGCTAAGCTAAGAAAATAACAAGTTCTTTGCTTTGAGCAAATGATTACTGACCATTGCTACTGTGTAGTGAGTTTGGTTCTTACTAGATGCCCTACACTTGTGGCCTCATGCCAGAATAAGCTATGCTTGTAAGAATATGCTCAGTGCTGACAATATCTCGATATATAATACTCTATAGACAGGCAGACCAGTTGAGTTTGCTGTCAATCAAATCAAAACATTACTTGAGAATAATCAACAATATATGATGCAGGAGATCATAAACAAACTCATAATATCCAAATCATGCATTGAAAATTATTTGCACCAGCTTGGTATGGCTTCCATATGAGTTGAGTAAAAATAACCTACTGGATTGTATTTCTCTGTACTATTTGCCACCTTGACATAATAAAAGTTCCATTTCTGAAAGGAACTGTAAGAGATGATAGAAATTGGATACTTTGCTACTTATCAAGAATAAAGCATACAATGTAAGATTTTACTAAATTTAGCAATTTTTTTTCATAGTTCTTCTATTTTCAATAATTTTTAGTTAATTTAGTTTATGGAAATTTCAATGCTATACACCAGTTGACTTTTAGAAACCATGTTCAGGTTGTAATTCAAAATAAAATATGAGGTTCCATTGAACCTGGAGTTGTGTTAGATTTATTCATGGTTTTATATAGATTTTTATATGATGAATTGAGCAGACTGTCACAGAAGAGCTTAGTGATATAACTGACCATTTTTGTGGAACTGTTGCAGAAACGGGGTTAATCATGCATGAAGTCAGCAAGTTAGAAGAAATGATTGATTGGTTAGCAGCAGATGTACATGATGAGAATGTACAACAATAAAATGAAGTTCACTGAGATAAGAGAAGCAGCTTTTCATAAATGGCATAAAAAAGGATGGAGTTAAAATGAAGAACAAGAAAGCACACTGAGAGCGCGTACCTCTGCCAATGTTATTGTCAGGGGAAGTAATTTTGCATGGATCCACCCCAAAATTTAATCACTTCTTTTGTAATCCTCCACAAAATTTCATTGACATTCAGTGAGAATTTTGGGGGGTATTGTAAGGACAAATAAACAAGAGTAAATATGTACGCCTCTTCCTATTTAAAGAGTTTTCCGAACAATCAAACTAATTCTTCTTGTTAATTTTATTGTTCAAGCATTGTTTCAGTGGGCCTCTTCTATGGTGTACTATCTATATGTACAGAAAGGTCTGAACAACAAAAATAAGAAGAAAAACTAGAGAGTACTCAGTGAGCACTCTCCCAACATCATGGTCAAGGGAGGTAATTGTGAATTGATCCATCCCAAAATTCATTGACTATTCCCATCGCCTATGGACCATCATCATCATCATCAGTCTTTTAACATCTGTCATTGGACAGACCTTTCCCAGGATTTGCCACATTTCTCTATTATGGGTGTCGCGGAGCCAATACTTTCTGAATTTGTCTAGTTTATCTCTCCATCTTGTATTCTGTCGGCCTCGGTTTCACATGTGATCTCTGGGGATCCATGTTATAAGTCGTGATGTCCATCGGTTGTCTTTCATTCTGGCAACATGGCCTGCCCATTGCCATTTAAGTTTTCTAATAGATCCTATGATGTCTCTGACTCCCATTTTCTTCCTTATATACTACGCTGTCTTGTGATCTCTCCATGTGAGGTTGAGCATGATTCTCTCATGTGCGTGTTGCATGATTCTCAGTTTGCGAGTCTGTCTCTTGGTTTAGGTTTCATGTTTAAACTCCATTAGTGACTATTGGGAGGATGCATTGGTTGTATACTCTTCTTTTTAGGATTAACCACCCTTCCACAAAATTTGATTAAGATTCAGGGAGAACTTTTGGAGATATCATGTGGACTGAGAGACAGAAAGACAGACATGACTGAAGACAAATACCTCTCCAATAGTAATTAGTTTGATCATCTGGAAACTCATTGAATGTTGATAACCCTTCAAAGAATTGCAGACAGTAAATAATAAATGTTTGTAGGTAAGGATTGAATAGTAAGGACTAGGAGAGAGAGAGAGAGAGAGAGAGAGAGAGAGAGAGATAGATCTCCAATGGGCATAGCTTCAATTCTGGGTATGTAGAATTAAAAGAATAGAAATGTTATATCAAATTCAATATTAACTATAGAATTATCAGTTATTTATTGAATATAAAATCAATCAATTCAGAATATGAATTATTGAATAAGTATGAATTATATTAAACTTAGCTAAATATGAATTATAGAATTATTGTATGAAATATGAATTATTGTTTTTAAATAAGTAACTTTTTATTGCATCACTCTTGTTTGGTACGCTCTTTGACCACTCGGGCACAGAAGTGGAAGAAGTAGCTTCTGATGAGATTTGCACTCACAGCCCACACTTTGGGAACCTGTCCTACACAGATGATGCCTTAACAACTCTGGTCATGGAAGCAGGATTGATCAAATGAAGCAGGAATCTATAGTCATTCTGCCATTTCTTTCACTCCAGTTCTTTGACACCTTTATTATCGTTGCTTCTTATTGCAACATGCAGGTAATATACTTTTCAACAACTGATAAGGGTGAAATATAAACTAGATTCAACTAGATTAATTGACAGTTTTTAGATTGAATATAAATTAGACTTAAATGATTAAATATAAATGACGTTGAATCAAAATCAAATTACAGAACTATCTATTTAAATATAAATTGTATCTACATAAATGAGCTGAAGTAAAAGATCCCTTGTCATAATACCAGTGCATTGGATGCAGAATAACATTTGCATTGTTTTTTGTTTTTTTTTATTAAATGCCCATCTTTGTACCGGCATATATATAACCATTAGATAGAATAGAAATTGTATTAAACTCAGAAGTTATTGTCTTTTACCTTATATCCATGTTCCTCATATCTTATGACCACTCTAGTGTTCCAAACAGATTTATTATATTAAAGATATTGATATTTACCCCAATGTAATGTAAAATATTCTCAAATTTGTGACTTATTGCTTGAAATAAGATGGTTCAGTTATAGTAAGAAAACATTTTTTTTCTTTAAAAATATCATTTGCTCATACTCGTAAAGTAAACTAAGTGTGTTTTTTCCTTTATTTTAATCTTCTACTTGTACACAACGTGTCGCGGAGAGATGGAGAGAGTATTCATATTATTCCATCCATCAGTTTTTATTCTACTTTATTCTACATGAGCAATTCATTATAATCCACTTTTGGCTTGCTAAGCCAGTTGAAGCTTCATCAGAGTCTCATTGAGTGTACATTTTGGGAACACATTCCCTATTCTGTCAATTGCCAGCCTCTCAAAATGCTGTGTCAAGGGGTTGGACTTTCTCAGTTTGAATTCAGAAATTGGTTGCTAACCAATGCTGAAGAGCCAATTCTACCTCGCTATTCAATTGCAGACTATCACACTCTAATCCTGGGCAAAATGTCAGGTAGTGACACTTTTATCCTTAGTAGAGCACACAGATATTCTGATCCTTGGCAGAAGTGCTAATTACAATGTAAATGATCCCATTATTTTTTATGGGTACTATGCTAGTACCATCTTGATAGACAAGAATTTTTCTGACACATTGAAATAACCATCAATTGGATCCAAAGCATCAGTTGAACTAAAAATTTAATCAAGTGGTAAATGCACTACAAGCAATTAAGTTCTGCATAAGATGTTAAATGAAAAATAAACAAGCAACGTTGGACTTTTCTCAACTTTTTCATATTGATGAATTTGCAGGAATGTTACACCCACAGATTTGAATATTTTATGGGTTTGGGATTTTTAATTTGATCAGTGGATTAGAAAAAATTGGAATTATCTCAAATTGCTGAATATTACTTGAAAAACAGACAAGACTAAATGAAATAACCAACATTTTAGGTAAAAAGAGATTTTCATATATCTGCAGGCATGTATGCCTCTAAACACATACACAAGAGTATACACATGCACATATACATGCATAAGCATATATATGGTAATTTCATTCTCTCTCTCTCTCTCTCACTCTCTCTCTCTCTCTCTCTCTATATATATATATATATATATATATATATATATATATATATATACATAGATATATAAATAAATATATAAATATATTTAACTCAATGGTAAGAGCAATGCTACTTTGGAACAGCTACCCTATCAGTCACAGGTTCAATTCCTGCAGCATCCCCATTTCTTTAATTGTTTATTCTATTTTACATTATCTAGGCCAAGTGATACATTAACCATGTAATGACAAGAGATCATTCCAAAGAAGTGTTGCAATATGATTTAACACAATTTATATATATATGTATGTATATATATATATATATATATATATATATATATATATATATATATATATATATATATGCATATAAGTGCATGTATGTGTGTGTGTGTATACAGAGAGGGAGGGTGGCATAATGGTTATCAACACAGAAAATGTAACTAATGAACCCAGTTCAAAGGCCATCTGAGGTAGTTTATGCTCACTTTGCACTTCTACCTTTGGGAAAGGCATGAATCCCTTTTTGCCCTTACTGCAATTTATCCCCCAATACATATCTCGACAAAATATCTTGTGACTATCATGTCATGATAGTTGACAGAATTGTTGACCATGACAGGGACAAGTCATCATATACATATGGACGCTCACTTTCCAATATGTATATATAGAGGTTGATAAATATAAGCAGTGATAAATATAGATTTATAGATATACAGACATGAAATGATTGAATAGAAAAAGAAATTAGGATAGGTTGGGAGGACTTGGCTTTCTTAAAAATCAGCATTTGAAATCCTGGCTTTTACCTGGGTTCAAACCAATCAGAGGGATACGTACAACTATGTAACCAAGTAAGCAAGCTGTTAGTAATTTAGTAAAATTAAACCTTAGTAGTGAGATATCCGCTGGCAACCAAATTCACTACACTAGTGAATTTATCTGCAAGATGAGCTTGCTAATCATCACTCTATGGCAGGTATCCAGTATCATATTTATTTACCAAGCTTAGCTCATTCTGGAACTTAGCCACAATACTGGACTCACCTAGTGAGGATCAGATTCACTACATTTACAAATTAAATCAGTGAGATAAGTTTGATGCCTAGAGCGCAATGAAAGATTTCTTAGGCAGGATGATCCTCTCCACTAGGTGAGTGGAGTAACAAAATCTTCTTTGGCCCATTTCTCCCAATCTGACCTTGTGTTGTACTAAACCAAGCTTAGTATCTATCTATCTACATATCTATCAATCTTTTCTTAATTTCTGAGATGAAGATATATCATTATCATGCAATTATTTAATCAGACTAGTGTCTTCATCTTGGTTGTGATATGTTTCAGACATTAGGACATCAAGTTCAAGATTCTAAAATTCCATCTCCTGGTTACACTATGGGTAGTGCAAAAAGTCATGTACTCTGCTTTAGTGGAAATGGCAAATAAGCAACATCGCAAGGATGAATCAACGAGAGGAAATAACTGATACGAGATACATTGATTGAATAAAGAGCTTTGTTCAAAATTGGGAAGAGATTACCCTGTACATCAAACAACTGAAGAAGGCCAGAGGCAACAACAGCTGAGATGCTGTAACTCTAGCAACCAAGATGAAGACACAAGTCTGAATAAATCAGTGTATAATACACCGATTTCCTTTAGGGTGTGTATGTTTGCTAGTTTTAAGCTGAATATCAGACCTTTTAGCAGTCAGCTCAGCAGTCAGCCTCGTGCAAATTTCTGACATTTATGCCCGAAAGCATCATTTTGTTACCTGAAGATGACTGGGGGTTTATTGGTCGAAATATCATGAATATCAGACTTCAGTTTAGGAAGAGTGCTTTTGAATTACTAAATAAGTCGTAAATAACTAACTTCTCTCGATGTTTCCCCTGCTAAATGTCACTGACTTGACTTTCAAAGACAGGACAGTTATAAGAAACCCGAGGGGACGAATTGCAAAGAATATATGTGAAAACAAATCCTTCTTCTAAAACAAGTGATGTGCAAAAATCACAAGACCCAAAGAACACCTGATTCCTACTTCTGCTTTCATTGGGAAGCTGTTAATCCATTTTGAGTGGCCAACAAAATAGAATAAGAAATCGATAGTCTTCTAAACATTGGGAGGGGTAGTCCATCCGTTGAAAAAAATACATTGATTTGAACTGTAAGATTTACTAGTAAAAGGTTACAATGGATCCACTTGTGCAGAAAAAGTTCAACTAATGAGATATTCACCTTTAGCCAGTCCACATCAACTGTGGAATGACCTTTTCTTCTTGTACTTCACTTGGAAGGAAGAATGAAAGAGGAGATTGATCTGTTACATAAGTCCATTGATTTGCAAAAATTAAGAGAAAAATCCAATATTTCCAACATGTTCTGTGCAGAAACCTAATCAGTAGTCATTTCATCTGTGACTTTTCTTGATATATGATAATTCAGCTAAAACACTGTATTTGAAACAAGCTCTACTTTATTTATATCTGTTAGGACTTCAAAAAAATACCATTTCCACAATCATAAGAATCAAACTGAAAATAATGTAGCAGAACATTGCATTACTCTTAATAAAATCATTTTTCTCCCCCCAAAATACGTCCACCTCATTTATCTTTGTATTCCCCAAAATAGTCATCCTTAACTTTCCTAACTTTGGCTCACTAAAATCTCATTGACAAACCTTTTCAAAACCAATCAATGTTTGTCTGGCTGAGCTTTTCTTTTATATCATTCTATTCATCACCAAAAAACTTTTGGTGAAACTACACATAGATGGAAGATATGTGTCTGGGCAGACCTATTTGAGATCATTGCTGCACATCCCAAACTGGAAAAGCCCCCTGAAATGTAGGCTACACATAGGAAGTTGCTTTTGCACCTGGTTGGGAAACCATGCCCAATGGGCCACTCTCATTATGGTTGAAACATCAAGAAGTATCTTTCTCATCTCATCAAAATGGTTATTGGAACATGGAATGTCAGAACTCTGCTTGATCTTAGGGACAATGGCTACAGATCTGAAAGGAGAACAGCTCTTGAGACTCATGAACTAGCAAGGCTGAACATTAATGTTGCTATTTTAAGTGAAAACAGATTATCAGGAGGAGGAAAAATTGAAACTGATCAATTCATTCATTTGTTACTCACATGCGTGAGTTCCTACAAGTAAACAATACGTTTACTGACAAGCAAATTTTATCACTTTTTCATCCGTAAAACAAAAACTAATCGTTTTAGAAGGAAAGAATTTTTTACATTTGGATATCTTCCATCAGAACGGGTCCTTTCATCACACACACATGCACACACACACGCACACACACACACACACACACACACACACACACACACACATATGAGATTGATGAATTAATTTATGTGAAGTATCACTGCCACCTTTACACAAACTTGAAAGTGAACTGTACTATCTGAGAAAAAACTCTGGTATATTCACTATCTCTGAGTTGCCCACATATTTTTACTTTTTCTTTTTTGTTTACATAATGTTTTTAATCATCTATCACAATATTTATTTCCTCCCACCAACTCTGCCAGAGCATACATCATCATCTCCATTTGGGAGTCTAGGAGCACTCAAATGATTTTCAAAAATTAATTAATGATAAGAGCTCTTTTGCTTCACACCATTTGGCCTTGCAAAAGGTTTTCATAGGAACATCCCACGAATGGATAGTGGGAGAACATGTACATAGCCGTAAGAAAGTCAATCCTCCAAATTTTGACAAAATATTTGTCTTTTCTGTCAAAATGCATCTTAAAATCATTCTTGTTTTCCAAGAATAGCCCAGGATTTCACATGAAGACACAGAGACATGTCTCGGGCAAAGATGATATTTAAAGAAAATCAGAACAATGTCCAAGTACAATATTATGCTGTACTAAAAGTATGTAACCCCAGTGAAGAAGAAAGAGTTGTTATGCTAGATAAATGTCAGCCCAGTTTGTAAACAACATTATTGTATCTATCAGTGATCTATATTAGGTATATGTTTCATCTATCCGCCATTGTTTTGAGTGTGATAGGAGAAGGCATAAAAATGTAAGCATATTTATTAGAGTGATATGCACTAACATTTTTCAACTAGTTGGGTTTTTACAAATGCTATGATGATTTTGATCTATGCATAAATTTCAGACTCTCTACACAGATATCCATATAATTTTTTACTATCTACTACACCTAAAACATAGATATCTATCTATGGACAGATAGGTAGATATAAGCATTGAGATCTTTATAACATTTGGGATTGTGGATTTTACCAGTGTAAGTATGTACAACTTGTTAGGAAGTAGGAAGTTTTTATTGAACCAATCTTCAAAGCAAGGAGAAGCTACCTGGTTTGGAAATTATCATTCAAAATTTGGAGATTTGCCTTTACCAGATCTTGAACACCGACCTCTTTGCAAGAGATAAATGCACTATGTTAGTCACCAAGCAGTAGATTAATAAGTTGGTAGATGGACAGATAGTTCTGAAAAAAACCCAAAAAATTTGTACAGAGAGAGAAAAAAAAAAGATGTGAACTTATATTTCAAATTGATGATTGTTGCACAGCAAAAAGGTAGACATTTTATTCTTACATTTATGGAATAATAATAGTCCAATACAGAAACACCCAATGCAAAGACACCCATAAATACTGAAAGCACATCCAATGTAAAAAGGACCAATGCAATAAGGTTCACTAATGTAAATGCATCCAATGCAAAAAGGGCCGGTGCAAAATGCCCAATGCAAAAACGTCCAACGCAGTTAGTAACAATAATTTATACATATATACATACAACATACACACAAGATACATATGCATACATATATGTATACATACCTCACACCATCTCAACAAAGCATTCCCTAGAACCTCTTCTCTGGTGTCAATTAAGTTGCTTTTTCATCTCTGTCATTAAAGTTTTGTTTTCAACAGACTTTTCTATTTTAACTGGCCACTTATCTGATGTTGTTGAACTTCCTCTTCAAAATCTTGTCAAAAACGGCCAATGCAAAAAGGGTCAATGCATACATACGTGTATACAAGATACACAAATACTAAGACCCATACATGAAATAAATCCATACATGTACGCACACAGCCTGTGGGTAAACACATACACATTCTCATACTATGTATGCACACACATTCCAAATTAACACATGACACATACTCAAGCACATAAACATCTGCACATACTCATAAACATACCCATATATTGTACATGCACATACCAAATTCACAAATACTACATCCTCAGATTTATACTTTCAAACACATGCCACGTATGCTCAAATATGACCCCAATGCTCCAGCTGTATTTTGTTACCTTTTCTGCTACCCACAAACATCATTCACTTGTTATGGTCATGTTTGTGCATTATTTTACATCGGAATATCTTTTCATTTTGTTTGGGTTTTATTAGATTTGTCTTTAATTCATTCGAAATAGTTTTCTTCTGTGCATTATGCTCATTATCTTATATAGGGACTACATGTCATATCAGCATTGCGGTGCCAGTACTTTCTGAATTTGTCTAGCTCGTCTCTTCATCTAATACTCTGCCAGCCTTGGTTGCACATGTGATCTCTGAGGATCCCTGTCATGAGTCAAGTTCTTCATCGTTTGTCTGCCATTCTTGCAACATGGCCAGCCCATTGGCATTTGAGTTTTTAAATGGATTCTATGATGTCCCTGACTCCTGTCTTCTCGTGGATGTATCATGCTGTCTTATGGTCTCTCCATGTGAGATTGAGCTTAATTCTTTCATGTGCACATTGCATGGTTCTCAATTCGCAGGTCTGTCTCTTGGTTAGGTTCCATGCTTCAGCTCCATAAGTGACTATTGGGAGGATGCATTGGTTATACACTCTTCTTTTTAGGATTATTGGGATCTTCTTATTTTTGAAAGTTTAGCTTGCTCTGCCAAAGGCTTGCCATCCTATCATCTACAACTAAATCTTGCTTTGATTTCTTTCCCATAACAACACAAGCAAATTCTCAAGATTTGCTGTTTTGCAGTAATTTGCTTTATACATTTCATGCTCGTAAACACATACTATGTACACACACTTAATGTATGGACATGTTCACACTTATACATATACCATATATACACACACACACATATGCCACTCACACCCACATAGACATATATATAGGAACATACTGTATATACACATCCTACATGCTACATACATGTATACTGACACACAATTCGTACATGCCATAATAACACAGATATATATGTAGGCACACACTACATACAGATACATGTCACAGATATGCAACATGTGCTCATACTTGCCATATATGCACATGAATATATATGTGTACTATTTACAAATACCAACATACCACATATACATATTCTACGTACTCTCATGTATCCACATGCCATATAACAGAGGCCTCCAAAACTTCAAACATGACACTTCAGCACTTTGTTTACATATCTGGCTAATGTCAATATCGTACAATAGCCAGCTGTCTGAGTAATTGGTACATGCATACCCCACACACACACACACATAGGGTATATGTTACTATTGTACTTCTAACCTGTTTTATTTTTAATACCTACACGTTTCAGTACAAAAATGTTCCTGATATTCGATGAACAATGGTCTGACTAAGAGGTTAAAAACTGAAACTTAACTTCAGGTCAAAAATGCAAAATTTGATTGTTAAAGCAACATGTTTTTCTTTGGAATGCTTTTAGTACAACAGAGATTTTGCTTCATCAATAAAGAGAACTGTGAACACTTTTCACCTTCTTGTATCAAGGAATTTTCTGGCCTTAATAAAAAATATTCAGTGATAAACTTTTCAATTAATTAAATCATCCTGGGGAGTTAAGTGTGTAAGTAATGATTTTTCATTTTTTGAACTATTTTCTAAATGTATGAAGAAATATCTCTTAGCCAAAAGGAATTCTTGGATCTGCTCCAAAATTTTATCAATTCTGCCTTAGCTCATAGCCTACTTGTCTACAAAATTTCATTGAAACTCATTCAGCACTTTTGGATAGATTGTGTGGCCAAATAGAAGAATATAAATGAATAGTTTTTAGAAATTAAAAAATTTCTCTCAGTCAAAAAACATTTTGGGATCTGGCCTAAAATTTAATTAATTCATCCTTAACCCATGCCTCATCCTTCTAAAAAATTTCATTGAAATGCATTGAAAACTTTTGGAGATATTGTGTGGACTAACAGTGAGACAGATAAACAAATACAAATGAATACATATACTTCTTTCAACTTACTTATCAGAGGTATATCACCTGAAATCAGCATTCACCTTCAAAGCATTTTTAGGTCAATGTAAAGTTTGTTACTCAAATAAATAAACACATCCTATTGAGACATTAATACACTTAAGCCAATTGAGAAGTTTTATTTGTAAGTATTTCATTATTGTATAATTGTATATTGTATGAGCAATTAATTCAGAATATCACTAGCAGAATAAACCTTTTTAATAAAGTTGTTAATGAAAATGATTTGTCTTATAGTCTAGCATACATTGTAATGAAATGTTCTTGGATCATTTAGATCATTAAATAAAGTCTATTGCCCTGAAGGTAGAATTATTAATTTTACTTTTATCATCTCCCCATATATATTAATCTATTTCCATGGGAGTATATGTGTGAGTTATAAAGCTTTATGGAAGATTTGAAAAAAATTGTTTTGAATATTGTTCCATTTATTATCTTGTTTATAGTCATTGTATTAAATAGATTATGGGACTAAATATAAAGTTTGTCATAATCTCTATAAATCTCATATGACACATTATGAAACAATTCAAAAGTAGATTAATTGTTTGGTCATGAAAATGTATCATCACAGCTGCCACCTAAATGAATTGCTTCATTACTCATGTTCACTCTTCCAAATTTGAGTAAAGGAAGATAATTTCACATTTGTTCAACAATGAGGATCCACAGAGCATCTTAAAACTGTAAACAAAATTTGGTGGCAAAAATCAAAATTTATTTATAATTTATTATGATCTATCAAAATGCATCACTACAGACCTAGATTTTAGAACCTTTCTCTGGAGCTAATTCAAGCCTTCACAAACAGACAAAAGTGGGTAAAGTCAGTAGTTCACCTGTGCAAACTGAACTCTCTACTGGAGACTATTTCAACTGAATATATAAGGTAAATAGATACCCTTAAATTTTTTTATTTATCCAATCATAGCATTTAGAAGAAGACAAGCATGATATATATATATATATATATATATATATATATATATATATATATATAACTTCTGATTAACAAAGACCACCAACAACTGCAGATCGTTGATAGATTCAGAAGAAGCAGATGGATCATAAAAACCTTGCCCTGGCCTATGACACATGGAAGGGTCCCTTCTGCTTGTGTTAGAGATGAGATAAGATAAAATGATAATTTTTCATTGTTAACATATTATATCATTGTATCTTTTGAATGTCATGGTTCACAACTTATATATTCACCTTTCATTACTGTTATAAACAATCAATGTCCTATGATGCATACAGCAATAAGGAAAAGTATGCCTACACAAACAATTTACTAGTAACCTGTCAGTGTACGTGTAGAAATAGACTAATTCATACTGGATGAGCAGTATACATAACCTATTTTATACAAAACACAAAATAATGGATATTGGTCATAATTTAACTGTAAATAGATGATAAAAATGTTGATTAAGTTATCAGTTTCGTATAATTTTGTTTCTTACATTGGTAATACAATTTTAATTTTGGGGTATTATTGTTCATTGAAACAGCCAGATATCTACATGGAAATCAAGGCCTGGCTAATCAACAGTATCTTCCTGCGACCAGTTTTGGACGTGGACACTTCCCAAATCCCAGGAGAGGAGAATCACTGCCTGTGAGGGAAAGTGCCTCAGACGAGCCGCAGTGGAGGGAACGAGAAGATCAGAGAAATCTCCAGTGCAATGTCAGTCCACGGATACTTCCAGTGCCACAGAATTAAACGGTTCAGACACCTGATAAGAATGGCAACCACCCAACCAACATTCAGAGCCTACAATCTCACAAGATTTGGTGTCTAGCCAAGAGGATGACCTAAAAAGTGTTGGATCAAGTGCCATGGCTTGTCTGTCACAATGGTGACCCACCAAGCCATTGAGCATCATCTCCATCTCCCCTCCATACCCCAATATACATGTGGAAGGTAAAAGAAAGAATGCTTATTGCATCTGTTATTTACCCACTGGTTGTACAACTTGAGCTGTTGGTGTTCAGCCTCTATCCATTATACTAATGCATTTGATGTCATGTAATATTTGGATGATAAGATGGATTTTATACACTGGCAAATAGAGTATATACCTGAAAAGTTATTTAGAAAAGCCAGAAGTATCAGAAGTTTAATAGTTTGGGTCTTTTGTGAAAAAAATATTTTAAAAAAATTATACAATAATTTGAGTTGCTGATGGACAAACTTGAAAGATTTTTATATCTAGCAATACAAGCAATTTTATCAAGACTCGCTATGTATAAGTAGACATTTCACACATTTCTGAAAATCCCTCCACCAGGAAAAAAAGAATCTCATTTTCTATAAGATTTTTTCTCATTCCTTAGGATCCTTGAACTTTTTGGTAACACCACACATACATATACACATACACTCAAACATATATATTCACATACACTCATACACATGTGTTTACTTACATATGCATACATTCACACTACCAGACGTACAAAAACACATATATATACACACAAACATATCGATGCACATGCTTTTATACAACTACATATACACACGTACATATATACTCATATACATATATATTTTCCTTCCACTTTTTGAAAGTTTGCTTTACACTACCTTTTTCACTTTTATAAAAAAAGTAAAGAGCGAAAATAGTGTACACCATTTGTTTTAAAGCAATCTGTTATAGAGATAGCACACACTCTCTTCCTGACTCTTCCTGCATCTCAGTATCCTGAACCTCCCACCATCCCAACCTCTAACAACTCAGCATATAAACCATCATCACCATTTGTTGGGCTTGTAAATGCTTCACTTTACGTCATACAAAAGTTTCTATCGGAATGCTCTGCTTTCAGATAGCAAGAGAGGGGACTTGGGCTGGCATGTACACACATATACACTCATACATTTATACATATATTAGGGAAAATTCGGATGAGAAAATAAGTTGTAATACTAGGATTCTACTAATTAGACTGCGTTTTACTCTCTGTTATTGGTTGAAAGATCCAGTGTCCGTATATTTGCCTGATTCTCTCAAATGCCTATTGACCATAGAATTTCTGCTCACACACACACACACACAAACATTAATTAGGATATGATTTATATATGTGTTGGGAGGTCTGTGTATATGTATGCACATGTATGTTTGTATGTGTTGATCAGCTCAAAAACTTAAGAAGTACATTGATGAGTCTGTAGTCTAGAGATGAAAAGAGCGCTTATTTTATACAACAAATATTTCTTTTTTAACTTATCTTTCCACGTCATTGTACTTGACCTAATGTATCTCTGTTAATCACGTAGATCAAATATTACACAGAAAGAATTTCAGATCAAAATTCAGCTAATAACTGTGTGTCAGGCTATGGACTTATTGATCAACCTTTGTGTGTGTGTGTGTGTGTGTGTGTATATATATATGTATATATTTATATATGCATATGCATATACACTTGCTTCGAGCAGAATTTCAGACATACTGACACACAGAGACATAGACAGCCAAAACAAATTTCTCCTTCCTTAACCTTGACACAACTCCGCCATCCCACACCACTAAAAAGAATCTCTATTCCCTGTCCTGTTTCTCTGGATTCTTGGCCATCATTTTATCATTTGCGGTCCATTGAAGCTTTGTATGCCCCCTCATCCGGTGAAATATCAACATAGATATAAATACCTAACCTGAGAAACATGCAACGTGCACATGAAAAAATCATGTTCAAACTCACATGGAGAGATCACAAGATAACATAATATATCAGCGAAAAAACAGGTTTCCTAAACATCATAGAATCCATTAAAAACTTAAATAGCAATGGGCTGGTCATGTCGCAAGACAACTGATGGACATCATGACTCAAAATATGGATCTCCAGAAATCACACGCATAACTAAGGTGGGCAGAATACAAGATGGAGAGACAAACTAGACAAGTTCAGAAAGTACTTGCTCCGTGATCCCATGATATAGAGGTCTGGCGAATCCTGGTGAAGGTCTACATCCAACAATGGCCAATAAAAGACGACGACGACGACTACTACTACTACTACTACTGATTCATCATCATCATCATCATCATCATCATCATCATGTTTAGTTCGGTTTCCTGATTATCTTTCATCATATACATATTTGATGTACATGACATTTATTTTCATGTGGAGACCAAATTTTTTACCTTCTTCATTCAGCATTATTTGGAGATCATGGTGGTTTTCCACAGAAGATTGATGTCGTCAGTAAATCTGAGGTTACTTAAGTATTTGTCATCTATTCTGATTCCTTTATTTTCCCAAACTAAGTTTCGGATGATCATCTCAAGGCAGGCTGTGAAGAGTTTAGGTGAGCTGATATTTCTTTGTTTCCCCCCTTTTTCAAGCTGAAAGGGCTCAGAATCTTTGTGTAGCTGTGTTGGTAGATATGTTGTGGTACTCTGACATATAGGGTCTACATCTTGCTGTATGATTGCAATGACCTTGGAGATTTCTGCTGAGTCAAAGGTCTTTTTGAAGTCAACAATTACTATAGTAGGTGGCATTTTATATACTGTTATTTCCTCTTCAAGTTGATTTACCAAATACAGATGGTTGATGGTTTTGTAGCTAGGTGGTATAGTTTGTCATGCCATCTTGTATTTTGCCAGCCACAATTTTGCATATGATCTCTGAGGATCCATGCAGTGAGTTGTGATATGCGGCAATTGTTTGAAATACTTGTAACATGACCAGCCCATTGCCATTCGAGTTTTCTAATGGATTCTATGATATCCCTGACTCCACTTTTTTCTCCAAAATACTGTGCTGTCTTGTGATCTCTCTATGTGATCTTTAGCATGATTCTTTCATGTGCACATTGCATGCTTCTCAGTTTGAGTGTCAATCTTTTGGCTGTGGTCCATAGTTCAGCTCCATAGGTGACAATCAGGAAGATGCAATGGTTGTATATCCTTACTTTTCAAGACTAATGGGATTTTCTTTTTCTTCTTGAGTTTGGTCTACCGAAAAGCTTGCCAATCTCAGTGTTATTCTTTGCTTGATTTCTTCTTCTTTCAAGGATATCATGGAGATTCAATGTCATAAGTACATGCAGTGGTCTACTTTTTCCAGGTTTTCGATTTGGATTTTTGTGTCTTTGTCTTCAACATGTTTGTTGTACGTGGCATTTGTTTTACTGAAGTTCATGTGAAAGCCAACTTTCTTACTCTCTTTGTTCAGTTTGTCTGTCATTACTTGGAGATTGTAAAGGTTTTTTTTTCAAAAAGGATGATGCTGTCAGGAAGAATACCTAAGTAACCTCAGATTTGCTGATGACATAGAAACAATACAATTAACATAAACATCAGTTCACCCAGCGAAAGGTCAGCTGCCCATTAGAGAGTAAGTTCGCTGGAGATGATCAGTTATTTTTGGCTTGGCTGCTGCTTGTAATGTCTGGCCATTCGTCAGATGAGATTTTTAGAAAGAAAATATTTAGTTTAGCAGCTATCTTGACAGAAGCGAGAGGAAAAACTGAGGCCTATATTTCACTGCATGATCAACATTGTCCTCCTCTTCAGTTATCAATAATTGACAGTAGAAATGATGAGTTTATATGTTTATATGGTAAAAAAAAAAGAAGAAATACTGGTAAGTAAATGAAGATATTTATAGAAATGGACGCTACTGGAATTGAAGATAAAGTAAGAGAATAATCCAAAATTAAATTTGCTGCTATCTTCTCCCAGGAATAAAAACACATTAGGTTTTGGTTAAGCATTGCATGTCATTGGAGATTCTTAGAATAATAGTTTGAAGTACTCTCTTCAGTTATGTAATTTGATGCAGTAACTCTGAAACATAATGCTCAAGTGTGTGTGTGCACATGCAGAGAGGGAAAGAAAAACAATTTTAAAGAAAAGAAATCGTATAAACTGTGGTGTATCTCTCTAAAGATTTATACATACTCTATGAAAAATATTCTGATCCCTAATTATCAACAACTTCTTGTATGATACTATTCTCTATGACATATGGATGCGAAACATTGAAAACTAACAAAATAAACTGAAAACCAACCCGGAATCACTCAGAAAGCTATAGAAAGATTATGCGCAGAATAACTGTAAGATATATATATAAATTTGGTTGCCTGTAAGTATATTTGTGTGCACAAATGATCCACATAGAAGCAAAGAGATATTTAAAATTATTCATGCACATTCATACATATGATCTGCCTGATGAAAGTCAATTGTCCTAAGCACTGACCCATAAAATAGACATAAAGAGTATTGCCAGATTTTCAAACTGATACTTGATGTATTTTTTTGTGTTCGTACATGCACCTTCACTGAAATAAAGGGAAAAGAGTACGATGGCTCTGATGGGCATGGCAGAAGGTCTTGCAGGAATGGGCTGGAAGGTCCTGTAATGAGAGAGGGGCATAAAGGAAAGAACAGGCCAGGTTGATGGTTCCGAGGGAGTGGGCAAAAGCAGATTTTTTCCAATTCATCCAATAAAAATCTATAATAGCCATTTGTATGATTTAGCTTCAGAATACTTTAAATCAATTTTTCTATTGACTTTCAACATTTATTGTCAACAATGTCTTCCTTTTGTCCGATACGATTCTCTGAATTGAGCTTTTGATTGAAAAGTTTGATAACAATTTCTTTTGAGCCCTCAGGAGGTGTTTTTCTAAGTGGAAGTAAATTGTTTAATAAATTTCATATTATCAGAATCTTAAACAGAACTTCTGCTTCCAAACATTTTGATAATAGTGACACATAAAGCTAGGTGGACTATCTCTCTGAGGGTGCGATTCGATTGCACAACCTGCCAGTTACAACACCCAATAAACTTAAACAATTTTTTGGCTTCTGCCACTCTACCCACCTCTATGTGAGACGACATTTAATAAAGAACATTATATTTCTATATTGTAAGATGTTCAGTGATTTATCTTTGGACAATGCGGGATTCCTGTCTAATACATATGTACTTTATATATATATGTCTGTTGTGATCTGACAGGTTGTTGGTTATTTGATAATTTGGAAAGTGAAAAGAAATTTAAGAGAAAAAAAAACAGGTGTTATATTTTGAAAATTTCTATTATCACATGGGTATGTTCTAATGCATTTTGATGGTTGCCAACCACCTTTTTCAAAGAAACCTGCTGCACTTGCCGAAAAAACTGTATTCTGTTTACATGTTTGAGATTTGAGGAATGAAATGAGGAAATTTTTTGTTGTTGGTTGTTTCATAGGGGTGGGAGGTGGAGGTGTTTGTATCTGTGTCTGTTAGTATCAGGTTTGGTCTGAAATAAGAATACAAATATATTGTTCCTGTGTCAACGGTATGATAAGAAATGGATGTTAGTATCTGACAATGTGAAATAAAGAAAAGCAGTTTGGGAAACAAGTTTAGGAACTAAATTTTACTCAGACTTAATCATTTACGGTAGTGAACGAATAAACAGCGATGATCGGAAAATAATCCAATGAATAATTTGAATGGAGAAGGGAAGGAATGAATAAAGGGTGTTATTCAGATCGTTGCTTATCATCAGGGTCCCATTGGCTCAATCTGTTAGTGCAGACCTAGACTACATTGGTGCTCCCCTGGAAAAAAAAAGGGTCTGGGTTTGGATCCCACCTGGGGCTTATATCTTTATTTACCAATCTTCACTGTTGTTTCACTCACTACTGTAAATAATTAGGTCCATTCATTATTTCTCATTGTTGGATGCTAATATCCATTACTTATCATATATATATATATATATATATATATATATATATATATATATATATATATATATATATATATATATATATATATAGTCTAGAAAGATTTACTGCTTTAAAAACTGAAGAGATTTAAAAACAAAACAGTCATTAACTAGCTCCCAATATATATACTGACGTTTTATATATATATATATATATATATATATATATATATATATATATATATATATATATATATATATATGGGCGTGCATATATGAATGGAAGGGGAATATTTGTACATCCCTGGAAAAGTATTACATCTAATTTGCATTACTTTTTTGTTTTAAATTATGTTTATTCCACGGATTTAATTAGTTTTGTCTACAAAATAGTCTTTGAAAAAAGGAAATTTATTTGCATTGGATAAGCTATATGAAATTTCTTTTCACTTTAATATCTCTTTTTTTGTTGTTTTTTAAAGTCAAGTCTGGTATGATCAATCATTGCTGTTTTTGGACAGTCTCGATATGGGAGGTAGGTCACTTTCAGGTTAACTTTTATAAATCCAGTGCAATATACTCCAAACATAGCCAATTTCAACTTCAAAAACATGCTTCAATGATCCTCAGTCCATGGTCTTTCAGAAAATGCATTCATGAGGTCCCACAATGCATGGAAAATTCAGACCTGATCCCCCGAGTAAAAGGGCAATTGGAAATAAAAGATTAAGCCTTTGAAGTCTTCATTACCACTCTATCATAACTTATTACAATTAAATGAATCATTAAATGGAAGGAGAGATAATTACAGTGCAATATAACTATTCACTAAATATCTTTTTGTATTATTCTTTTACACAATTTTCAATAAGTTATCAATAGCTTTCAAGTGTTGCATTGATAGCATTATTAAAAAATTGTATCTGACTTATTTTAAGTAAATGTTAATGTAATAAAAAGAAAGTCAATCATTTAAGCAGTGATACGAGAAATTTTATGCAGTATCAACTAAGTTTGAAGAAATACGTTAAGGATCTGTCTGGTTAGGTACACTGATTATAAATAAATGAGTGATTGGCTATATTTTTCTTATCAAAATCTATACTCATCAGCAAGAATTCAATACATAGAGTTCAATATGTCACAAACTTGCATCTTGTCACAGATAAAATGGTTATATCATTGGAAACAGTAGTTCTACCTCATTCTTTCTTATAAATCTTTCATTCTTTTTATGTGTGCCTCCAATTATGAAATAAGGAATCATCACGTGTCAAATGCCTTTTCTGATTGGATCCTCGTACTTATTGATGTTGGCACTTCTCGCTGTTGTTATTCCAGAATATTTGGTGTCATGCAATCACTCTTAGACTTGAATGATTCTTCATTTAATTGATTTGTTAGTCCTCCTCAGTATCAAGAGAACAGGCAATGTCTTAGAGAGATTATAGTACTTCATCTTCTGGAGAATGTTATCATCTTAACTAGAAACAAACTTCTATTCCTAGCTAGTATAGTGTTAATGGTAGTTGATGCTTACAGGACTGTGTTAAAAAGTTGTAGCCATATGTTTTTCTTGTTTCAAAAAAGTAATTCAAGGGTCACTCAACTTCTTGCTGACCATCTATTGGCACAACAAGAGTTCTTGTGTGCATCCATTTGTAGAGGAGAGAGAGGACATTGCATTGTTTTTTAACTGTCTCTATTTCTTCCTGATTCCATTCTTTTTCTTTTTAGAGTTAGGGATTTCAAGTGCTGGTTATCTAAAGGAATTTTCTATAGCTTTTTATTTATTTACTAGCATTGTACCCATAAAAATGATGGGATTATACACATATGCACTTATAATACTTGTAGCTATTTTAGTATAAATGTATTAATTACAAACAAACAACACAAATACCCCAAAGAAATTTTTTTCTGTTGATTTTTCACACTTCTCAATATTTTCTGTTTTCGAATCATTTAAAAATAATAAAGCAACAGATCTTGGTGAAAACTTGATGAATTTCTTATCTAATTGGAGAAAAACGCCTGTTTTATTGATGAAAAATCAGAGATGCCTATATTTAGTGGAATTGTTTTCCTTGGTATTTCTAATTGTTTTCCTTAGTATTTCTAAGACATCAACAGCAGTAGAAGTATCCACGATGTAAATGCAAACACACAGTGGAGCATTGATTTATCCCCTTCCTCTCTTTCTGTTCTCCTCTTAATGAGTTGGGAAACTGTTTTCTTTTTTTGAAAATCCTGCTCCAAAATAGGCTTTTAGTGGAGGGTGGTTTCAATATACAATGTAAGTTTATGCTAAACTGGTGACTAGTTTATACCTGCTTGTTTTTTGAAAGTACAGATTTTTTTAGTGATTACAACCCAACAAAAGGCAAGAGAAGTAACTTATTCATTGATCACCACTTTTTCCTACTTTTAATTGATCTCCCCAACTTAGCATATATGGGGGGGGGGGTGATTCATAATCCCCCCAGAGATTCAATTCTATTCCTCCTTAAAGTTAAGACTAAGTATTTCAAGTGATGAATTTTCTATAGCTTTTTAAAAAAATATTAAAGATCTTGCTTAAAGGTTGTCTTTGACACCGGAAAGCTCAATGTCAAATCAAAGAGCATTTATCATTCTAGAATAAGTTATCAAAAAGAAGGCAAATACAGACCCCACACTAACATTATTAAGTTGCAAATTGGACAGGAAATTGCTTTATTCTACAAGTTGGAGCATTTTAATGGTATTGTGCACAGAAAAATCTTACTACCATATGCAGTCCCTACTGTGCTTCACTAGCAATCATACAACCAAACAAGAATCAGATCAATACATAGATTGATCATTATAAAAAAAAAAACTTTCGAAGCACTCCTGAAGGAAACGCATCCAATTATAACTTGAAAAAAATCATGAAACCAGTTGGGGTTGGAAGGAACATAAACAAATGATTCCTTGCATTTACCTTGTCTCTCATGTTGGGCAGTTTTTGATAAACTGTCAAAAATGAATGGTTTCATTTGGACCGATTTTGACCAATCATTATATTCTTTTGAAAAGAAGCTAACATTTCATGACTAGCTAGTCAGTCAGACTCACTTAAAAACTGAAGAAACCTATATTGACAGTTTTCTGAAAAGCTGGCTAGGGCATATTTCTATCAGCAAATTTTTTACTTCTAAGTGGAAAAGCCAATTGTTAGGAACAAAGAAACAGAAAAAATCACATTGTTGATTGTACAAGTAGATACATGAATTGCTTTCCTAAAACTGCACAGAAACTCCATAGAATTTCAATGGGTTCTGCAAGTATAAGCTATTAAAATGAATGATACCAATGGACATCTTTCCAAGAAGTGTCACAACGGCCATTTTGAATTTATTAGCGCATATCTTTAAAAAAAATTAACTTCTCATCATTTTCCAGGAAATAAATCATAGCAGAGAGAGTATTTTTTTTTTTACTTTGCTCTTGCTTCAGCAAGTTTCTTTTCTGGCTTATCATTAATCCCCTGACTGAGTTTCACTTGCCAGGAGCCATTTTAATCATTGCATATGAGATTCTGTAACTTGAAATGTGCTTGCAAATTAGCTACAGCTGTAAGATGCCAAATGTAGTGGAAAACACAACAGATGCACAATTGTTACCTCTGCAGTTTCCGAAGTATCAGAACGATGGAAATTAATAGCTTCTAGCATCCTTTTTGCCAAGGTTTTGTATTACAAGAGAAAACTCACCTTTAGTTGCAAGATATTATATGATTGTCTCAACACTTGATCTGAGTTGGATAGACCAGTGGTTCTTAAACTTCATATATTTACCTGGAAGAGATCAACACTTGATTATCTACATAAAAACTCATATAGGCGTCATCAACGAAAAATGAAGCACTTCATTTGCAAAACAAAAATTTATTGACAAAGTTGATTCAAATACTCAAGGATCTAACTTTAATTTTGTAAATATCAGAAGCTGAAGATTATCTCCTCATACAGAGCACTAGCCTTAAGAGAAGAATTCCCCTTGCCATTGTTAATGTGTGCAAT
Organism: Thysanoteuthis rhombus; assembly: GCA_963457665.1. NCBI lineage: Eukaryota > Metazoa > Mollusca > Cephalopoda > Oegopsida > Thysanoteuthidae > Thysanoteuthis > Thysanoteuthis major. The sequence goes on along the minus strand of OY735210.1, from coordinate 5,977,851 downwards.
CTTCACTTGTGCTCTATGATTAAGGCCTTGTGACAGACTAAGGTGAGTTTATTAATATCTCTTTGTTGGATCTGTGGAAATTGTGCAGTACAACCTTGCAAATTAGGAATGGAATATGAAGTAATTTATTCTATCAATTCATCCATGATCCATTGTAAGTGTACAACAACAGGTTCGGTTGATGGCTACTACTGATACTATAAGTGTGACTGACACGGTACAAAGGGTGAGGGGAGGGGAGAAAAATGTCAGGTAGTTTAATAAGGGAGTAGAAATGAAGAGGGGCTGATGGTTGCTGGTGATATTGTAAGTGTCTCAGCCTAAGCTCTACTATACACTAACTGATGATACTGAGATTTTATCAAATCAAATAAGTACGCACACTCCTAAAACTCCTGGCTGGGTCCGTGCTCACTCAACCATAGTGTCTCATAAAACCTTAAAAAATTGATTTTTCTCAAAAATAAGAATTCATGTGTACGCCAAAGCAAATCATCAGATTTGAATAGAGACCATGTCTTACTGTTGTGTTTCGGTTGTAGTTAGGGTTAAGTTTTTTTCTTGGAGAAAAACATGTTTTATTGACAGGTTGAGGTTTGAATTCCTTTTTAAAAAAAGATACTACAAACCTAGCATAAGCACTGAGAGAAAAAGAAAATGTTGTAAATAGACCCCCCCCTTCTCTAAAATATCTTAAAATATTCTTCTCAAAATTGGCAAATTTTGATAAGATTTGAAGGTCTACCAGATCAAAAGCAAATAAAATAAAAAGGAATTCCATTTTCCCAGCTTTCAAGCAACTTGGCTATTGGTACTTCAACTGATTGTTTTAGAAATAAATAAATCTTTGAATAGAAGCTTACAAATTAAGGTGGAAAAAATAGTTTGACCCCAAAGTGACCAGTACAGACTCTGATGGTCAGCACCACCAATCCTACATTCATCCTGGGGTCAAATTCTGATGGGCCCATGTCACTCGTTGGGTTGTGTTATAACCATGATCAAGTTTTTATGTTCCCCAGGCACATTGAGCACAAACAGACACACAGGCAGGACATTCTATCAATTAATGATTTACTAAGCTTAGCCATGAGTGTAGGTCATACAATGAGAATTTAATTCATTACACTGGCTGATTGGTTTATGAGACAGGCTTACAAAATATCACATTATGAGTAGCACCCAATTGTGATTTACTAAACTTGAATTAGTCTGGCACAAGTTTTGACAAGCCTAGCAAACCAGAAGTGATTGCTCAAGTGTAAAAAAAATGAAAATAGACATATGAAATAATATGATTGCTATCTACTCCTCCTTAAAAACCCTCAGTAGAAGTGGATTTTTATAAAGAATAAATCTAAAAAAAATAAAAATACTATTTTCTTTAATTTTCAAAACTTGATGAAGGATGACATTTTTTATAGAAAATATTCTTCTTCTCCCCTGAATATACTTTCGCAGTCACATTTTACAATATGTAACACCTAGAAGTTTTCCATTACTAAGTACTAATTGCAAGAAAGTATATACCAAGCATGTTGGAAGTTTGGGCTCAAGCCATTTTCATTGATCAGTGAGGAATGTTAACTAATTTTCATCCGCTCAGGTCATAAATAGATTTGTGATATGTAAAGAAACTAGTGACAATAGGGTCAATGTATGTAGGAAGATTGTAGGAAGTGCAACCTACACTGTAGGCATATTGATATATATATAGATCAGTACAAAAATTGATTATTTACTGAGTGACTGAAAAGTCACTCTATTTTAAAATCATTCTATTTCCTATTGTATGATTCACTGACAACTATCCTGGTTATATTTTCCATTATATAATATAATGGTTAAATAAAACAAGTTAAGAATGCAGGGCAAAGTGAGTAATGCAAGTACTTATTGAGTACTTGTAGCCTCTAAGTCTAATTCACATATCACAAATGGATTGAGAAAATAATAATGTGATATGTGAAGCATTCGTAGGAATGGCTGAAGTCATAGCCAGCATAAAGGTGCTACTTACTTTAACCAGTTAACAAGTTGACTTTTTAAATATAATGACAATAATAAAACTGTTTTATATATATTACTTTGTTGACTCATGTACAAAAGTATTACATCTCTTAATGTATGGGTGTGTGATTATATCAGTAATCAGAAAGGAAAGCTTAAAGCACACATCATTCACTTTTCTCCAGAACTTTTGCTCAACAAATTCACCATTCGTTATCCATTAAAGGATACCTCTAACTTCAAATCAGGCTATAGGTGATGAATTTATATTTCTTGCCTGAATATCTTTTTTTTATTCTTAATAACTGGATAATGAGTTTGTAGGGGATATCATATGCTATTTTTAGAGGATCATATCTTACACTAATTCAAATTTTGTTGTAGAAATTTTTTTCTCACCGACCAGAAAATATGTATTTCACTGTTCAATCAGAACTCAATCAATCAATATCTTGTTTGAAGCTGGTTCGCATTCTCAAATAGTTGGAAATCAACTTCAATTAACAGTTGATCGCTTCATTTTCTTTCAAGAAATGATTTTGGAATAATTTGGTCTAACTGAAGCTGTAAATCAAATTATATCAGATTTATTTTGTTGATTTATGCCATTATTTAGAGATCTAATGCTTATGAAGAATATCTAACTATATGAATCCCATTGGTTACCATGCTATGAGAAGGTAACCTGAAATAACCCCAAAGCATTCAATCAATTTTAAGACATCATACATGAGATGAAGAGGCATTTTTACTCCCAGGCTTCCATCTTGTGAAAATCTGATCCAATTGTGTTTTCAATTGGTCTCTTTTTTTCTTGAAGTTAAACTTGACCTTTCTATTGTTTATATGGTTCACAGAACCAAAAAATTACAGGAACATTTTAAAAACATACAGAAATCCATGAATAGTTTGCTTATCTTGATGCATTAAAAACCAAGACTCCTGTCCCTCTAACTGTGTATAGTCAATAAGGCAAGATAGTGAAGTAGTGGTAAAAGAGGGAGAAGGATGAAACACTTTTTCTCTTTCTTTTATTTAACTCTTTTACCCCTGCCTCTGTTGGAAGAGGTTTATATATTCACTCATGTCTGTTGATTGATCTGACTGTTTGTCTATCCACACAATATCTTAGAAAGTTCTCAATAAAATTTTGTGGAAGGGTAGACCATTGGCTAAGGAAGATTTGATTAAATTTTGAGATGGACTCAGAAATTTTTTACCCTTACTTCCTCTGCATCATAGCTATGTATGAACTTATTTTCATTCAGTTTTTAGTGGCATTGACAGAGGTATGTGCTCTCTGTGTGCTGTCTATTTTTTTCTTTTAAAATTTTTTTTCTTCTATGAGAACTTGATCCATTCCGTTCCCACCTGACCAAGGCAGAACATGCAAAATAAATAGATTTTTTTTTTCTTTTTAATGTTTGCTGATTGTGTTCTAGGACATTTCAGATAATGGATCAGACATGACACCTTTGGTTCTACGTGCAGCAAACAATAAGAAGCAGCAGAAAAGGTGGAAGTAAAGACATTGGATAATCACATAGTTTTTCTTTTTTTTTTTTTGTCTCTCTCTCTCTCAATCTAAAACTCCATTGAACTTCCTACTTTTCCTTCTTCCTCTTCTTTTTTACCAGATTGCATTTTGAGTCATCAAAATGTTTTCTAGTTCTTCCTTATTTCTATCTTTGGCTTTTCCTTTGTGCTTTCACTCACCACAACACACCATTTCTCTCTTTTTTTTAGTCTTTCCTCTTTCCTTTTCTTTTTTGATACTACACCTCTGACCGACCAATTATGTACATTTCATATCTTTGAAGAGTTATGATTGATGAAAACTAAAATTTTTACAAAAAATCAAATGGTTAAATGACATGCTAGTGAATATATTACAATTGAGAGATGGAAATAGATATATGGTTATTTATCAAGTTGATGTTAGTCTGTCACAAGGTTACAGTGGTAGGGTACCCCGTGAAGACTGAACTCACTACACTATTATGATGTTACCTCTGGTGATTGAGAAAAATGAATAATCTGGCATGGTTCAGGAAACGGGTGGTCTACCTATTGCCACTCACAGCTATTCTGTTGCTTTCCCCAACTCTTTCAAAATCTCTCACAGCATTTCTTTTGAACATTCATTTCTTTTTTTAATCCCGCCTTAACCCCCCCTCTCTCTCATCAATTAATGTCTCTTTCTCTTCTTCCCTTTTCTTCCATCTTATTTTCAATCTCTTCCTTTCTTTCTGTTCGCTTTTGCTTCCTTTTAACATCTTTCTTCTATCACACTGGATTGCATCATTTCTGCTGTCAAGATTTATCAAACTGATTCTATTCAGTTTTAACATGTTGAATTCAAATGTGCAATCAGGTTTGTTTTAATGATCAAGTCAGGTTTTTCAGCTATCACATTATCTAAAACATGACTTGCCTGATGAAAAACATAACCAAAAATCATTAAAAACACTAATTTCACTAATGTACATTTCTGATGATTTTCAATGTTTATTGAAATAATTTTACAATTTTTACTAAACATAAAAACATTTTAGTGCTTCATCACTTTTTTACCCTTTCCAAACTGAGAATTTCAACCATAAGACAAGGTTTTACTAAAATAAATACTAGGTAAAAAAAAACAAAAAAAAAACTGATTGAGCAAAACTGTTTTTTATTCATTGTGGCCAAATTATGTATGTATTCAATTGAAAATCTTTTGATAGCAGAAACAAAATTAAACTTAATTATACATTTTTTCTGGGTTCTGCTGCTCTGTCTTTCCTTTTTTGACTGATGAAGTATTCTCATCCCTTGTTCAAACTCTCACTCTCTCTCCAATCAATATCCGAATAAAATGAGAACTCTCAACCACAATAATTGAAATCCAAGTCGTGATTTTTCACATAACCGACCACCAAATATGGAAGATCACTAACCTTGCAAATAATTACAATATCACATTAATGTTTTGCCAAAACGATTATGTATCAGTGTACTTTTTATTTTTCTTTGGGCAATCTTTCTTACCTCTTTTGTTCCCTCTTTATCTCATCTGGACTTTCCTATTCACTTATCTCCTCTCTTCTTTCACTAACATCCAAACTTATTTTTTAAGATAGATGCATGGCTGTACCATGTACGTTATGATGAATGCAGGTGCGGACATAGAAATTGCAGACAAAGGTGACATGGTTGTAATGTAATGCCCTACTAGCATATTAAGAATAAATATTTGATCTTTTAAAACTTTTATCTCATTACAGCTCTTGCTCTCTCTCTCTCTCTCTCTCTATATATATATATATATATATATATATATATATATATGTATATATATTTTTTAAATAATGCGGGAAAAGAGCTGTAATAAACCCCTCATTGGCTCTTGAACCTATTTTGGTTAACAGCATAAAGAATGGAATTGGCAAACTAAGTTCTAGCTTGGACAGTTTGTCTTCACTTGATACTAATGCCCTTGGGGAAGTTATGAATGTCCTTTCCCTCATTCCCAGCAATGGGTAAATAGTGGGTCAGTTAGAACCATATAGCCCTGTGAGGCAGATTATCTTGGGTATTGGGCTAGCACTTGGGCCCCATAGAAACCCACAATTGCTACAAGCAATAGTTGGGTTTCAATAGATTATTTGAGAAGTGGGAACAAAATCAATGCCCCATGGGTCATGCAACATGGCAAGCAACTAACTGAACCTCAAAGACAATATGCCATATTCCTTGACTCAGGTCTATGTCCAACGACAGACAATAAAAGACTGATGATGATGACGGATGTGTCATAAAAATTTTTATTCCCAAAAAGTGTGTTGCAAATACTTAAAGTTTGAAAAGCTCTGCTGTAGAGAAATGTCTCATGTCTGCAAAGTATTTTCTATAGTGGCAACGTATGTGTGTGAATGCATGTGTGTGTGTGTGTGTGTGTGTGTGTGTGTGTATAGGAATAATAGGGAGGTGGCAGACAGACCTGGGTGATGTGATATTTTGTCAAAAAAGCCCCCATGAGACAAAAAATAGGCAGGCTTGGCTATTGTTAATGTGACGGTCATACAATATACAAATTCAATCAATGGCATCTGGGATGAGTGTATAATCAGAGCTAAGATTTTTCAGCACACACATTTTGTAAATGATTTCATTTTTCAATATAAGGCATTCTTCCTCCTTGTTATAAATTCTTACAAGTTCTACAATGGTTTCTACAAGATATTCCCATCTGGGGTAGAACAGTACTGTGTAATATATACAATGAGCAGTGAAGCAGTATAAACGAATCTGCTCACACATGAGAGGATATTTACCAACAAGTTGAAGCTTATGTAGAGTGAAAAACCATTCCAATGAACCAGGAAGGAAATGGTATAGGAATTACAAAATTACAGCAAGTCTTGGACTAAGATGCGGAAAAATTTAAGAAATATTTACAGTAGACAGGACATTTGCACAGTAAATTGAAAATTTGAATAGCACAATGTCACTTTTTTTAGATTCAGCCAGAGGCAGCCTTTAAGCCTATATATATATATATATATAGAGAGAGAGAGAGAGAGAGAGAGATAGATATAGATATATATACGCTAGTCATCATCCAAAAAAATTTGCAGAAATATTTGAATTTCCATGAGACGATTTTTTCAGGAAAGAAACTAAATACACACACACAAACACACTCACACACACACACATATATATATATGTATATATATATATATATATATATATAAATTGGGTTCATAGATATGAGGAGAATGAGAGAAAACAGAAATGATGAGATAAACAAGAGACGTGATAAATCAATGTAAGAGAAGTTTATGACAATAATTGAAGAGACAGCACAATATATGAGAGGGGGGGGACAGTTCTATTAGTTAAAAGCACGGCATAATAGGGGAGAAAACACAAACACAGTTCGGCATTTAACACATACTCACAACTCGCGGAAACAAACAGGTCATTTCTATATCCACTAGAGATCCTTGTGTGAGTTTGCTCTGATTAGCTTGGCACATGACATATGAACAATTTGTCGACTTCATTTTTTTTCTATTTTCATTCCACAGAGATTGAAGAATACTGTCTGATAACCTTTTTTGAATGCCCTCTCTGCTCTGCATGGTTTTTGACAAATTTGTAGGAACTCAAAACCTTACACTCCAAGGACTTTTCATGATTCCGACAGACTTACTTTCTGCTGTCTAACAAACAGTACAAAACTCCAGACTCAACTGCCACACCCTTGTTTCTTTTCTGGCCCCAGAAAAGCAAGCTCTCTTCCGTGTCCCTACTTCTGGCTGTGACCCCTAAAGCAGATACTATAAAGATGATGAATGTTTGCCTCTTTGTTTCTTTGTAAACTTATGTTTTATAGACTTCTAAGCAATTGTATCCTATGGGCTGAAAATTTGGGTGCAAGGGTAACATGACCCCAGGATTAACATAGGATACATGAGGTGATGACTTCTGGTGACCCCTAAAGGTTAATATAGGGTCAGGTCAATTTTAGCATTATCAAATTTCTGCTAATTATGGTACAAGGATAACTCAGCCTCAGAATCGATATAGGATAGGTGGTACTAACCTCCAAGGTCTGTCAGAGTCAATTTAGGGCCAAAACTACTTTTTCTGGCTTGATTCATAAGTTTCTATTTGAATATTCATTTATTTAGAAAAAAATCATTTGTAGTGATAATGGTCCAGCGGTTAGAGTCATGGAAAATGGAGTCAGCCCCCAACCCTCCTAATTAAGAGTTTTATGAAAACTCTGTGAAATATCATTTGCTTCCCTGTGTCCATGACCTCTGGTCTGCAACATTTTGTATCTGTATTTTGAATTCTCTGTATAGTTTTTTCTTTTCCCATTTTCCTTACCTTGTTTGTTGTGCTGCTCCTTCATTTACTCCTTTATCATTATTCGTTGCACTGATCAAGCACTCTCCATAATGACTCCGCGATTTGCTAGCATATACTAAGACACTTAGAGACATTAGCCGCTATCCCTCTTGATAAAGAGTTTTATGAAAGTTCTGTGAAACATTATTTGCTTCCCTGTATTGTTATATTTGAATTTTTATTCTTCTGTGCAATGCTGTGTGCACAAGTTAGTATATATATATATATATATATATATATATATATATATATATATATATATATATATATATATATTGGTATGTTTGTTTTGTGGATGTAAGGTAATCTGACAGAATATTGATGAAAACGTCAATTGGAAAGTGAAGAGAAAGAAATTTAAGAGAAAAGCAGGTGGTACATCTAAAAACTTTCTATTATCATGTGGGTATGTTTTGATGCATTTCATGGTTCCAAGCCATCTTTTTCAAAGAAACTTGCAGCAGAGTAGAGGGAATTATGTGCTATTTACTTGTTCGAAATTGAGGAAAGAAATGGGGATATTTCTGTATTGTGCGTTATCTTGTTGGAGGGGAGTTGTTTGTATCTGTGTTGGTGAGAGTCAAGTTTTGTCTGAAATAAGAAGGGTCTATGAGAGGAAGGGTCAGAGGGTGTTTGTATTTGTATCTGTGAGTATCAGGCTTGTCTTGGATAAGGAGGGACAGTGGGAGGAGGGGTCAGAATGAATATGGTCAGTCTTCAGAAAGAGTTTGTTTGACTCTGTTTTTTGATTGGAGAATGGAGTTGTGGTGTCAAGCACTTAATGGATAGGTGTTGATATACATGGGATTGGATGGAAGAAGGATGTGTTGTTTTTTATCTTTTTGATTGATGGTAGTCTAACAAACAAAAAAAAAACCCACAGCCATAAACAGTGGCTTTTAAAATGTAGTCAAAGCAGTTGTGCAGGCAGCCGTATAATGGATCAGTATATATGTACAGGGCATATTATACATAATACTTGATAGCAATATTAAACATGTATGTTATTTACGCATTTACTCTCAAATAGAAAGTCTAACGTTTCATGCCATATGCTGTAGCATAAAGGTGACCATACAGCTTGTGAAATCTTTGATACCCTATTTTAGAAGGTAATTAAAATTTAACAAAACATGTTCTCAAGTTTTTCCTTGCTTTTGCTAGAAAAATGGAAAGAGATGCCTGAACTGTCTTTGCTGTACGTACGCTGATTCACGAGGGAAAGAAAAACAAAGCAAACAACTTAATTTTCAGTTGTTTTAATTAAGAAGGTAAAAACTAGTCAAATTTAATGAAAATAATGTTTTTTGATGTTCCATCCGATGATGATGATGATGATGATGATGATGATGGTGGTGGTGGTGGTGGTGGTGGTGGTAATAAACAAACAACACTGAACATATTTCTTAAAAGAAAACCCCTTTATGAGAAGTGATTCAACCAGGTCCTTCAGACATTGTTGGAGAATGGAGTGTTTTTTGCCAATGATTACTCAATGCCTATTATCAGACCTGACAAGTTTTCCTTTGGGGGAAAATGTGGGAATCCCTGTAGATGTTGGATAGGGTTCATGTGTTGGAGTAGGGTTTATTTGTTCAGGAAAGTGTTAACGAAAAATGTTTAAAAAAATAAAAAAGTAAAAAATAAGTGGTGAATGAAAGTTATTTTGGATGAATGGAAGCATTCAAAAAATTAATGAAAAGGAATTATTTTTTGAATAAAAGCTTAGGGCATAAATTAAGATTAATTTTGTGCCCTTGAAATTTACAACATGTTCCTAGGATTGGTGTCATCTATGGCGGTAACTCAGGATGTCACCCCCGATGTTGTCTACACAAAAATTCTTTCATACTAAAGCAACCTCAGAAAAATGCAAAAGGACACTGAAAAAACTTTGTCAGCCTTCTTATGATTATTTTTAATGGCTAAAAATGGCTAGATTCATTCAAAATGACTAGCAAAACATTGGCTAATATAGCTGGAAAATAACACTAAAAGTAGTGGTAAAGGTTGAATTTTTGCACTGCCAAAACAGTACGGTGTCACTCCTCAGATGGTATTACCCTGGGTAGACCATCCTCTGCCTCTGTCAGTATGCCAGTACCTGACGAACATAAACAACTGTGAAGTTTTGTCAATGTAGGCTAACCTACACTACACTTACCAACGCATATCTATAGCTGTATGAATGTAATTGTACTGTACAATATTTCTTTACTTCATATTAAAAGTATACTTGCTATAGTATTTTTTATTAAAAATGCTGGATGCCAATTGGCAATAATTGCTGACAGCTGATGTTGGTACATAAGCAGTTCTTTAATTGGTCAAGAAAGGAACGCAGACACCTGAATTACTGAAAAAGAAAGCTGATGACAATGCATAAAGCTTTGCACCTGAAGGACGATATCAACAGATTACATGTGAAAAGAAACAAGGGAGGATGTGGACTTATTAACATCAAGGATTGTGCTGACTCTGCAATGACATGAATAGAAGATTATACTAGACTGAGTAAGGAAATATTAATTACAGCATTAGTTCTAACGGGGAAACTAGAGAACTAGGAAACAAAAACAAGAATCCAAAAATAGGAAGAAAAACTACAGAGATATTTCAGACAACAAAAATTAGGCATTGCAGATCCAATTGAATGAACATGGCTGCTCAAAGGAAACCTAAAAAGAGAAACTGAATCGCTCCTAACAGCAGGCCAGAAAAACACCATAAAAACTAACTACATAAAGGTTAAGATAGACATTACACAGGGAAACATTAGTACTACTAGAGTCGGCCAGAATACTAAGAAGAGCCTTGGAGTATTAAGGAGACTTGCTGTCAATTGACCTCCACTGAAACCCACCAGCCACTGCTGGTATGCAAGCTCAACAAAAATGATAATAATAATGTATTCAAAGAACACTATCATAATGATAATTCATCAACAAGATGATGCTTACATAAGTTGAATTACCATCCCATCAAGCCAGGAAATGGCAAATGAATTGCCAATTTACAGAATGCTTTGGACTGAGGTGTGGAAGAATTTAAGAGATATTTAGTGCCGAGAGGAAATTTGTACAGACATCAAGAAGGTTTTTGGTTGGATAAAAAGCTATGCAGCTGTGCTTAACTATGAACTTACAGATCAGATACGACCTTCATCTATGGAGTGGAAAAAGCTAGCCAGGAAGGAATTCCAGCAGGCTGTTGTAAACCAACACATTGTTGACATATTTATTTTCAGGGAGAGTGATACAAAATCGCATTCTTAGACTGTGTACATAGAGAATTGAAAGAAGAAAAATAAATCTAGTAAAAATCTTTGATTAAGAAAAGACATTTTTTCTGTAAGGGGTTCCTGAGATTTTACAAGACTGTTGAAGAGAGAAGATTTTGCATTGATTTAAAGTCAGTGTTCCAATTTTTTCAATCGACTTGGAAAATTATGTAACAATCTCCTATTTCATAATGGATATCTACTAAGCTTACCAAAGTTTGGCAAAGGGCCACAAGTATGGAGCACCGAGGGAGGATCAAATTCACCACTGTCATAATGGTCTGCTAAACTAGCTTGTTAACCATTACTTCATGGTAAGGCACCCAACCCATTTCATAATGATGCAGAAGAATATTGCTTAACTGTTGTCTGAAGGCCCAAAATTAAGTATTTTTATGATTTTACATGCTAGAATTGTACCAGTCAATAATGACCAATTTTGTACAACTCTTGATATTTTCTGTTTTGTAATAATTTAAAAATAATATGGCAACAAAATTGGATCAAAAATAGAACTAAGTCATCATTATTACCAGTTATAGTAGTGATATTACTGGCTGAAAGTGGCATGCTTTCTTCAAGCAGCCTATTTTATGCCTGTGTGTTAGCTGTACTCTATCTTCTCTTTTTGTTTACTTTAGCATGACCAAAAACAGCAAACAAACAAGCAAATAAAGTGATAGAATATTTCATAATATAGCATTCTTCATAGTACTATTATCATTTTTGATGTTTTTATTACATTTCCTTTGCTATATTCTTCAGCCTTTTTCAGTGTACATTGCATCCAGTGGTCCTTAGAAGTTGCTAAGCTCTTTTTTTTTGTTTTAGTTTAACAAGAATGCCCTTGCTTAACAAGTTTGAAAAAGTGAATGTCAAAAGTCTCATGCTTACAATAGAACTTTCAGATGAGACCAAAAAAACATATCTTTTTTTTATAAGGGAATTGCTGACCCATGATATTCAAGATTTCAACAATCCAGAATAGTTCTCCAATATGATATTAAAATCAACACACAGTACACATATGCATTCTTTTTTAAGACAAAATCATAAGCAGGGTTTATACAGAAAATATAAAATAGCCTTTTAATCTTATAAAAAAAAGTAGCCTTTATTGGGCAATGATACCTTAGTCTTCTTCAGAGTACTCCCTTTGGGACCTCAAACACTTACCTTAGCATCCTTTCCACTTTTCAAAACATTCTGCCAAGTCCTTTTTTCTAATTGCCTTTAGCTGCCTCATAGAATTTTTCCTAATCTTGTCCACAATCTGGAATTTCTTTAGGAAGAGTCAGAAGTCACAGGGAGCCAAATTTAAACTATAGAAAAACTGACAGATCTTTAATGTTTTCCTAGAAGAGTGGATCAGCTCAGTCATTGTGAATATGATGGTTACATGATATACAAACTAACTCAATGGCATCTCAGTACCAACTGAGTAAATACTTGGGAGATTGTCAGTTCACGTGTGCGCAGTAAGGTCCCCTCTGATTGTTTGCCAATTTGCATCAAAGCCACACAACCAAAATATTCAAAATGGCAAGATACTATCCAGGTAGACCCCATACAAAACTTCTTTCACCTTACAGACTTTTCAGTATAGTTCGTCATCTGCAATTTTTATTTCAATTGAGGGTATCAATATGAAACAGGAAAAAAGGCTACACAAATCCTCATGCCATATACACCTGAGAAGGTCAAAAAACATGTTGGCTGAAACTCATGAAAAAAAAAAGAAGATAAATTGCATGTATATAGCAAGCTTTAGAGCAGCGATTTTTAAATGAAAGGCATTTGGCTACCAGTGGAAGAATTTCTTCAGAGGAAGAATTTTAATCTGGGGAAGAATTGGGAGGGAATTCCAGTCAGGGGTAATGTATGATGGAATGTATGATGGCGAAAAAAATGACTTGATAACAATACAAGATGGATGAGGGATTGAGGAAACCTGTGACTCTGAGAACTACTGCCTTGGACTAAGGTGTGGAAAAATAGAAATATTTAGTGAGAATATTTAAAGAAATTTCATACAGTCATGAAGAAGTTTTCTGATTCAATAAAAAGTTATAGATAAACTTAAATTTTTAGATCAGATACTACCTTCATCTATGGAAAAGAGAAGCCAGCAAGGGAAACAATACAAGAACAACGGAAATACTTGGCTGAAAAATATGTGGGGGAATGTTTTCAACTTTTGTGATTAAAAATGTGGAATAGTACATATATAGTGCAAGTGGGGTGCAAACGTCTCAGGGGTGCACTCTGAACTAAAAAAATACCATTTTTACTAATGTATGTCAACTTTATTGTACTAATTCTTAATTTCAAATCTGATGAAAGGCTATTACATCAAAAAGCGGCTTGCTAATTTCCACCATTTGTTTACACAGTTTATTTTGTTTTGATTATCAAATGTCCATTTTTAACAAATGTAAGCTATGATCAGAGGCATTGCTAGAAGGGGCAGTCAACTCCTGGCACAGTGAAGGGGTGCAAAATTTCTTTTTGCCCATAATCCTTGTTAATAACTATGCTCACCATTAGAATGTAGAGCAACTGTCCCTGGGTACTGAGAACCCTTGATATGCCATGGGCTATCAAAATTTTTTTTTTTTTTCAACATTCAATAGGAAGAGCAAGGAAATTCCCTAACTGAAGGAGAAATATTATTAGTTTGCAAGGTTTTCAAAGTGGACATTTGAAAATCATAACAAGTGAAAGATAAATTGAGTACTTGAATGACAGAAATGGGTAAAGTAAAGGCTTGTTTTCTCATTATATTTACATAGTAAATAGGGCCCTCTCCTTCTTAGACCTTAAAAAATCAACTTTAAAAAAATCTGATGATTTCTCCGACGAGAGAAAAGTCTCATGAACTGAAAGTACAAAAAATAAAAATGAAAAATTTTGAGGAGATTTTTTTAAGCAAATGAAGTGGAAAAATCCAAAGTGCTGTGCCTTACAAATCACTATCGACATGAAAAGCTGCTCAAGCTTGATTCTTCCGTTTGTTCCTGACAATCTGTGGACATAACCAAATTTTTTCGTGGTTAAGGATACAAGACAAGAGGTAGCAGGATTAGGACACTCAATTGTTTGTACGGTTTGACCTTGAGCCATTGTGATCAAAAAATACCTCACCCTAAAGAAATTCTCAATCGTTTTTTGTTGTATCAGTTGTGTCTAATATTGTAAACATACTAAAATTCTACCTTAATTTGATCATTGAAATGATTTTCAAGATGGCTCCCCTAAGCAGTAAATTGATACGCTAGCCTTTGTTGTCTATTGAGTTTCTTTGTAGTCCTTGGGATGAGAAAAGTGCACTTCTGTTCTAGGCTTTCATGCATTCACAGGATGTGACACAAGTAAATTCTTCAGGAAATTGACTTGTTGGAAGACCTTCATGAAAGCTGACGAAGACATTCTCAAGTCTTTCACACAGCTTGGAGTCATCTTAGCTGAGGCAGAATCTGTTGTCAATAGTTTACACTCTTTCATTATCTGCCTGTACTGTAAAATGCCCCTAAAATAGTTAATAGTCTTGGTAGTTTAAAATGGCATCTTCACAGCAAATATCAGCTAGTTACTAAGAAGTTGCCTCTCTTTGATTCAAAATTTCATGTTCGCATCTAGTTTGGAGGGTGGTTACTGCTAGCGGGCATGCAACCTTAGATTGGGAAGTGTATGAGATACCTTTATTTAGACATTCTTTGTAGGGTAAGGTTTTCTTTTTCATGAATGCGCCCAAGAAATTATGGCAAATAATGGCATCATAAATTCAGGTCTGTAAATTGATGAAAAAAATGGCTACTTATCACTTATCCTATACATGTACTTTGATATTTCAGTGAAATATTGTTTGTAACATAATTTTCGGGCTAGAGTAAATTTTGGACATAAGGCCCCTGAAAGTTCAACAGATTTATTGGTCAATATATTGCTTTTTCAAGCTGAAGTACTACAGGTTCTACTGCTTTAATCTGCCATTTAGAGGTCAATCATCTCCTATGGTCTAGAATGTTTTGAATCTGCTACCACTTGGAGAGTTTTTTGCACTATTCAATCCCTTCATATTGTTTGTGTTGTTAACACAATCTTTCGGTAGATCCATTCTATCTGAATGTGATGGTAATAAACAGAATTTTCCAATGATGGTAGTAAATAGAATATTCCAATGGTAGCCATGCTACATTGCAGGATTCGGATAATGTTGATTTTTTTTTTTCTTTGTTTGGCCAAGATATCCATACTTTGTCCCTGATGAGTAGAGGAAACCTCATCAAATCAAACTCTGCACTTGTCTGACATACATTGTTGACATGTTAATATGGGCAGCCTCCTTGGTTTTCCTCAGTTTCCAACAGGCGTTCCCTGCCTATAATACAAACTTCTTCCAGTGGGAGGGGAGTGTTCGCCTTCCTCTTTCTAAATATGATCAGCCATCCCAGATTTTTCTATCTCGCCTTTGATTATGATTTTTCTGTGCTTATCAAATCAAACTTTGAGAGGCCAGCTAGTTTCCTCAGTATAGACATTTCCATATTTAAATAGAATAAGGTGAATACAGTTATTTGTCTGACTTTTCTCTCTCGTACATGATTCACCTGAAGAATGCTGTAGAATGGATCAGACAAAACGTGTTAACAGCACAATCAACAAGCATGACTTCCATTGTTTTGAATGTAAAACCGAATCTGTAAAAATCAAACCATAGTTTGAAACAGAATCAAAGAACTCTAAATTTGATATCTTTTGATGAAAATTTTTAAAACTAGACATGTATATGTTAGTATTGTTAAGAACCTTACTTTTAATACAACTAATTGAAAAGCATAAGCAAACGAATAATTTTCATTTATGAAAAACTGTCAGCATAAGTTTCTTTGGTTTTTAAGTGGTTGGTTGACTGGTTATCTATTCATCTAGGGAGACCTGGGCTAGTTGGGCACAGGGGCAAGTTGAACCACTTGCTTTAATTTTTGTTTCTACCACTTCATGGTGCCACTTTTAGCCTCATTTTGAGCAGAAAAAATTTTGACAACTTTTCTACTAATTTTGAGTCATATGTGTTTTAAGCATGAAATGTTTTGCATGAAAAACTTCTTTTTTTACCCTGATAAATTTTGACAAACGAGTGCCTATTTGCCATAATGTGCAGTTGATGGTAGCGTGGTCTATGTTCATGAGAAAGGGGAACAAACAGTATATCAACTACATTTCAAGCAGCCTCAGTCAGAACTCTTTCTTGGAATAGGAAGTAAAGAAAACCATGTGTTTGGTGCTGGTTGGTACATAGAAAGCTGGGCTACTTGATACGCTGTAATTGTATTCAATTGAGGCAGAGGAAAAACAAAAAGCCAGCAAAATAACAAACCAAACTTCAAACAAGTCATTGGTGTCGTCATTCTTTTCTTATTGTTCTTTTCTCCATCTTATGCTTTGTTACAATGCATCAATGAAGACCACTCACATATGATTCCACTTATTCTACCATGTGGTCATTATATTCCGAAAATCTTAATTTTTGCTCAAATGAATTATTCTGTCTGGTTTAAAGTTTCGTATTTCTCAGTTATAACAATATATTACTCGCATCTGTACTTACTTGCAAGACAAGTAATTTGCACAATCAGATTGTACCACCGTTGTGGTAGGTTTGTGCAATTTTTACCAAATGTTTAAATAATGATATGATAAACTTGACAGATGACTCAGATTCAAACAATCCTTACAAAAGAAGTCTCTTTTTAAAGTAAGTTTTAGTCATATTTGTGTTTTAATGGATTAATTTTGAAGGAAGGTACAGCCGTCTAAGAGGAAAATGTACCATCTAGCCCCCCCCCTCTCCCCTATATACCACTCATACAGGCTGCACAATTATAGCCAAAGAGCTGAAAATTTTAAGATTTACTCCTTATTATGTCTAATGAAAACTTTTTTTTTTTTATTCCCCTATTAGATTATTAGTGCAGAGGTTCGCTTTGCAATGTAAGTTGTACTAATTTGCTCTCTTAGTTTGCATTCAGTATAATTCACAATTGTTTTTTGAAAGTTCAGTCTTCTTTGGTGATCACAGCCCAAGAAAAGGAAAGAGAAAAACTTATTCATTAGTCACCCCTTTTTTAAAATTTTAATTGATTACCCTAACATGGTATATTGCCAAAAGATGGTGGTCACATGTTGGTTTCTATTGAGTGACTAACCACACCTGATCTAATATAATTTATATTATATAAATCATATTAGAAATATATTGTTTTATTTTCCAAAGTATAAGAAAAAAATTTGTTTTTCAGTAATTACTAGCAATGACTAGGTAATAAGATTGCTAGATTTAAGAAGTACAACAGTAAAGATGGTGGAAAAATGTTTCATTAGTCAGATTCAATGCTGTAAGTGTATAAGTCAATGAAGTCATACAGTTAGATATACCATGTGATATGAATTGCTACATGCAATGAATATTTCCCCACTTGACTTGAAGTGGTTTGACTACAAGGCTGAGAACTAAAGGCAATTTCATTTTGTCATAAAACCTAACATTCGAAATTTTTAACATTTTTAATTTTTCATTCATTTATTTTTTCCTGTTTTGGTCTTAAAAACAGGACTTCATTTTTATAATTTTTTTCAACTGATTTATTGTTATTTTTCCTGACAGTGACATGTGCAGAGAATGTTTGATGGCATTTCAACTGTACAAGCTGTCATAGAAAGTTAGTGCTAATAAAAACAAGGCTACAATCCATTTTAAAATCCTTGACAGATGATCAGCAAAGATTTCATTTTATCAAAAAATTACCAATTGCCATGCCAGATATTCTGAAATTATTTTAATTCTGCTCTTAGTGAATTATCCTCTGTTATAAACCATCTAAATATGTAAGTGTTATTATAGGTTGTTTTATTTGAACTGTTGTCCTCTTATTTTGACCTCAAGGTTTATTCGTTGTCCAGAGGCCACTCCTGCTTGTTCTGTCTGACACAAGGATCAAATTCATGACAACCACGTAAACTGCAACACTAAACCAACACTTATATCCACTAGATCATTTTCCTGACAATCAGGTGATGTAATTTAAGAGCCTTATACCTAATATCTGTCTTTTCCTGATCAAAGGCTCCCATATGATACTCAATTCTATGCTAGGCCCATGTAAGAGGTTATCAGAGCCTAGCATGTGCACTGATTATTTCAACCGCCTCATTCTCTAATGTTACCCTCTATCTATTTTTGGGACTTTGTTCAATAGGTGTTTGTGACCTCCCTTTTCTTCCTTCTATGTGATCAGCCATTCCTGACTTCAAAATTTCTCCACAGATCATGGTCTTGCAATGTATTTCCAGCCTTTCATTTAGAAGGTGGCCTGTCTCTCTCTTATATTCACTGCTATAACTCTAGGGAATGCTATAAACACAGTTCTTGGTTATGTGTCCATTATTCCATGAGTTGTGGCAGGGAATATAAAGGCAAGGCCAGTCACCCTCTAAAAGTAAGATTGGAAGGTCTATATTTTGGAGGAAAAGAAAACAAAACATGATGCCTGCCATAACTGAACTTTGAATTAATGAAAAAAATTCAGTTGAACAACTGAAGAGTAGAGATTGCTTCTAAAAACAAATTTAGTGCATTTTTATTGTCACTATGGACATTCTTTTCTCATCTTTTGTTTGTTTATAGTCCAGCAGAAGTAATGTTAATCTTATAAGCTATTGGTGGTGAGTTTATTCTAAAGGCAACCATAACAACTTAGATGGAGTGTACATTCTCAGGGATATATGGCTGATAGAGGTTAATGTAATGAACCCCCACCTCACTAGCCACAGCTAAATATACTTGTTCTGATGAAGTGAACATAGTGAACATGTCACTCTGACATATTCCATGGAAATTGTATCCGTCTAATTCATGAATGTGAAAACAAATGCAATGGAAGTTATGGGAGAAAAAGATCAGCAGTCAATGACAAATACAAATGGGTTGATGGAGTGCAAATTGATTGATATTAGAAGAAAATAAAATGAAATTAATGATAAATTTACCATTCATTCTAGGCCACACCAATGTGGTCTGTTCCCTACTAGTTTTTTTAAAACTGCATAGCCAAGAGGTTGAGTTCATAACTTCAGAAATTAGCTGAGGGTGAGAACCAATTTTTTATCCTTTTCACAATATATAAGAATTTTGATCCAAATAATTCTTTTAAAAATTTGAAATATGTTATCTCAAAACTTCAGACAATGCAGTCACTCTGAATTAAAACTCACTCAATGGCATCTCTCCACTGACTGAGTAACCCCACAGGAGAGTGTTCTTCCATATATGTACTGTAAGGTCCTATGATGGTTGCCAAGTTACATCAATCCTGCACAACTTGTTCTTGAGGTATTCAAAATAGCTTAGTACTTTCTGAACATCACATCACATTTTTTGCAATTGGTTCATGTGTTTTGATTATTTAACCTAAATTATTCATGAGTTTACCATCCAAATATCACATAGGAATGATCTGAATATTTACTTTTTATAGAATATTTTTCAAATTTAATTTTTCAACAATTCTGTATGTGAAAACCTCTCCCCACCCAAAAGATAGATATCTATAAATGTTTAGTGAAAGTTTCTTGATTAGTCAGTAAATACAATATGATGGCCCCTGTCAAGATTGACAATAGGTGTAACAACTTTTACACTTACTACTATGTGAGTATTAGTTATTAGGAGAATGATTTGCACAAGTGCTCACTCACCAACTTTCTTCTCTATCAACTATTGTTGCATGCCGGAAACAAGACATTTTTTGTAAAGATATCAGGCAATGAGACAGAATTCAGGGATATGGATTTCTACCTTTCAGAGAGGTGTAAGATAAAGGTTAACTCAGGTATATATGCATGCCTCTGTTAAGATTGAGAATAAGTGTAACAACTTTTTACAGTTATTACTATTTGGGTAGTAGTTAAAGCAGAGTGGTTTGCCCAAATGGATATTTACTCACTTTCTTCCCATCAACAATTATGGCATACCAGAGACCAGAAACAAGTAAATAAATGTACCAGTTATAAAATTGAAATTTCAACTGAAGTTTATCAAATAATCTCTCAGTAATTTAACATAAATCACATGCAATGGAGGAGTTGTGTTGTGGCTCAACAGTTACCAGCACAGGAAATTGAATTTTGGGATCGGATATGAGTTTTGGCCATGGCTGTTTACATTCACTTTGCATTAATTCAGTTGGGAAAGGCATGAATCCTTTTCTCTCCCCAGTTATGGGTAAATAGCTGAGAAATTGGAGCCCAAGTAAGGCAGTCCATCTATGAGAATGTGATGCTGATGGGAAAAGCGTATGGCTTGACAGTTGCCATCGCTGGTCTAGAATCCAGGATAAAGGAAGAAAGTTGGAGACAGGGCTAGCAAGTCCATTTCATGAAACCTATCTCCAACTGGCACCACAGCAGAGTGGATGTATCCCTATGCTCCATAAGGAGTCTACAGGGAACAAGCCAGATTACAGCTGGGTCAAACTTCACCCTTACCTCTATTCCAACCGAAGATGATTACTGTAATTTTGGCATCATATATATAACGAATAAAAAATTATGAAACAATATATTTTTAGCATAAATGTATTTATCATATAGAAATAAGCCCTGGCATATTTGTAATGTAAATTTTCTCAGATATATAAGACTTATCAGTTTGGCTCAGTCAGTGAGCCAGCTGCCTATCAATCACTTAGTCATATTTTAAATCAAGGTAAGGCAAATGTTGAAAGAAGACTACATCTACCTAAGACAACAAATCTCCATGAAATCCTATTGAGAGGAAGAAATCAAGCGAAGAATCACACAAAGTCGGCAAGCTATCAGCAGGGCTAGCTCAACCTTCAAGAACAAAAATATTCTACCTGTGCTAAAAAGAAGGGTATACAACCAATGCATCCTCCTGATAGTCACCTATGGAGCTGAAATCTGGAACCTAACCAAAAGATTGACCCGCAAACTGGGAACCATGCAACATGCACAAAAGAGAATCATGCTCAACATAAGATGGAGAGATCAAAAGGCAGCACAGTATATTAGAGGAAGAACAGTAGTCTGAGATATAGAATCCATAATAAATGTTGCAAGAATGGCAGACAACTTCTGGGCATCATGACTCACAACATAGATCCCCAGAGACCATATGCAAAACTGTGGCTGGCAGAAAATAAGATGCCGTGACAAACGAGACAAATTCAGAAAATACTGGCACCATGTCAGCCATGATAAAGAGGTCTGGGAAAGGTCCATGTTCAGCGACGGGTGCTAAAAGGCCTATGATGATGATGATGATTAAAATACACAATAAAATTGTACATGGATATATGGTATCTGAATGTAGAATCCAATGAACCCTCTTTATATACATATCAGGTAGTTAATCATAGAAAGAATTTGCCGTATAAAAATCACACAATGAATTGAAGAGACGCAGTTATAGTGATGCCATTTTTTATTTATATCATGCCAGCATGGTAGAGTGTCAATATTATGAAGTCAATGGGTATTTTAAAAAGAGAATTTGGGTATGTATCCAACTAGTGGTTGATAAGAGAAGGCTTATTGAGGATGGACATGTCAACAAGATCCATAAGAGGGAGGTGCAGGGAGAGTAAAGGAATTAGAATAGACGGTGAGTATCTAAGCAACCTCAGATTTGCAGACGACATTGCCTTTTTTGTAGAGAACCTACACGACCTCTAACTAATGATAGATGAACTAAATGAAGAGAGCAAGAAAGTCGGCCTACACATGAACTTCAGCAAGACGAAAATCATGTGCAACAACCACATCAGAGATAAAAACACTAAGATCAAAATCGAGAACACAGAACTGGAGAAAGTAGATCACTACACCTACCTAGGACGACGAGACTCCATGAGACCGTCAAAAGAAGAAGAAATCAAGCGAAGAATCACACTAGGATGGCAAGCCTTTGGCAGAGCAAGCTCAACCTTCAAAAATAAGAAGATCCCATTAATCCTAAGAAGAAGAGTATACAACCAATGCATCCTCCCGATAGTCACTTATGGAGCTGAAACATGGAACTTAACCAAGAGACAGATCCGCAAATTGGGAACCATGCAACGTGCACATGAAAGAATTATGCTGGGCCTCACATGGAGGGACCACAAGACAGCTCAATACATCTGAGAAAAGATAAGAGTCAGGGACATCATAGAATCCATTAAAAATCTCAAATGGCGGTGGGCTGGCCATGTTGCAAGAATGGTGGACAACCGATGAACATCACGACTCACGACATGGATCCCCGAGATCACAAACGCAACCAAGGCCGGCAGAATATTAGATGGAGAGACGAGCTAGACAAATTCAGAAAGTACTGGCTCCACGATGTCCATGATAAAAAAGTGTGGTGAATCCTGAGGTAGGTCTATGTCCAACAATGGTCATTAAAAGACATCATCATCATGATGATGATGATGATGATGATGATGATGATGATGAGGAGGAGGAGGAGGAGGAGGAGGAGGAGACAAAGAAGAAGAAGAAGAAGAAGATACCTCTCAGAGGCCCAAGTTAATGTTAATGAGTAGTATCTGGGATTAACAGAAAGGAGTCAGTGGAAAAGTCAATCTGACCTGGATCACCTTTGGTATCTTTTTAGTAACAACAGTCTCCCTCACAAGACAGCAACAAAACAGGATTTTAGTACCTTGGAATATGCTACTCAGAGACCAGCATAGATCATGTTTTCTAACACTATGATGTATTATATACCCAGGCTCTTCAAGATGCTATGATAGTGGAATAGGTGAGAAAGGTCATTAAAGCAAGATATGAATAACAGTCAATAAAGACTAGTGGAAGAAACAGATGAATTTTTAATAACTTGGAAAAATCATCATGAAGTCTCTTTTCAGTTTTAACTGTGTTCAACATGAACCCACGTAAAATATTTTTGTCACTTTTTGCATTTCCTTACATAAAGGAATGAGTGTTCCAATTTTATTTGATATAAAGAGTTGACATGGTTCTTCTAAGTAGTTGCATGTCTCTGTGTGTTTTCCCCACTTGGTATACGTGACCCTTAGTTTTCCTGACTGTATCAATTTACTGAAAAAATGGTAGTCTGATTTAACATTTTAGTTTGATAATAACAATTTATCTGATGTTCTGAGGGGATATTTTCATTTATTCACACACACTTGGATCTTCACCCATTTTTATTGCGCAATCTCTGGTTGAGTCTTCAAATCAAATTGTGGAAATTGAAACTTATACAATGTTCATTTTTTCAAAATTTTGGTCTGTATGAAGCATTGACAAGACATTAGGGTAAGTTTTTTAGGTAATAATGAAGTGACATTTACAAGGGAATTTCAGAAAAATATGTGCAAAATTTCAAGT
This sequence comes from Thysanoteuthis rhombus, assembly GCA_963457665.1. Lineage (NCBI taxonomy): Eukaryota > Metazoa > Mollusca > Cephalopoda > Oegopsida > Thysanoteuthidae > Thysanoteuthis > Thysanoteuthis major. The sequence continues at coordinate 5,954,234 of OY735210.1, read as the reverse complement.
TTCTACTATGAACAGTTAGGGATGGATGAAGTCCAAATACATAGATATATATAAATATCAAAACACATGAATAACTTGAACCCAGCAACAGTGTTTAAGCCAGTTTGTTGTGAGTAGCAGTGATTAACTAGCTGGGCCCATGAAAATTCAACAGATGTTCTTTTCTCAAACATATATATCTGCAATTAAAGTATATAATTTTGTTAAAGTAATTTACTATGGCATGTATCAAGATAAGCTATGAATGATATTATCTGTTGTTATTATTATTGGTTTTTATTGCTTCACTTAATTTTAGGCTTCAGACTTGTAAGGGGGGGAGTAGTGAATGAATTGCAGTTCTTGTAAAGTTGGGTTCCTCGTGCTCCTATTTAAGCATAAGCACCCTCTTCCATTCTTACCCTTGTTCTTTACATTGCTAGGATTGGTGGAGAGGGAAAAAAAAAAGGATGAAAAAAGGGCTCTAGGAAAACACTTGCACTTTGAAGCATAACAGCTGTGCATACAAACAAGCAGAATGATGAATACGTTTTTGAATTAGGTTCTTTATGTTTTTTTAAAGAAAATAAAATAATAGATGAATGGTTCCTGGAAAGGTTTAGTTTGATAATTTTTAAATATTTTATTTTACCTCTGATTCTATGGAGTCTGACTCAGGACAGTGTAATGGTGAAAGGTTTGATCACATCTTTCTTTTTTTGCTCTTCTGATATGTTTGTTGAAACAGTTATAATGCACATCAAACTAGTAATAGTTATAGAAAGTATGTTATAGAAACCAGAAATCATAATTTATAATAGTCTGTGAATAGTTTTAATTCTTATTATCCTGGCAAAAATCTTTTCAGAATGTTTTGGTCAATCTCTTCACACAGCTCTAGTCTCATGTGAAAATAAACTGAGGACAATGCAACCATCCCTACATTGAAGTATTTAACAGTCAAAGCAAATTGGGATTAAATTAGTGACAAACATTTTAATAAGGTAGCCTAATCTCTTTTTGAAAATGCCATAATGTCAGAACAAATGCTGAACCCTACCATTTTCAGATGAGTTGATAGTTTATTTAGATAATGGAATGTTTTTTTGTTTATTTAAGGAAAATAATGGAAACCGTTTGAGAAAAGGAAACACAGTAATTGGATGATTAGCATCAAGATGAATTCATTGAAATGCTGTGTGAAAACTTTTGTCAGAGATGAAAAAAAACAGTGACAGCAAAACTTTTATGACAGCTTGGATTTGGTATCATGACTCATCTGGTAAAAATATTGGTTTTTAAAAACTATGATAGAACCCATGGAAATTCCATGGTGTATCCTTGCAATTAACCAACAGATTATTAGATAATTCATGTATTTCAACACTTCCTATGTCAAAAAAGAAACGTTATTTTTGGTTTTAAATGCTGACCTATTTATTATTAATCTTTGAGTAACCTTTCATCTAATGTTGCTTTTTATCACGACTTTCCAGGTTGAATTTGCTTATTTGCTCACAAAAATATATATACTTGATGAAAGAATAGCAATATCTTTTATTTTCAATATCTTCATGATTAACAACTCAGCACTAGTTTGCAATGATTATTTTATAACTGAAAATTATGCTGCATGGCAACAATGTTTTAAAATAAGGTTGGATGACACCAGGGGATCTATCGTAGCAAAATAAGGTCTGGTTGGAACAATGTAGCAAAATTAGGTTACATGGCATTAATGTAGTAAAATGAGTTTATATTACAACAATGTAGCAAATTTAGGTCACTTGATAACAATGTCATAAAATAGATCGAGGGCAACAAGAATAAGGCCTTTTAGAATATTTAGAACATTTATCATAGTGTGAAAAAATGTACTAATTGTATATAAAAACTCTGTCTCAGACTCCTGTTTTTTCCCAGTTATATTGTGCTGTCTTGTGGTCTCTCCATGTGAGGTTTGGCATAATTCTTTCATGTGCACTTTGCATGCTTCTCAGTTTCTGGGTTTGTCTCTTGGTTAGGTTCCATGTTTCAGCTCCATAAGTGACTATCGGGAGGATGCATTGGTTGTATACTCTTCTTCTTAGGATTAATGAGATCTTGTTTTTGAAGGTTGAGCTTGCTCTGTTGAAGGCTGGCCATTCTAGAGTGATTCTTCACTTGATTTCTTCATCTTTCGAGGGTTTCATAGAGATTCGTGGTCCTAGGTAGGTGTAGTGATCTACTTTCTTCAGTTCCGTGTCTTTGGTTTTGATCTTTGAATTCTTATTTCCAATGTGATTGTTTCACGTGATCTTTATTTTGCTCAGATATTTGCCGTCTATTTTGATTCCTTTATTTCCCTGTCTAAGTTTCTGAAGATCATCTTGAGGCAGGCTGTCAAGAGTTTGGGTGAGCTGGTATCACCTTGTCTTACCTCTTTTTTGGAGTTTGCATATCCTGTTTGTTGTTTTGTAGTCCTTGTTTGGAGTAGTGGAGTTTTTTTCGAATTTTGGGGCACATTCGACAATCCTGTCTCTGTCTATTGTTAGGTCTTCATTTTTCTTGAGTATGCTGTTTATTTGTTTCTGTCCTGAATTCAGACCTCTGTTTATAGCCCTAACCTTTTTCAAAAGTTGATTCAATGACTGCTGTACCTGTCTTCTCCTTGTTTCTTTTTCATTCCTTTATTTAGTTCAGTCTCTTCAATTTTCTTTCTAGTTGTTGTCAGTTGTTTGAGGTCTCTGCGTTTTTCCATGAGATTCTTGGTTTCATCTGAGATTTTATCCATTGTTTGTGTGTTCCCTGGTTTAAATATAGTCATGACTTCTATTAGAAAGGCTGTTATTTTGTGGTTGAGTTTGTTGATGTGGGTGTTGTTCTCTTGTTCAGTAAGAGTTTTATAACTATTTTTCAGTTCAAGCTTGAAGGACCCAGTGTGTTCTTTTGGTATGTTTGGTGTGGAACATTTTTCTGCGTACTTTGTTGGTGTTTACTTGCATTTTCCATCTTACCATTCCGTGGTCAGCTCCTTGCCTTGATTTAGGACTTTGATGTCCTTTACGGTATCGCTTGTGTCCATTAGGACATAGTCAATTTCGTTCTTTGTTTTGTGGTTGGGGCTCTTCCAAGTCCATTTCCTATTGGCTCCCTTCTTGAAGAAGGTGTTCATTATTTTGAGTCTGTTAGCCGCTGCAAAGTTTACAAGATCTCCTCCTCTCTCGTTCTGTACTTTATATCCAAACTTGTCAACACAGTTTTCATTTCCTTGTTCTACCTGTGCATTGAAGTCTCCCATGACGACATTGAAATATTTTCTGGTGTTCAGTTTGTACTTCTTTGAAAGTTAAATGATGACGCTGACTATTTGATCTGAAACTACTTTGAAGCCTGCCATGTTGTCTTTGAGGTCCTTATTGATGAGAAAGCCTGCTCCTCTTTGTTTTACTCTCTCTTTTCCATAGTTGTAAAGAAGATGTTTACTCTTTTGTTTGATTAGTTTTCCTCTGGGTCTTCTCATTTTGCTAATGCTTATAATGTCCCATTTGATGTTTTTGATTTCATTTTCTGGATCAGTTAGGTGCATGTCAGTTGAGATTGTTCCAACGTTGTAGGTGTCGATGTATAACGTTCTTTTGATGATGGTTTTGGGGCTATGTTTGGGTAGTCGCTGTTGGAGCATATCACTCCCATCCATGGCAAGTGGTGTGCATGGGCCTTTTGAGACTGACAACCGAGCAGGTATAGGTGTTCTTTTGGTGAAGTGTTTGGGAAGTCGCTTTTGAAGCACATCATTCTCACCAAGGGCTAGTGATGTGACTGGGTCTTTTCAGACCGATGACCCAGCTGGGTGTTTGGAGTATTTGAGTAATTGCTTTTTGAGCTCATCATCCCCACCCAAAGCAAATGATGTGGCTGGGCCTTTTGGAACCAAGGACCCAGCAAGAAAATAAGATGCTGTAAGGCAACAATTATTATATTTCATTTATTTGTGGAAGTACTGGTTAGCATTAATGATAGTATCTAGGAAGATGAAAATCAGTAAACCAAAATCAAAATTCTCATTGTCACTTTCACACTAATGTTCTTTGGAAAAGCATGAATCCGATCTTTCCTGCATTTTGTCCTAGCATCAATCATTTTGATCTTGTTGGCATGTCAAAGATGAAGGAAGAGCAATTCTGCACAAGTATCTTTTGTTATAATCCAATAGATTGACTAGAATTGATAATAAAATGTACGAGGCTCGTTCATTTTAAAAATGAGGGACTGCTCACCGTCATCAGCCATTGCATAGTGATTGTTACCCCAAGAGTGCGATTGTAGCTGCAAAAAGGATCAAGGAATATGCGATGAAGATACACATATTTGTGAAACCATGACTGAAACAACAAAGCAAAACCACCCTGTGTTGAAAATGAAGATCTTTCATTTTCTTATTTCAACTGATGGGGCACACTTTGTTCATAGCACAAGATGGTGCTGGGACAAACAAAAGATGCCAAAATATGTGTATAGCAAGTGATACAAAATATGTGGATGACAGCTCAATCCTAGCTTGGTCTCTCTCCCACTATCTTCAGCTGCTAGGATTATATTACCTATTCTCATCCACTTGAGACCACTCCAGATTCCAACCCTATTGAGGGCCACTCAAGAGGTCATCCACACCCTGCATTCCATTACATAAGTTTTTTTCTTACACTAAATTAAAAAAATATATATATCAGTCCTTGATTTGGAAGCTGTTTAAAAATGTTTCGTCATGATATAAATTTATAGAAATTTAACTGTGTATAATTTTGATATACAAGGATGGATCTATTAATCAGTAACTGTTACAGAGTTTTGGGGACAATTGAAGTCCTTCTCATTATTTGTGTTGTTAGGTATGTAACCTAATACCTAGTTATTAATGAAATTCTTATCCAAAATTTTCTCTATGTTTGATTTATGTAATTGTTATTCACCATGGAATCAAGTACATCAACAAGTTGGGAAATCATGTTGAAAAATAAATATTTGCTGTGTAAAATAAATGCTTTTGAATCATTAGGCTCCAGACTTATTGATGTGCCTACATAAGCATATTTTATACAAAAACCCATATTTTTTTTTATTTTACAGTGCTTAAATGAAAAAATATTAAAAAACAAACTTTGTATTTAATCTGGAAACTTCCATAATATTACATATAAAATTTATTTCAATAAATTTTCATATATACAAATAATTCATTCATAATAACTATATTTTATAACATTTTCAAAATATGAGGCTTGCTCATATCAAAATAAATGACCAAATTACCATTTGTCTGTTTTTTTATTACACTGCTCAGTACAAAAAAAGAAAAGATAAATTCATAAAATAAAATAAAATTAGCTTCTAATTGTTAATTTAGAGGTTGTTTAAACCCAGACAACATAACTAGTAGTAACATTGAAAGAAATAATGATGATGCTGATGCTAATATAGATGGTTGGCAGTTCAACAATATTATTTCAAAGCTACCTGCCTGAAAGCCAATGGTTGCCACAACCTAAAAAATGTTTCCTGCAACTAGATTGAAAATAGGGTCATCTTAGATAAATATCAATGTAACTTGCTACCCCCTGGCAGTGTTTGCTGAGAGAAGGGCTAAGTAGAAAGAGAATAAGTCCAGGATACATTTGACTTCCTCAATCCAAAATAGATCTATTTCATTCTTCTCTGTTTTCAGTTTTATTTGACAGTCATGCTAAAACTCTGTTTTCTCTACTTGGGACAGTATGGAGTCAAACATTTTGTAAGAAGATTTTTCAAGCTGGAAGTGAAGATAAATTTTACAACATGAAAAAAGGGGATTTTTCTCGCAAAAAAAAAAATCAAATAAGCTACCAATATTTACCGATGTTTTAAAATTACTGTATAGGCTATACTATGACAAATGGTTAGGGGACAACCATTCATTCAACCACCTTATAGGCTGTATCATAAGATGAATGTTTGGAGGACAACAACTCATATAGATAGAAAGTCCCTTTGTTCTAAAAGCATATAAAATACAGTGCAATACTTTCATTGTTCCTATTTTTCTAAATCATACGTCCATCTTGTATACTGTCATACATGGTATCTTCAATTTTGTTGCTGATTTCAAAAAGATATTACAGCCAGCTAATTCTCCAGCTTTCTTCTAGTGAAATTCTGTCTAGTGCTATTTCTGCTACTGTTCTGTTAGTGCTTTGAATTGTGGGACGTCACAGATACGCTGTGTAGTTTTTCTGAATTATCTTCCTCTATTTCAAAAGCTTTCCTGTCTTCTCCATATGCCAATAGAGTTTGTAGTGCCCACCTTTCGAGCTAAAGAAAATCATACATATACGGAGTTATCTGACCTTTGGAAAGGATCTATTTCTAACCCCTACATCTCTGTAGAAATGGTAAATTCCTTATTTCTATTATTATTCGGACTATCCTCATCTTGGTTGTTTTTCATACAGTGTTTCAGACGTTGTAATCTACGGCCTTCATCAGGTATCATCTGGTAGGTGTGGGGAAGTAACAAACCGAACCCTTTATTCAACCAACGGGGGTATACTGACCGCACTCCCCTCTTAGCATTAGTAGTATTATTATTGTCTCACACTGGGATTGAACCTAGAACCATTAGATTACTTATCATTCGTAATTCTGTCTGATTCTGTAACCACTGAGCTATGTGTCCAGATGATACCTGATGAAGGCCATAGAGTACAACGGCCGAAACGTTGTATGAAAAATAACCAAGATGAGGATAGTCCTAATAATAATAGAAATAATAATAATACCTCACCTCAAAAATTCAGAGAAATGGTAAATTCCTTGTTCCCATTTTGACGTCACACAGAACTGCCAATCAGATAGCTGATTCTTATGTTCACGATATTTAAACTGTGGCTGTAAAACTCTCTCTCTCTCTGTGTTCCGACGGCGTTGAGGTAAGCTCATCTCTTCTCCTTTCTCTCTTTAGTTAGGATAGTTAGTATAGTTTTTATACACACTCTGTTCTTACACACACATCATCACATATTCATCTCAGGAACACTTCCTAACCAAGTTAAACACTATCATCGTAGTTAGGTTGGACTTCCTAAGTGGCAAAACTAGGATGACCATACTGACGGACATTCTATACACTCTATCCCACATTTACTTAGTGACATTTTTTTTCCCTTCATCCCTCCTATCTCTACATATTTATCCTGGTAGATCCCTCCACATATTCGTGTCGGCAGAAACTCCGGTCCTCGTTTATTTTAATTCACTCATGAATTAAACCTGGCACTGTTGTTTACTTTGTTTGTTCTCATTTCTTAGTTTTGTTAACTATCCAACTAACTGTGGACAAACCTTGTTTTTGTGCTTAAGCAACAAACACGATACTTACCAGGATTTATCTCCTTAGATCAATTCTGGTAATTTATATATTAGGGGGCTAATAAATCTGCCCCCCTGACACCAAAAGTTGAAAAGAAGTCCAGTACATCGTCACTTCTTCCACTGGTAAGAATATACAGCCAGAAAGACCCGAGTTCGATCAGAGGTGGAGGGGGTTGCATAAACTATGTTAAGACTGTGTGGGAAGCATGTTTTGTTCTATTTCAATTAGGGCCCAAATCGTAAATATCAGCAAATTGTTCTGAAATAAGTTGACATATACACAGAGTACAGAGCTATAAATTCAAGTTGACCAAAAATAACAATTTCTTCATTTTTTTAGCAAATAAAACAACTTGTCAGCATCTATATTTTAGCCACGTTTATACATTTTACTCATCTGATTTTCTTTTGTTTACCTCCAGTAACTTTCCTGGTGCTGGATAAACTGAACAAAGAAAGAAAGTTGGTCTCCGCATGAAGTTTAGTAAAAAATATTGTATACAACGGATATGTTGAAGACAAAGACACAACAATCAAAATCGCAGACACAGGACTGGAAGAAAGTAGACCACTTCATCCACCTAAGACAATGAATCTCCATGAAATCCTCGAAAGAAGAAAAAATCAAGCGAAAAATCACAGTGGGTTGGCGAGATTTTGGCAGGGTGAGCTCATGCTTCAAGAACAAGAAATTTCATTTCAAAAGAAGAGTATACAACCAATCCATTCTCCCAATAGTTATGTTGTGAGAATGGCAGACAACCGCTAGACATCATGACTCACCCCAGAGATCACATGCAAAACCAGTGCCAATAAAATATAAGATGGCATGACAAACTTGATAAGTTCAGAAAGTACTGGCTCTGCGACAACCATGATGGAGAGGTCCAGTAAATCTTGGGAAAGGTGTATGTCTAACAGACATTAAAAGGCTGATAATAATGATGATTTTCAAAAGGTTCTTTTTTTTTGTCCCATAGGACATCATCTCCCCCGCCCAGTCTAATAAGTGGAAGAGAGAATAGTTCTGATTTCAAAGCATAACATATGCTCTCTCTCCAAGCAATTAGTTTAATGTCTGTAAAATCGTTTACAAAAAATTAATAGTTTCCTGATCTTAGATCAATAGATATTGAAACTATTTTCCCAATTTTTGAATGCTGATTTTCTAGGCAGGAGGCAGACCCTCTCAACTTGGAAGATTGGCACAGTACAACCTTCCAACCACTATTTTTCCCAAGTTGACCTTGCTGCATACCAAGTTGTGCTAAGTACATATCAATAACCCTCTGTAATATATTTCCCACTAATAAAGGGAAAATTAAAATTTCCATTCTATAATGTAACAGGAGCGTTAAGCCAAGTAAGAGGCGTTTAAACTTCTCAATTAGAAAACAATGGAAACAGGTCTTGTTAGTCTCTCAATAGAAACCATCACATGGCCAACATCTTTTGGCAGCATGGCATGTTGGGGGTTATCAATAAGAATTTGGTAAAAAGAGTAATCAATGAATAAGTCACTTCTCTTGCCTTTTCTTGGGAAATGATCAATAAAAATTCTGAATTTTCAAAAAGCATGTGAGAATGCTGCCAGATACAAACTAAAGGATCAATTTAGCATAAATATACATTGCAAATAAGACTCCCATTAAAAACCTATTCAGAGACGGGATGTCACAAAACATAAAAAAAAGTTTTTCTCAACATATTAAGGAGTAAATTATTAAATTTTTAGCCCTCTTGCTCCATTGAAGCGACCTGTATGCATGATACATACATAACCAGCCAGCCAGTAAAACCAACTAAAAAACTGAAGAAACCTTTGTTGACAGTATTGGGTGATGTTTTCTAATTTGAGCATAAGGTCATGTATCAGATCTGCCTGGAAAGTATCCAGCCATTTTCAATATTTCAAGAACCTTTTGTTCAGCTTCAAGGTAACTTGGGAACCAATCAAAGGGGACCTTACTGCACATGAGTGAACAGACTCTCTCTTGGGAGATTTCTCAGTTGACAGTGAAATGCCATTGAGTGAGTTTGTGTCCAGTGTGACTGTCATATTACCAATGATTGAGCTTGCCGATTCTCCACATCTCATGCAGGGCTTTTTGGTAAAACATCACATCACCTAGATCTGTGTGTCCCCTGAATTAAATGGCTGGATATTTTCAAACATGCCTTGTATTATGAGACAGAATGTTAATCCTGTGTTATTGGAATACCCACTCAGAAGCAAGGAATAAGAATTAATCACTGAGACCCATAACAGACTGGTTAAGTTACTATTGCTTGGTTTCAGTTATTCATTTATTCAATCACCACTACCCTCAACAGACCTGTTTAATTGTTGTTGTTGGGTTTAGGTTATTCATGTGTTCTGACATTTATATTTATCACTGTATCTATGAACCACCTATATATCAGGAGTTTGCCAAGCCTTAAACATTCATAATAGAAACTTGAAATTCTGCACATACACTTACCTCAATGAGTAAAAAAAAAAAAAATTTTGTCCAAATTCCTCCCTGCCAAGATGAAAAAAAAAGTATTAGGGTGGAATTTTCATCGTAAGGTTATGCTAAATTGGAATCTTAGTTTTTGTCCAGCAGCATCAATGCTTGTTTTTTGGAAAATTTGAATTTTTAATGCCTAACAAAGGGCAAGAGAAATAAATTTTTCTGTTCTTTTAATTGATCAGCCCCAACACAAGTTGCTGTCCAGAGATCATGGAAAAACACCTTTTCACATAAATCTCATCTATTATGCATGAAATTGTTATCATGGTTGCTGTTATCAATCACTGCTACTTTCAACAGACCAGTTTAAACACATTTGCTACGTTTAGGTTATTCATGTGTTCTGACATTTATGGATAGTAGCTGTACCCATGGAAATTCTATGGTTGAAAGATTATACAGTATGTCAGGGCCTGTGCTTATCTTATTCTATGCCTGTATATCTTCATTCTTTCCCTTATCTTCCCATAATCTTTGTTGCCAGTCCATGATTTTATCTAAATATTATACAAACATGGATTAGATTCCTATGTGAAAATTTTCATACCCCCTCAGCAAACTACTCAACTTCTACCTTCTCCCTTCCTACTTTCTTGATAAACTATACGAATTTCTTTTTCCACCTCTCTCTCTCTCTTCCAATCCTACTCAGTATATGGGGAAACTCTGACTTTTTAGTGATCACCTTCCCACCAAAACGCGAGAAAAGTAACTTATTCATTGATCACCCCTTTTCCCAATTTTCTAGTTGATCATTCCTAACATGGCATGCTGCCCAAATGTTGGTCATGTGACAGAATCATATGAGTTACTAACCAGACATGTTTTTTTTTAATCATTGATTCATAGTTCAAGCCATACTTGTAATATTCTTGTCAAGGTAACCTAATTTTACCACCATCACTGCTTGATTTACTAGGTAAAAAGAAGCATATATGGACGGTGATTATTCATAATTTCCATTGGAATGCTAATACTGTTTAATTTAGTCTTAATGGCTGTTCGTATATTTGTGAATTCCTCATGCAAGATGTAGTGCCCCCTATACTTTTAGTTAGAAATTAAGTACGAAACTCTTCTTTTAGTAGATATCCAAAATGTCACTTCCTCCGACGACCCCTATAAAACCCCTGGACGCACATGGTCTAATGCTCATTAGATCCAGCTCCCCTAGTTGGTTACGCTTCTAGCCCCGGCCTTTGCGGCCGGCCATTCTCTCTCTTTCCTTCTACCTGGTCCAATGCTCATTGGCGCCAATATTCCTGGCTGGTCATGCCTCTGGCCCCAGCCCTTGCAGCTGGCTACTCTTCCACTCTCTTCCCACCATCCTCACTTTGGGAAACACGCATGGATATAACTCCATGTTCTATGTTTTTCATAGTTTGTTCGTCGAGAGTCTAACAGCGTCTGAGAATAGCCCCTAACTTAACTCACTTATTTGGCAGTCAGGCTCGCACACTGATCCCTGTTTCCACGTATCTGGGAGCTATCCAACCATATGGAATCCACGTGTTCAGACAACTCTACTACAACTCTGACGCCCGCACTATCAAGACAAGAAAGCACCCACTTTTTACTATCTCTTCTCCTAACATTACTTTTCACGATCGATCGTATTAATATTATCTTTACATGTACCTCATCTTTATTCTTGTATTGAACGTACATCTTTTCCCTGGCCCAAAATATATGTATATCTTCATTCCACTTTGTTTCATCAATGCGCATCCAACTTCATACTTGGCGCGTATTCCATTCACTTCCTAACATCTCCTTTCTCCCTCCACAAGAGCGGGGCCAGCGCACTACACATCACCCACAAGGATCCAGAATCCTCATCTCTCAACAATCCAACGCTGTACGGATTCAACAAGAGACCCTATGCGAAAAAGAGTATATTTTTCTGTTTTGAGATCAAGCCTTATTAGATAGATCCATTGTTTTAATTTGTAATTTTAATTGTAATTTCTAACATTGGCACTGTAAGTTTATATCCATAATATAATAATAATTATATCAATAATATCTGTGAGTCTGAACCATGGAAACCCCACTCATTGCAAATTTCAACTATTACTCTCGACCTCCAGGAGACAAAAAGAAGTCTCTTATGTGAAAGCATAATGTACAGATAATATCATTATGTTGCAAAGCCATTTTAGAATCATGGAAATTAGCTAGAAATAATTACTAACCGAAAATGTGATTTCATTCCCTGCCAATTCATGTAATGCATAAGTTGATTTAATGTATTCTGTCTTATTATGTCACATCTGTCCAGAAAGTATCCAGTCATTTAATATCAATGAAAAAATAGCCCAGCTAGGGTAATTGTGTCATAATCCCCTTTCAAAGTACTCTCCTTCGGACCTCAAAAACTCATCCCTCCACTTTTTAAAAGAATTTGAAAAGTCTTCAATTGAAATTGCCATCAGCTACTTCATTGCATTCTCCTTGAACTTGGCCATGATCTGAAATCCCTTTGGCAAAGGCCAGAAGTTACAGCAAACCAAATCTGGACTGTAGTGTGACTAACAGACCTTGGTGATGCAATACTTTACCTCAAACCCTGCATGTGATGTGAAGAATAGAAATAAAACTCAAACATTTGCTTTTTTAGAAAGTTTTTTGTTGTTTTTTTAAAAAATCAGAATGCAGTGACAAGGAAGGAAATCGATCTGACATGCTTGAAATGACACAATAACATCACTGAACAAACAAAAATGAAACAATTGAACATTTAAAACTAGATTTTATTAAATTTATTTACAAGGGTTAGTGTTATGGATTAGTGTCATAGGTTAAGGTTGATGTTTTTGTTAAAAATTGATTGGTAGCAGAACACGAAGAAATTAAGCCAAGAAGGTAACTAATCTGTTTTTGTCTATTCTGTAGTGATATTTGATGATTTCCAGTGTTTAGGATCAATAGCCTCCCTTGTACCTCTTCCAAACAATTACCAACACTTTCTATGACAAAAAAAAATATCTTCTGGGAATTTCTTTAATGGCAAAACATAATGGGATTGTTCAAACTTGATAATTATTTAATTTTTAAAAATAGCCTGGTTCCTGAAGTCCAGGTATGTGATGTTCAATTATATATATATATATATATATATATATATATATATATATATATATATATATATATATGTATATATGGGGCGTCTAGCCTTTAATATGAATCAGTTAAGTTCTCACACAAATCAACAACTTTAATTTTGTAATAACTTTTTTGAAGCTCAACCAACTTTTATAAAATTTGGAGAGACATTTATTATAAGTAACTTTTTAATTATACTGACTCACAAAAATTGCTCTGAAAAACACTATAGACAAATATTCATGGAATTTTCACTTCAAATTTGATATAACACCAAACTTCCCATGTATACTTCATTTGACCTTATAGATGTTTTTTTTCTTAAAAAAACAAGAATTCTCCCATTTGTAAACATATTACGAGAGTTTAAGTGTTAGTTCTACAAAAGATTTCAAAAGTCAGGCATAAGTAAGTTATATTCAAAAATATTTTTTTTTCAAAATCATGTATCTCTGTGGTGCAGTTGGTTAGTGTATTCATTCATTATAGAAAACAAGACCAATAAAAAAAATAAGGTGTTCTTGCAGAATGTGTTAATATAATTGGAAAAGCTCAAAAAATATTTGACAAAAATATATTAACATAATATAGACTCGAAAGTATTAATGCAATGACAAAATTGAACAGTCTTATTTCACAAAGTTTAGTTATATGTGGGTACATGCCTTAATAAATAGTTATTTTGTGCCTCTTCATTAATGTATATTTATCTATTTCATGTTAAAATATTCTTGCTCAGTATTTTATTAAAGTTTCAACACATTGTACAGGTATGCATTTTCTTACTGGCATATATATATATATATATATATATATATATATATATATATATGTATATATATATATATATGTACATATATATATATATATATATATATATATATATATATATACATATATATATACATATATACATATATATATACATATATATATATATATATATATATATACATATATATATATATATATATATATATATATATATATATATATATATATATATATCAAGAAATGGACATGTATGGTCCAACAGAATGATAATAAATTGTGCTATATTATAAAGAAACTTATTTAAGATGATCTCCAGTCATTACACAGTTGATATATCCCTCGCCATAGACAACATAAATAGACTAAACAATTCAAGAAAATGAGACTACTGCAGGAATTGAACCTGCCACTAATAGGGTAGCCGCTGCATCTTTTTTTTTCCAACACTTGGTTCAATTTTCCATTGTATATCCTGTTCTAGTATGTCTATTTGCGGAAATGCCACCCATCCAAATGAAACATTTCAAAATTGAATGGTTAACCTTTTATTTTGATTTGCTAGGATTTCAGAAATGTCATAGGTCTGCCAGTTTATCAATAATTGGGAATGTTCAAAAGGTTCTCTAGATTTATTGAATTCACAAAAACAGTTAATGATATGATGCAAAATACCAATATTCTTTTTTAGCCAGCTTTTTACTATATATTTTCATTGTAACCAGATGATTTATATAGCTTTGGATGAATTAAGACGTACATAAATGAACATTGAAAAGCTAATTTTTATATTTACTTCTTGTATATTTTATGGCAAAAAGCAATTATCAAATACACTGCTCAATATTTGGTGTTTATTTTCTGTACAAACCTTAATCATGGAGTAGAAACTTTAGAGGAATTTCTGTGATTTTCACTTTTATTATGAAAACTTTTAATGTATCTTTTAGATACTTGTTTTAGATAATTTCCAATGAAATTATTGATAAGTAAATGTTTGAAATGAGGTATCATTATCATTATGGCTATCTTTCGAGGTTGAGGATAATGATTGATGTTTCACAAAACAAAGATACCCATGCATGTATTTGTTTAATGTGTAATTGTTGTTGCACTCCAAGAAGCACTTAATTCTTTATAAATCAACCAACTAATTCCAATGGTTAGAGAAACCGAGATGATTGGAGCTGATGGATTCTTTCAATTGACAAAAGAAAATCACTAGTTTTTTTGGATTTGTTAAAATTTTTATCACTCCTGTTGGAAGACAAACATTACTTTCTAAGAATTAAATGAGATATATTCCAATAGTGATTCATTGTTAGAAAAATACTGAATCACTTATACATAATCATTAAGTGATAAATTAAATCATCCAACTTGGTTAAAACCTCTGTACAATAAAAGTTGTTTGATTCCATGCTTGAGACATGATTATTTTCATTTCCACTTCTAAGACCACATTGTTATCGGAAAAATAACCTGAATTTGATACCCTCTATAAATTGAAAAGATCATAACAGAGAGTGTCCCAAAAATCACTAAGGATTTAACCACTTAGGAGGTTGGGTTCCACGCTTTTTACAGGATTCAAAATTAAAATGTTAGCAAAACTTTTTATCCGTGAGTTTCTTATTTACAATCAATGTCAATGAGTAACATCATATTGGTGAGATATCTTGTCAAATGCTCGAGGACAAAGAAATTCCTCAAGAGATATCTTGTTCAGGATAAAGCTGTTTCTGATCGCTCCAGGACAATTACGTTTATCACAAGATAACTCATCTATTGGCTCCATGTAGTTAATAAGTTTATTAATACATTTTTGAGTCAATTATTGTTATATTTTTTTTTATGAATGAAATTCACAAATTACATGTAAATTTTACTGAAAAGAAAATAGATTATAAGTAAGAAATATATGGAATTTTTGGAACATTTTATGACTTTCAGAACACTCTGTAGAAAACAAACTAGTATTTGATCTTATGAAATGCTCCAACATTTTAATAACTAATGTTAGATGTAAATTCACTTCTCTGATAAAAATTCTAAATTCATCAAATTGTAATGGTCAGTTGAAAAGTGAGATGATACTGGATATTGAGAAAGAATGATGATTAAAGTGATAAATGTATTATCTACTCGTAAGTAATAAAAATTAAGATATCATATATGCTGGATTTCAAGACCGATGATTTACAAGGGTATTTGGAGGACTATTGCTCACTAAAACTCATTCAAGTCCTAAAACTGTTCATATCGATCTTTGGTAGTCATTATACCAATGCATTTGATGCAGTGTAATATTTACATCTCATATAACAGCACATATAGTGTGAGTCTCAATAATTCACAAATTGCTTTTTATTCTCAATATCAAAGTGTAATCAGCCATTATTGCTTTGTTTTCCATTTGTAAGATTTAATTTTGAAATTATTATTTAGATAATTACAAAACAAGTCCCCTCATTGTACAGATCAAAAAATCAACCAAGAAGATTAAAATCCTTATATAAAAGGAAAATGGTTATGTGTTTGTTCTTTATTTGACCGTTTTGACGGTATGAATAAATGATCTGCATTGCAGACCTTTGCAATGGATTTTTAAGGTGAAGTGCAATGTGTGCACAACCAACCTGACACTTTGGACCGAGGGTTTGCATTCTATAGTTCACTGAGGTGGCAAGAATTGGAGCATAGCCTCTAGGTTGTAGGTTTGACAGGAGTTTCTTTCTTGTGGTCGATGCCCGAGCTAGCTATAAGGATCTTGCAACAGTTTGACTGATCTGGGTAGATTAAGCCTCAGGAAGTGAACACACCATTATTAGTAGATGGCCGAGAAGGTTGTAGAGTTCTATCAACCCTTTGAAGGAATATCACGGCAATATGTCTGTGAAACTCTGAGTGCTGATCCGGGACACTCTGACTGAAGCATTGCTACCCCCTCAGAGCATAGCAGCTTGTGCAGATTTGAGCCCAGGTATGGGTCACACTGTTAGAAAAAAGGAAGGAGGCTGGAGGAGAGGCAATAGTATTAACAACTGGAACAACATAGATGATATAGAGGATAGAAGTATAAGTATATACCTACCTTTTTAAGCCTGCTCAACTCCGTCCAACACACATGGTCATTTTTCTTTTAATTCTGGTATCACCCCATCACTCACACAAATTTTAATTTGGAATTCTGGTCCTTGATGCTTTGCTGAGATTTATAGATTCTTTTTTTTATTTTTTTGTCCCCACTCTCTCTCTCTCTCTCTCTCTCTCTCTCTCTCTCTCTCTCCAGTCTACTTATTAAGTTTTAAATTAGCGTAAGTTCCCTCTTCCCTTCAAACTGACTGTCAAAGCCAAGACAGCCTCCTGCCTTATAGTTTCCCTTCTTTTTCCTTACCACTGCACTAGAGTAGAACATTCAATCAAAGTTTAGAACTAAAAACAACACAAGAAAATAGCAAAACTGTAAAGGTCATTAGGTTAGTTGCTAGTAAAACAATATAAAAAAAAATAATAAAAAAGAAAAAGTTTGGCTTAGCTTATTATAGGATCTGTCTGCTGTTGGCAGAAATGAAAAATCATTTCTGCTCACTGGACAAGTTAGCAAGCACTGTTTTAAGCTTCACTTTCTCTACCTACCTGACTTTTCAAGCAAATAAATGATATGCTAGTTTCGCAGGCCATTGATTATTTTGTGTGTTTGATTCTCACTGGGTGCTCCACTATGGTGAGTCTATGCCAGACTCAAGTAAACTTAAATCAAATTCCTACCTTATAGTTTTGAAGTTGTGGATAAAATGTACATGATATTTTGTTACATTTTTTATTTATTTTGTATTTAATCACATGACAATAGTCTTATTTTGTTTGTTATTATAGACTCCTTGCTAAGCACAGGGGTACAACCACTTTGCATTGGTTTCAATAGTAAGTAACTTTTCAGGGAGTGAAGTTGTTAGCCTCATTTCTAGGCTTGAGAAAAGTTATGATGACTTGGATGGACTGCATTATAGAGCTAAAGGTCACTAACTTCCCATCTATTTACCTATAGCTGGGGGCTGGATTCATGCCTTTCCCAAAGGAATGAGTGTGAAGTGAATGTAAATAGCCTCAGCTGAAACTTGAACTTGATACAACACAATCTTCCAACCATATTTTCCTTCTGTTTGGCTTTTGTTCTGAACTAATCTATGCTTAGTAAATAACTATTTCGTAGTCTTTATGTACTGTAATATATTCAACATGTGTTGGCAAATATAAGTTTGTAGAAAACATTCAGGGACACATCAAAGGACATATCAGTGACACAGATGGTTGAATGCTGAGCACACAATCTTGACATGAAACTTAAGTACACATCAAGGTTACATGGAAATGCATATAAAGCAATTTGAAATAAGAAAACCTTATCCCTTATCCAACCCAGACAACTTGAAATTAAAAATTCTCATCCCTTGTTTGACCCCTCTTCCTCTCTCCATTCAATATCCAAATAAATAATGCAAGAGCTATCAACTATGAAAGTTATGTTTTGCAACTCCTAATCATTTGACAGAAGATCACTGGCCATTTCACAAATTTTTCATTATATTACATTTGGCATTGTTATTGACTGTGTCATGATCCATCAAACATTTTTATTACATCTAATAATATTTACATATTTCAAATTGTCTGGACACCTCCAACAATGTAATTGTAGTGCCCTACCTAAGAGGCCCTAATGCTCTGGGCCTGGAAAGGTGAGGACAAATGAATGCACTATGAGTGTGGGTTTTCCAACATCCTGACATGTTCTGAAGTTATATGACTAGATTATGTGCTTTGCCTTCATTTGACCACATGTTAACAACATGTCTTTTTGAGCATGTCATCCATATCTCTTATCTTTGCCCAATCACATGACTGAAAATATCACTCTAGTTACTACAATACTAGGACAATGAGTTGCCAGATTAACCTGCTAACTGTAATTCATGATAGCTACCCAAAGTAAATATTTATCAAGTTTAGCCTACTCTGACACTGGGCCACATTAGTAGGGTATCCAGTAAGGATCAAACTCTGCAATAATTGCTTCTGGGACTATTTTACTACCAGCTGATGCCCTAATAATACTAAGCTGGCATAGGGCCATAACAGTAGAGTACCTTCTGGGGAGAGAACCTACTAACCTGTGAGATGAAGCTGTTAACCCATGATCAATAGCACTTGCTTAAGCAACCAATAATAAACTAAATACCTTTATAAGTCATGTAATGATTCACAAATTACAGCTGATTATTAGTCATCTGAGTGTGACACCTGGAACCATTTTTATTGTTCTATACTTACCATAAAACCATCTGTTGCCTATTCTCTGAAAAAATAAAGGGCACCAAGTTTAAGAGAAATATAATCTTTAGTCATTTTTCTATTAGATGAACCATTGTAAACAATTATAATTATTAATAATTTTTCATTCATATCTTCTTCCATCTTAATTTTATAGTTGCAACTTACTCAGTTCACATATATAAACTGTGTAGATCAGAAATAAAGGGTAAGCTCTTGGCAATTATTCAAGAGTAGGAAATGAGTTTGGAAAATTCTTGACAACAATTAATAATAATTAAAAAGCACTCAGAGATTGCATACCTCTACCAATGCCATACACTAACTAAAAACTGGATAAAAATCAGTTCATATATAGTTATGATTAGAAGGGGTAGCTGTTTATGTTGTGATTTTCTATTTTTCAGACGTTTGTCTTAAAATATAGAATAGTCCTGGATAAGTCCCTAAATTTGATAAATTTTTACATAGCCCATGGTTCAAAATTCCACAAAATGTCTTTGAAATTTATAGAGAACTTTTGGAAATAGTGTGTGGACAAACCAACATGAGTGAACACAAATACTTTTTCCAACTTCATAGTCAGAGGTTTATAATGGTTAAAGTACAAGAGAATTCGTCAAAAATAGATTTGTTCACTTGGTATATGTTTGACAAGATTGGCAGTGAAACCTGGTATTTCACTCAAAATTATTGCATTCCTTTTCTTCCAATAATGCGTCTATGTCTCTGTTAATGGCACCATTTTTAACTTAGCCATTGATTGAATTGATTCCTGGCTCTGTTATCTTCTCTGATGTCTTCTGCTTCACTGATCCTTTCACATTCTCTGTGGATAAAATCTCTTCCACCTTACCATATCCAAATGATTCAATATCTGTTGTTCCAGATCTTTTTTCTGTTACACGGCTCACTTAAAAGGTCACCTTTGGTGGCCGTTAAACTTGATGTTAAGTCATTTCAAATTTAATGAATTTGTATTATAATTATTTGCAAATGAAGGAGGGGAACTACTCTATAATTAGCATTTAATATACTCTTGAGAGAATGGATCATTATTATATAGATTATAGGAGTAGGCATGAAAATTGATCCAAAATCTATTATTTTTTAAGTAGCGAACTGAACCGGAAATTGAAAATTGCACAATTCTCCAAGTAACAAAATTTCAAGATTGTTGAGCAAACAAAAATCTTGCTATGATGTGCTATCTTTACTGTATTACAGTAACAAAAATACTTATTTCTTACCTTTGATACAATTTTTGATAATCTAAATTTAGCACATAAGGCTATAATTCTCAAGACTTAATCATAAAATCACATTTGTTATAATTTTACAAAAAAGCGAAACACGTCTGATTTTCAAGCCAGGATGAAATTTAACTGGAAGAGTATAAAGATTGTTAAATTGCTTTGTAAAATCTGTGCAAATATATATAAATAAAATATTTACTGCTTTATGTCTTTGACAAAAGCCGTGTTTGACCGATCAAAAATATCTGGAAGTAATTCCTAATTTTGCATTTCATTTACAATTAGTATATATTTGAAGTTATTTCTTGGAAACTTGGGATGTTTATTTCACCATTGGTGCATTTTTCTATCCAAATTTTCAGTAAAGTCTATGTAAATGTATGTATAGGTATTTCATACACAGATCAAAGTGGACACATTACTACTATCAGACACAGGTGGTGGTACCTGTATTTTCAGGAAATGTTTCTGGTAATGTTCATAGAACATGCAACATTTTTTTTAAATTCACATAGAACATCTTACTCTATATATACATCTATATAGTAAACAGTGAGACTTTCTCTATATCCATAACTATAGATTCACCCATAAACTAAATAATCATTTTAAGGGTTCACATGCCCTTTCACTACCAATGGAACAAGCTGCCACGTATAAGTATGGCTATGATAAATTGGATTTGGAGAGATGGTGATCAGTTTCAGATATCGGGTCTGAAGTATATTATTACAGCTTTCCATTTCTGGTTATGTTTGTTTCTTCATTTCTATACCCATAATACAAAAGGAAAATGAAATAAATTTAATTGAACGTACAAAAAAAGATCAAAATATATATATATATATATATATATATATATATATATATGGGGGGGGGTATGTATGAATATATATGTAAACATTTATTTTAAGCAGCAAATTTTCCTCTTTGCACACTCAAGTAGTTCATATCTGTAGAAAACTTTCTGGAGATAATGATTTAATCAGTGTAGAATTTCACTGAATCATGTTGAAGTTCATTGCTGTTATATATCTCAGCTACTGTTGTCAGTATGCTTAATGCTTAAACCAGTTTTTTCAAATTTTTTTTGTTGTAATTTTGGGGTTGTCAGTCAATAATTTAGTTGGCCAACCAGTGAGCATCAGACTATTGAGTGGTGACAACTGAGTGGGGACAATTGAGTGTGGGTACAATTGAGCATGGGACAATTGATATAATGGAAAAAAAAAATAGATAGTATTTAATTCAAATAATTAAACAAAGCTAAGTAATATGTTGCACATATTTTTTATATAAATTCTGATTGCTAATGATTTTCATGGCAATCCCTTACTATTTAGCAACACCAGTTCCAACTGGAATTCATATTTTAAAAGTATGTAGCATATATTATCAATTAACTGAATAGAACACTACTCTTTATATTTCTATTTCCAACATTATCATTGTATGATTGAAAATATCCTGCAGATAATTCAATTCCTTCAGTTTTTGCTGTGTCCTTATTGGCTACTTCTGTTATCAACTGGGAAAAGTTGATTCCACAAAAGGTGAGGGTTCTTTAGAAGTTGTCCTTGGGAGGTCTTTTGTAGTAATCCTTGCTATGTTACCTATCCACTGCAGGTGAGTCTTTTACTGCATGGCTTCAATGACCCTGGCTGACCTGACAATTTTGTTTTTTATAGTGTAATTGTCCCAGTATACATTGAGAATAGTGCGAAGGCAACACTGATGAAAGCACTTGAGTAAGTGTAGGATATGTTAGTACACGGCCCAGGATATGGCACAATATAAAAGATTGGGCGGCACAGTGGTTTATTGAACTCTTATTGTTTTTATCTTTCCTGAATTTTTTGTAGCCCCCAGACACATACAAGGATGGATCAATAAGTCTGTAGCCTTTAACATAGTTATGAGCTGAATTTTGATCTGAAATTTCTACTGTATACTGCTCAATATATGTGATTAAAATTTACCATTGAAACATTGACAATGAGAATGAATGCCTTTTTCATCATTTGGCAACAAACCTATACATACACACACACACACACACACTCATATATATATATATGTGTGTGTGTGTGTGTGTAGAGTCTGTATACATATATATATATATATATATATATATATATATATGTGTGTATAAAAGGTGTGCATATACACACACATACACACATTGAATTATATCTATTTGAAAAAAAAGGAATAAATTCTGATTGAATATTATAAGTAACACATGAACAACAAAATTCTGAATAAAAACTGATGCTGTCAAATTATAGATACAAGTCATTAAATTGTCATTGGCTTAAAAAAAATTGTTTATATGTGTGTACATATGCGTATATGCAGTGCACATGTAAAATTAATAACTAAAAGAATGCACCAAACTTTCAGCTCATACTAATTAATTTGTTTCTTTTACAAGCTTGGGATTCAATGAATGTTTTAAACAATTATTTATCCATGGTAAATATTATTGACTCAGCTCAGCTTTGCCCGGCACATGGTCAAAATATTTTTCATCATTAATGAAGAATGACCGCCATTTAGCACATTCAACTTGAGATTACAAGACCAAATATATCCATTCACATCAAATAAGAGCGCACTGTCTTTCAACTCCTGGAGAGCAGATTTTTCATTTAGATATTTTGATGAACTCATCTTTCTAATCTATATTCTGGAGTAATACAAATTGTTACTTATTCATGATATTTAATAAGGCAAGCTTTGTATTGCAAATGAAGAACATGGGGGTAGGAAGATTGTGTTGTTCCAATCTTTCAAGTGAGGAGAGCCTGTTTGTCTTGAAAATCAGCATTCAAGATCCTTGTTTTTATTTATGCTCAAATCTGACTGCTGGTACCAATGCCAAATATGCAATCATCAAACCTTCTAAGCTAACATTAAAAACGTGTCTGTGATGCTCCTTATCACTCTTGTATATTATTCTATAACTTTATATACCTTTCTGTTAGAGAGTAACTAGGCCTCTGTGTTGTTTTCTTAATGATTCAACATTGTGTTTGTTAAAAAAAGAGTTTGATAAGAAAGTGAAATATCTGAGATAGATGAATATTTATCCAGCTTAGCTTAGCCAGCGAGAATATGAGAGGCACCCAGTGAGGTTTAAACTCACTACTCTAGTCAGAACCCAGAGCATAAAAACTCCTTGGAGGCCTTTTTATCTTTATGTTTGGCTATTATTTTCAAACAAATAAAAGCAAAAATTAAATATTCATAAAATCATGATGTTTGATTCAATTGATATGAAATATTTTTCTAGATATATTTTTTAGGGGCCCTAAAATGTTTGTTGTTAGTTCAACTTCTCTGTTTGCACTATATCAAGTATGGCCCTGACAGTAGCAATAGTCTGCAAGACTTGGTTACTAAACACTACTCCATAGTGAGGTACCCTTATCATTTATACGTGGAGTCATATTTCTTCAAGTATAATCAACTCAGTATATATGTTCATTTTTCAATTAATTTGTTCAATATGATTAATCTTAAAACTGTACATACATACAGTGCCTATTTCTTCATAAGGCAAGTACTTTGAATATCTTATCCATGGGTGTCTTGGAGCCTAGGTTCATTAACAGCATTCAGCCAATTGGATCCTAAGATTGATTTTGAAGTCTGGGAATTTCTTTTGCTTTGTAAGTCATTTAATGATGATTATTGATTTATTGAGAACTGATGGCACAGAGCTGCATTTTCCATGAATGCATGTCCTCTAACTGCAATCACTGAGTGATGCTCAGAGAAATACCAATTGAAATATAAAACAATTTTATGCCAACTATAATCATACTATTGTTTACTCATTTACAGTTAAAGAATAATAATC
Source organism: Thysanoteuthis rhombus (assembly GCA_963457665.1). Classification (NCBI taxonomy): domain Eukaryota; kingdom Metazoa; phylum Mollusca; class Cephalopoda; order Oegopsida; family Thysanoteuthidae; genus Thysanoteuthis; species Thysanoteuthis major. The sequence continues at coordinate 5,930,022 of OY735210.1, read as the reverse complement.
CCAAACCCTTGGAATCAGACATGTTTTGAAATATTTCAAGTTATAGAATATGCATACCATAAAAAAAAAGCTTTCAAGAGGCCAAGTGATGTACCAGTACAGTATGATATTTATGGATAATGACAAACACATTAATGCAGCGAGCCTTATGAATATTCACTATGAGTGGGATAAATAAAGACTATAAATGATATCACGCTTTATTTGTTTAGTGATAAAGTAGTAAATGCAGTTCGTAGAGACAGACCATAGAGTTACATGCTGACTTTTTATTTAAAAATAAAATATTGTTGTCATAGTGATTGTCCTGAGAGTAAATCATGAAACAATACAAAAAAATAACAGCAGCAACAATTGCATAGCCAATTGGTAAGAGCATTGATGTCCAACAGACTAACTATTGAGTTAAGCATTGGTAAATAAAGACTTTGGTGTGCAGAAGACTTCTACAAAAAAACATTTTCTGAGATATTTGATCAAAGTTCATCATAACCCAGAAATAAGGCCTGCTTAAAAAATATTTCATCTCACATGTAAAACCTTTTATCACAAAGGGAGCTACTTATTGTAATCACAGATAATGTTATAAAACAGTTATTGTTATCAAAATCAGTCAGTCCCACTTTATTTAAAATGGTCACAATAAGTGGCTTTCTCGATATATCCTTCGCTTAATGTCATTAACAGGCTATTGTTATCTAAAAGACTCTTCCCCCACGTGATCAAAATAAGTGGCTTCCCCTATACTTTACATCTAGTTTAATTTCTGTAGTGTTACTATTCGCACATGTGAGGCAGCTCCCAGCCTCTGAAAATTGCCATCTTGGATTGTATTCAAAACTGTTACCACTGAGGATCATGCTTCAGTGGGTGCAGTGTCGTTCTTCCTCCATCATCTTTGCTTCTCTACCTTCCTTCCAGTATCACTAAAATCTGAAAGAATTGGGATACCAGCCCCAAAGATCTCAAGTTGAAACTTGGCTTTATTCCCAAGAATAGCCATTATGTGGAATTGATTCCCAAAAAAACATTTTCAATGTCCTCACCCATATCATGACCAACCTCCAAAAATTACTTCTAATAATAGCTCTGAGGTCAAATTATTGTTCAGATGCCACAAGTTCTCTTGTTCAACTGCTATATTTTGTGGGGAAAGTAATTTTTTACATGAAGAAAAATCATTAAAAAATTTCTTAAATATTTTTTAATATAAAAGGATGAAAGTAACTTTCAAGAGCACACTTGTTGTTAAATGTCTGGACACTTTCTCAATAGAAATGATCCTGTGACCAACGTCTTTCAATGGGATGTCGTGTTGGAGGTGATCAATTGGAAAACTGGAGAAAAAGGAGTGATCAGTGAAGTTACTTCTCATCTTTTTTGGCAGTGATCACAAAAAAAGTCTAAATCTTCGGTGAAAAAAAATGAAGTGTGAACAATGTCCGACTCAAACTAAGGGACTTATTTGGCATAAACTTACATTGTAGATCCCCCCCCATATTTGGGAGAGGATTTTCAAAAAATAGAAAAACAATGTTCTTTCTAGACATAATAGAGAGTATATGTTTAAAATTTTCAGCTATCCAGTTCCACTGGTGCAGCTTGTATGCATGATTTGTACATACATATGAAGATAGCCAGCCAGAGAGCCCGTCAGACCAACTAAAAAAATTGAAGAAGGCTACATTGATATTGAGTTTTGTTTAGCAGTTTCTTACATGTATATTCATCATCATATAGTCATCTTATTGGGGAATGATTAAAGATAGGTAATAAATCATTTCATCAGATTATCGGTGTCCCTCTGGGGATTGATTCTGCACCCTATTGGGCAGATTTTGTTTACATAGGCATGAATATATATTCATGTCATTTTTAATCAGAATTTAATCAGTTTGTACCCGCTTTATTGATGAATTATGTTTTCTTTATGATGTAGAAGAATTCAGAAGATCATATAGTGCTATATACCCTTAGGATCTTGAATGAAAGTGTGAATATAACAGAATGCAAGCAACGTTCCTAGATTTCGGTATTAAAATCAAGGATGGAATGTCTGTCTATAAATTGTTTACATAAATGAGAATTCCATATCGTATCTATGCCATTTTACGGAACTATATTATCAGAATATTCAAGGATAGCAAAAACTGCCCTTGGATTTTTCGATTTTATTCTAAAAATTGTTTCTTTAGTTGTAAGAATGATCAATCAAGATGACGAAATTATATTTAGACATTTAATGAAGCCATGACTAGACATCCTGATCCCTTCAAGACTTCTCAACTTGAACATAATGAAATAATGACAAAAATCAAAGAATATGTTTATGAAAGCATAAAAATAGAATAAATGAATAATATATATTAAATTAAACTAATGTGTATTAATGTTAGGGGATTAAGGTAACCAAAATAGATGGATTTAGTCTTTGTCAGTGAGAAAGATCATTGTATTGACTAGAACCAGGGAAAGAGGAAAACATTTGGCTCTGGTCCATTTATCTGACTGATAGGTTGTTCTGCGGGATGGGAAATTGAACACGGAATACCAAGTAATAAATCGTCTAAGTATATTGATGGAATAGCCCATTGAGGTGTTACTACTGGCTAGAATGTAGTTTGGTTTTGTTTCAATCATGTATATAAAGCTAATTTATTTGATAATTTATAGGAAAAAAAAATGAGATGGTATACATGGGAAAATTAACTTTGAGGTAAGTGAAAAAAAAGTGTCAAATTCCTCGGTTGAATATTCTGGTAGAAAATCAATTCAAAGAAGTTTTTCTGTTTAATTGGTATTCTTAAAGATGATATCATTAGTTGGTTTGCATGCAATTTGTTCCATTAAATCATAGCTGAAAAGGAGGTGACGTTTGATCAACACTGCTAGGGTACCATGTTAGTATACTTGTTTTGTTTTTAAATCTTAAAAACGGTTACATGGTAAACAACTTATGATCCCAACAAAAGAAAATTTACACATGGTACCATAATATCAAAGTATGTGTAAAACATGAAAAAACACTGAAAAAAATTACATAAGTTAAATTAACAGACATTGGAAAATAAGTGACTGAGGTGACACAAAAAAAAGATTTTAATGTGTTCAGTGGTCACAGCTGTAAAGCTTTCTAGACTATATATATAGCAATGTTATGTTGAAGCGGCTACTCTACCAGTCACAGACTTAATTTCTTCAGCAGCCCCATTTTCTCTTCTGATACAACTCTTCTTCTGAGTGTTATCATGTTGCAGGCTTACAATTAAAGAGAAATCCCATTCCTTGACCTAGCTGGAGGAAGGAATTTCTGTAATTCTTGTGGCACAAGATATTGGAGTGCAAGTGCCACTTCAGTTTATCTGTGAAAGGATTCGCGGCTTCAGTGTTAGCATTTAGCATCTCTCTGGTTATTGCTTCCTTGACAGTGCCATGTCGCCTCCTGAAACATCACAGTCAGCCATCACTACACTTGAAATTCTTGTGACCCAAATGAGCAGCCAGCTTCCCTGCAGCATGGCACTCTCTCTGCTTGCTGTTGCTTGTACTACTGAAAGACTGTTGAATCCAGACCTACAAAAAGTAGGCTCCCTGACTATCTTTTTAACACTCTCCCTGTTCTTGTCCTTTGCCTTCAGAATGTCATAGATTACCTTCTTTTTGGAACCCTACTTTTCTATGAGATCAGCCTGGCTCTTGCCATGCTTATGTTCCTCAATAACCTCCAGCTTCATCTTCAAAGACAATATATCCCTCTTATGCTTCTCAGGTATACTACATTTAGCAACCCTGCTAGAAATGCATGCAAAAAACATAATGCAGTAAGCACAGAACAAAAACCATGTTAAAGCGAATGCAAATCCAACAAGACTTCAGAATAACCATGCATGCACATGACAGAATTCGTTCAGTAAATCCAATGTCGGTTCAGATGGATCCATAAGTTCATTAAAGCCAAAATTCTGTATATTGAGATTACTGTAATCCTACCTTTTTTGACGGATACTATGTCTTACATAATATTCTTTTATGATATTCTCAATGTTATACAAAATATATTCTACTCATACCTTCGGGAGAAATAATTATTTCGTACAGCTAATACACAACAAAGATGTATATGATTTTGAGATGATTAATGTAATTGATTTAATCATCTCTGTCTATGGCAGATGGTCTTGTGCCGTTCATAAGACAAAGGAAACAGAGAATTTCATTGAGTTATGGATCTTCACTACTTTCTAATAAATAATTGACGAGTAAACAATGATTCATTTTGCTTTTGTATATCATCTTTCCATGCAAAATACTGTAAGCTGTAAATTCATAGTAAGAGATTTCAGTCAAAAATGCTGTAACAAAACTAGTTTATCCTTAGCAATAAAAATATATCCATTTGGATTGTATAATGCTCCATTAAAAATAATAAAATACAGGTATGTTTTGTTTAGAAGAAAATTAACTTTAAAAAAAAAAATTGGTACAGGACTTGATTTTAGTTTAGGTTTGAAGCAAGTATTAAAATGGAGAGAATTGGATAGAATGTGATCAGAATAATGTGAAAATTTCTTGATGGCAATAAAATTATGGCATGTACACAATCTCATAGTTTAAAAAAACCAATCAATATTTGAAGCATTATATTGGTGCCTGCAATCGTCATCATCATCATCAGTCTTTCAATGTCTGTCGTTGGACATAGACCTTCCCCAGGATTCACCACACTTCTCTATCATGGGTGTCGCAAAGCCAGTACTTTCTGAATTTGTCTAGCTTGTCTCTCCATCTAATATTCTGCTGGCTTCAGTTGCGCATGTGATCTCGGGGGATCCACGTTGTGAGTTGCGATGTCCATCAGTTGTCCGCTATTCGTGTAACATGGCCAGCCCACTGTTATTTGAGATTTTTGATAGATTCTATGATGTCCCTGACTTGTCTTTTCCCGGATGTACTGTGCTGTCTTGTAATACAGTTTATCAAATATGGCTGTATGAGGTGCTCCCCAAAAATTCAAGGATCTCGACTGTGAAAGAATTACTCATCATTACAGGTAGTTTCCATTGTCTAATTTAAAGTAGTTTCCTGTTGAGCCAATGTGTTGGCTCACAAAAGGTAGTGGCAAAAATCTATACTACATTTGGTTCACGGGCACTGTTCAAATTTCCTTTGTATTCAGCAGATCAGAAGTGTAAGTATCAATTAGGATGTAATAGTATTTTATACATTTTGCAAAAAAATATCAATATACATCCGATTATAATCTATGTTGGGGGTAATCAATAATTATCAAAGAAATGTTAATTTTATAAGTATTTTGTTGTCTATTCATAACATGTGGTGAATGCTCTGGAGATTACATGAATAAGCTTTGGAATATCAACAAAAGTAATTATATTTCTCGTGTCTGTAAATGAAATACTGCTCACTATATCTTCTTGGGGAGATGAAACATTAAATTATTATTCTGTTTGTTTGTATGCGTGACTTCCAATAATTATTCATCCTCCTCATAACTTTCATCTTTTCTCTTCCCTCTTCTCTTCCACCATTGCAATGTAATGAACAAGGTTAAGAATGGAAGAAGTTCTCAAACTTGAATGAGGGCAGAAGGACTCAACCTCAATTATAACTGTCATTCGTTACCTATTTCACAATGATAATCCTTTATAAAGAGGTATACATGTGAAAGAATTAGGTTGGTACATTTCTGCTGTCATCTTTTTGTTCATATTTTTTGTGTGAGCAATTTGATACTTATATATCATCCATTTGTATTTCAGATGTCGTGAAGAGATTATGAAGGTGATTATCAGGTGAATGTAAATTAAATTATTTTGTTACTAATTGATTTTTATTCTCACTATATATATGATCAATATAGGCGGTAGATAAATGCATGTCTTATGATGTATTGACTTCCCTCGTAATGTTATTTTTTTCTACTTTTCAGGCCATGAAATGTTTTGGTAAGTTTTTCTCTAATTCAGAATTCAATGAAGTCTATGTGTATACTTAGAAAATTAACCATACTAAACAAAAATCGACATACCTAAGATGCCGTACAAAACTGGTAATCTACACTTTCAGTAAGTTTAGTTGAGGATGTCTTGAGTAAACATGTTCTGGTTTCATTGTTTAGAAAGAAACTACATGGTTGCATTCCTCAAAACTGATATTGGTTTACTTCCGTAAGTAAAGTTGGGAGATTTATATCTATCCACCCATGTTTGTCTGTCTACCCACACAATATCTCTAAAATTTCAATGACATTTTGTTGAAGGATGGGCTATGGGTTGAGGAAGAATTGATTAAATTTGGGGGCTGATCCAGATATTTTTTTTTCACCCTATTTAGATGATATTCTTTTCATATATCAAGATAATAGTTTGAATCATGGTAAATAAAACTCGCACGGTTATCCCTCTCTATCATTGCTATACATGAACTGATTTTCATTTAGTTTTTAGTTAGTGCATTGTGTTGGCCGAGGTTTGTATTCCCTGGGTGTTTCCTTTTTAGATATGAATTGAGAAAAATTAAAACTGAATACCAGCTGTGGAGACTGTAATTTGAAGTCAGCAAAAATGTGAATACAATTTGATATGTTTTATGCCTTGATGACATTACACGCATACAATAATTGGACTGTGAATACTATTGATGATAAAAGGACCTTATATTTTGTAATTTTACAAATCAAGAAATCATCAAAATGGCATACTGTCCATGGTACAAGTATCCCTTATCATTACTAACAGATTTTTTTTTGTGCTAATACATTTAGCAACTCCGAAGCAACTATGCATTTATTCCACACATTATTTAGACTATTGTCTTTATCTTTGTTGTTTTCATCACAATGTTTAACTGATAAATATTTCAGCCTTCCTCATTTGATCTGTGGTGTTCTTGTTGAGAAGATGAGAAAAAAAAGGAAAAATGCTAATCTTACTGGATGCAATGTACACCTGTGGAAAGCTGAGAAACATTCCAAAATTTTGTGATAAAAATCATAAAGATTAAGATCTTGCTTGAATTATGTGTGAAATAGTGGAAATACTTCATCTTAGAACTTTAGGAAGATACAAGTCTGAATAATGTGTGGAATAATAAAAAGGCTCAATCACAGAACTTTAGACAACAACTATAAAGATCTTAGTCTGAATAATGCGTGGGAAAGACTTCTGATAACATTTACGATTACTGAAAAGACTAATTTTGTAAAACTTGACCAATTTTGATAAAATCTATGTCATCTTATAGAGGCTTTTATTGTGAGTAATTTTTTTGTTATGCCAGGTCACAAAAATTGCTCCGAAAGAAAACTAGGTACAAGGTTTTAGGGAATTTTATTTCTCTTTTTTTTTTTTGTTAAAAATTTGCTATAAAAAGTTAATGCACACCTAAACTGCAGTACTGAATTAGAAGAAACTTTGCAGGCATATGTAACATGATACAGCAAAGGTTTGGAAAAAAAGGTATTCCCCCATACTGTATATATATATAACAAGGGTTTTAGGATGAAAAAAAAATTTTCAAGTTGAGCACATGTGAGTTGTAATCAGAAATAAATCGCTCATCAGATGTACACCTTTGTGATGCAATTGGTTAGAGCATTCAGCAGTTAACCAAAAGGTTGGTGATTTGAATCTGATTGGGGTGACTTGTTTTTTAAAACAAGAGAAGTTTTAGTTGAGGACTAATTTTCTGGTAGTGATGTATATTAATAATAATTTGAAATTATTTTTATTTTGGGGGAGAAAATTAAATCAAGAAATGAAAAAGACTTTTGGAAGTCAGGCACATTTGAATTGAATTCAGAAATAAATAGCTCTCTTGTAACAGGCATATGCTTTAATAGCACAACTAGTTAGTACATTTGTCTGTAAACAAAAAAGTTGTCAGTTGAAATGCACCCTGGAGATGACATTATTTTCAAAACAAGAATAGTTGTAGTTGGTGATGAATTGGTTGAAGTTGAGTTTTTGCGCAAAGCAACAATTTTAATTTCGTAATGAGTTCTTTAAAACCCAACCAATTTTGTTAAATTTCTACATTATCTAGTAGAAAATTTTATTTTGAGTAATATTTTTGTCACACAAAGTCATGAAAATTGCTCTTGAAAAATGCTAGATAGAAAGGCTCATCAAATTTTCAAATTCTTCTTAAGAACTTACTACTCGCCTAAACCTAAAGAACTGCAAAAGACAAAACTTTGCAGGCTTATGTAAAATGACACTGTAAGTCTCATAGACTATAGAAAAATAAAGATATTTGTAAACATGTAACAAAGATCCAGATTTTTGCATTATGTGTACCAGGTGACACCAAGCCACGTTCAGTTTATAAGTTTGTTTTCACCACTTGATTGTCCCATGGGACATGGTTAAAGATATTGATTAGATGTATCAAGCAACCTGAAATCAGATGGTTGCAGTTTCAATTCCTGACTTGAGCAGACAAGCAACACTACAAGGTTAACTTGACTAGAAAAATAACTGATACAAGATATGAACAATAGAATGAGAACAATCTACCTCCATAAATTTGCATCATAATTTCTTGGAAGCTACTGAGTATAACAGACACTAATCAGAATAAATCAGTGAGCAATAATCCTATCAGAAATTTAGACTGAAATTATGTTGTATTACTTGAAAATAAATATAAAATTAAATATAAGTTATCCATATCTAATATTTTGTAAAATTTGCAATAACTGTTTTCAATTTAGGAGATAAAAGAATATTGTTTACAATATTTTTACTGTAGATTAATTTACTAATTCCAAAAAGGAGGTATGGGAAATAAAATATCTTTAAATGCAAGAACCAGCAAATTCTCAATTATAATAACTAGCTAGTTGTTTACCTAGAAGTTATAAATGACTTCTAAAGAGAAAAATCCTAAAATCTTCAAGAACATACAACCAATAAAAAAAATGCATACCTTTGCAATGTGCTGATATAATTATAAAAACTTGAAAAGCATTGAATAAGAATATTTTGACATAAATTAGATGAAAAATATCAATGCAGTGGCACAAATAGCTACATTTAGTGACATGTATCTGCATGTAAGTAAACTTTGTGAAATAAGATTGTTCAATTCTACTCTAGCATTATTATTTTTTTGTCTACATTACGTTGAAATATTTTTGTTACTGCTGAAGATATGAGTCTAAATAATGTGTGGTGTGGAATAATGAAAAAGACTTAATCTCAGGACTTTGAACAACAGTCATGAAAGTTTTACATTGAATAATGTGTGGAATAATGAAAAGACTTTATCTCAGAATTTTATCCCATGAAGTTCTTTGTTACTATTCCACTCTTTGAAAAGCATCCAAGGATATTGATTTCATTTATTCCAAACAGATTTTTCTGAGACTAAGACCTGGTTTGCAAACATTGAGCAAATTTTTCAAACCCCCATGTTATTAATTATTTTGTCAAGAGATGTAAAGTAAACACTTGTAGGTTTTTGAAATATTAGAACCAATAATTCAGAGTTAGGGTGTAAGATCAAGTTTCTGTTTGGTCCAAACATCTAAAAAAAGAGCTACTTACTTCTGGAATATAGTACTGGTTTCAAACATTTGACTAAAACCATTCCTAAAATGTATTTTGAGTTGTACTTCTTTTCTTTTCCATTTACTCAAACATAGTATATTGTGTGTTTACATTATACGTATAATGGTTCTATTCTCTCACCTTACATCTATTCTTGACCAGTGACCATCCTTTTCTTCCTGATTTTCAATATACGACATACAGATTGGCCGCTAAAACTTGCTAGAACAAATTTTAAGTCAAAGTAGTTTGTTAGTGCAGAAATACCAAAAGCTAAGCAAGGGTGTGATGGTGTAGTAAAAAAGTTAGCTTTGCATTATTACTATATTTATTATAACTCTATTATGTCACTAACACTCGCCATAATTCCTGATCATTGACAATCCCTTCCTTTCTAATCAATCAGAAGTTACAAAATCAAGGTTAAAGTTTAAGGGAGGATATAGGTATTGCCATTTAGTAAAATGACCCATGATGACTCTCCAAAATATTTATGGATCAATGTGTTTGGCTCATTGTATGAAAGTCTCTTATTTGATCATAGCCTGTGATTGAATTGTACCTTTTACTAAATGTACAGGTCTTCATCAGTGATAAGATCCTGGGGGCAGCAATAGGAAAATCTGAAACAAATGCAATCAGCATTAAAGTACAACCATGATCATTGTTCAATTTTCTCCTAATGCCTGAATTTACTGTCATTATATATTTAATCATTAGAATGAATGGAGGTTTTGATGTATTTGTTCAGTAAATCCTATCTGAGATATCACGGATTACATGATCAGCTTATCATTAAAAGTAACATACTATTTATACGTAGATAACCAAACAATTATTTGCAAGAAAGATGATTGAAGTAAGCAGGAGGAATTCAACAGAACTTGGTCAAAATGTCTCTAATGTTTTACAATCTGATTCAAAATCATTTGATTGGTTTCATTTTCTGATGTCCTATTGACTTGGCCATTCTGGCAAATCAGATCTTTTTATAAAAAAAAGTAACTAAGCATTAATCAACATATCTGTGCACCAGCAAGATATAGAAGATGTAAAGAGGGTTGGAAAGGAGGTAGAAAAACTGACCAAGAAGGAATGTGTAGAGTGTTGAGTGAGAGTTTAATTCAGGGGTTGGCAACCTTTTTGCCTCTTTGGATTGGATCATGTTTTAATAAATGGACAGTGAACTAGACAAGTGTCATAAAAAAAGCTTGAAATATGAGACTTATCCATTTATATATGTGTTATGTTTTACTTCAATGAATAACACATGCTAGAAAATCATTTGTACTTAACCAAGGATACCAAATAGCAATGGTAGGCATGGTTCCGCTAATCAGCAAAGCTAACTTTTGATTAGTGGATCAGCATTTTGGCTAACTTTGGAAACTTTCTGCTTAATTCAGTTCCACTAACATTTTTTACCGGTAAAGTAAATAAAGCTTATTGGTCAAAAAGTCTGTAAATCCTAAAATCATCTGGTGTCTTGCAGTTGTCAAAAATGCTGAAAAATATTTTATAAAACATATTTGCCTACCTGGGGATGGTGGCACACTTGCTGGACCCACACAGGACAGCCACCCATCCTAGGCTCACAGTGTATCATACTTTTGATGCTTATTGCCAAGGCTTTGGTTGACACCCATTACATGTTCGACCTGCAGGACAAAGTGACCAGGACCACTACGGACAATACAATACAAGCTCTTGCCATATATTTCTGAGCCTGTTGCTGATTGGGATGTGGAGGACATGGAAGATGTATACCTGGATGTAGATCCTGAGGCTTGGGCTGTGGATGAGGTGTAGTAAGACCACCCTTGATGAAGCCAGCAGTCTAGGCTACAACTTGCAAGTGTACATGAGGTATGCAGCTCATACTTCCAACTTGGTAGCTAGAATGAATGACAACAAGATATTTGACAGCATTCATTCAAGTCAGCCTACAGGAAGGCAATGTCCAAGGCACAGGCATTATGGAACAGCTCAGTGATGGCAGACAGCATTCTGGATGAGTTGGTTGTCCCTAACAATACCAAATTAAACTCCGCCTATGACTCTGTTGTTGTCCTCAACAACCATCTGGAGAAGAAGATGGGAGCTGTCCACAGGGTGATTATGCAGATAAAGCTGCAGACCTTTTCTGATTCTAAGTTCAGTTTCCTGGAAGAGATGCCCAGGTGATGTCCAACATTAACAAGGTCTTGGATAAGATCCAGAGGGGTACCAGGCCTATCTTGGGAGCCTTCTGCCAACTGTGACAGCTACTGGCATGAGGTTGAGTCAAGCCAAATCAAACTGCCTCATGTACTGAAGACCTCTGATTAACACGATCCTGTTAAGCATCACAAAAAAGGTTGGGAATCTCCCAGAAGACCACGAGTGCCAGCTGGCTGCTACCTCACACATTATATCTAGTTTATCTGTCCTCACTGGAAAAGTATAATCACAGCCAACTCAGCAGGGTAAAGAAAGCCATGGAGACTGTTGCCCTGAAGGAGACTAGTGAGAAGGGCAGCAGCACCACCAGCAATGAGGACAAGAAAGATGACTTCTGCAGCATCATTCAGACTCTGGAGAGTAGGCGCCACAGGTCATTGAAGTACGAGGCACAGAACTTAGTGATGACCTGGCTGGAGGTCAGCTTAAAGGAGGTCTTAATTGTTTTCACCCTTTTGGGGGAGAAAGTGTTGACCTCAAGTACAATACAGCCATCCCATCCAGTGCAGCAGTTGAGCACCTGATCTCCACAGGCAACGACATGTTGAGGGCTAAGAGAGCCACCCTGTCAGATGCCAACTTTGAGAGGCTGATTTTCATGAAGGGCAACCAACATCAGGTCAAGGCATAGGAGAAGGAATCAGAGGTCAAGCCAGAGAGAAAGCATTAATTAGATTATTAAATTTATTTTTCATGTGTATTTTTAATTCTTTATATATTTTATCCATTCAATTCGTTTTGTTTTGTAAATAAACTTTATGTTGAATGTAAACTAATGTGTAATTTCATAAATTCATTTAATTATTCTTGTACACCTCATGCTATACTTTTTGGGAAAACTCTATGTCTAAGCCATGGTATATTAAAATTTCAACTCAATTGGTCTGTTTTTGAGTTTAAGAATAAGCTGAAGCTATATTCATATAATAAAAGTTGGCGGTTAGCATTAGTTTCTGCTAAATTCATTAGTTCAGCATTATCAAAGCTAAGTTTTTCAGTGAGCTGTGCCCACCATTGCCAAATACTAATCAAAGGAGTCAATTTAATTGTAAGTTATCTTGATCAAGGCTACTTTTGAATCTATGAAAAAGACACAAAGGAACTCCAAAACATGAAAAGTAAGCATAGTATTCCAATATTTGCTTGCAAGCTGGTCAAAACTCCTTTGCTTGCCAGATCTGGCCAGCAGTCCGTAGATTTGATGCCCCAGGTTTAGACATTGATTTTTTTTGTACTGATGTTGCTCATTTATTTCAAACTGAGCAGTGCCAGTTATGCAAGCCACTGACAATGAGATTGATCCTCACTGATCGCCCCATGTGGTCTTGCATATAAAAAAATCAGCTATTTCTTTTTGTGCATGCATTTACATTCAATGAGTGAGCAAGACTAAAAGAAGAGCTGTCAAAAAAAAAAAAAAGAAGGGGAGAGGAAGAGTTGAGGGTGAAAGGGAGAGGAGAAAAACAAAAAAAAGATGGAAGGAAAAGATTGATGATAATAGTTTCTGGGCTATTACTTGCAAGTTGTTGCAGAATTCTCTCAGTTTTAAGATTAAAAATATTTGGAACGTTACTACAATTCTGATTAAAATTTTTTTTTTTCATCTCCTACTTGGTTTATGGGAGTATGGGCACTGGAAGCAATTTGGGGCAGAGGGGGGAGCTTTTCAGAAAGGGCATTTTATTTTTATTGTGAGGTTGCAATGTTATAGCATAAAAAAAGGAGAGAACAACAGCTACTACACTTAGATCTTGAATTAAAGGGCACAAAAGGCTGAACTATGAAACTAAGATAGTGCCCCAAAATTGAACTTTCAAAGAAGGTATATAAATATTTGATTCAGTACACCGTACACATAACTTTTTTCATAGAAGGTACACAGCTGCCCCCATACCAAGAAGGCAGGGGAGGGCAGCTGCCTTTGTTGTCTCCGTGGTTCCAGCAGCCCTGCATAGGAAGGTGGAGATAACGATCAAGTTTTTTTTGTCCATTTGTTTTTATTCTCCTATATTTTTATTTGGGCAATTTAAGAAAAATTATAATCCACTTCCAGCTTGCTAAGCCCCTCAAAGTCCTGTGAACCATACATTTTTCTGGAGCATGTTTCCTTCTCTGTTTGTTACCTGCCTCTCACAACACGTTGAATTTCCCTAGTTTGGAATTGAAGTTGTCTTTCTCTTATACTGATTGCCAACCAGGGCCAAAGAGTAGAGTCTGCCAAGTTATTTACCCACAGTTGGGGAGGGAAGACGGGTTCATGTCTTTCTTAAAGGAATTAGTGCAAAGTGAATGCAAACTGTCTCAACCGGAGTTTGGACATTATTCAATGATTCTATTTTCTGTGCTGTTAACTACCCACACCACCATATTTTGATTGACATGGTTAAAGCCAATTCTGGCACAAGGCTATGTTTAAGGAGCTTTCAGGGAGAAGTGAGCTTACTAACTATACCAGAACTACTATATTTTTTATGTGATGCTCTGAGATTTGAAACTATATCAGAGGTAATGTCTATTTTCATGATTAAGAAATGGATTAATAATGCATTTATAATGTCTATTTTACCTAGACATGAATTGAACTGCTCTGAGTATAATCAATAGAAATGATGAAATTTTTTCTCTCTGATCAAAAGCCTAAATTATGATTAATCAAATAAAATTGAATTATTTGCCGAGAAGAAAAATATTTTACTTAATTTTCCAGTTTTTTAATTCCCAAAGTAAACCTTCCAGTAGGAGCTATTCCTGAGCACTAATCTAAAAAAGGTAAACATAATTAATAACTGCGTTAAATGTGTAAAAGTTAATGAAAATAGCAATGTATAACTTTATTAAATCATCAAAATGATAAAAATCATGTATAAAAGAAACTTTTTTCCCTGATATTGGAATGAAAGATTATTTAAAAAAAGATTTGTTCTTTAATGAATAAGTATAAAAAATTTTATTAAAATTGAAACACATACTGAATTTTGCCAAATTTTTTGATTACTCACGTATCGATTTTCCTGCGAGATTGCATCTATATTGTTCATACCTTCCAAGAAGTAATTATTAATTAAATTGAACCTCACTGTGACCATGATAAAAAATGAAATGAGTTTTCTTATCTGTGTCAATGAAGTTGAAAATAGGCATATATCTTCGGGTGTGTTATTCATTTTATAGGATTGATAGTTCCTATATTGTGTGAGGGAGAGTCAGAATGGTAATTGATTGTGTGTATTAAGAAGGGCTGTAGTTGTTGAGGACAAAGGAATCTGCCTGAAGTGTATTGAGTTTACCGTCACAAGCTACAATGTCACGAGTGTGTTGAGAAAGGAGATGGTTGATATTCATCATGACAGAAGGGAGAATTTCCATACCATGCATGAATATGGACACAGAGATTAATCAGAATTTGTAATAGAGATAAGGACAAATGCAAACATTTAGACAAACAATTAGGACATACATCTAATAACTTGACAAATCATCATCATCAGTCTTTTAACATCCGTCATTGGACAGAGACCTTCCCTAGGATTTGCCACAGTACTCTATCATGGGTGTCATGGAGCCAATACTTTCTGAATTTGTCGAGCTGGTCTCCCTATCTAATATTCTGTCGGCCTCGGTTCCGCATGTGATCTCGGGGGATCCATGTTGCGAGTCACAATGTCCATCGGTTGTCAACCAGTCTTGCAAAATGGCCAGCCCATTGCCATTTGAGATTTTTAATGTATTCTATGATGTCCCTGACTCCTGTCTTCTTCTGGATGTATTGTGCTGTCTTATGGTCTCTCCATATGAGGCCCAGCATAAATCTTTTATGTGCTCGTTGCATGGTTCTCAATTTGTGGATCTGTCTCTTGGTTAGGTTTCATGTTTCAGCTCCATAAGTGACTGTTTGGAGGATGCATTTGTTATACTCCCTTATTTTTAGGATTAATGGGATCTTCTTGTTTTTGAAGGTTGAGCTTGCCCTGCCAAAGGCTTGCCATCCTAACAAAATATATATAATCATTACATTCAGAGCTGAAAAGAGAAAATCATGTAAGTGTTATGGACATTATTAGGATCGTTGATAGAGTAGGTCTGATTACTAAGTAATTAAGGAAAGAGATTGGATTCATGATAGAATAGGTATATAATGTCAGCTAGTAGTTAGGTAAGAGAGATAGAGAGAAATTAGTGCACAAGTAGATAGATAAGAGCACTGTGCAATGGTCGTAGTAGCCGTGAGTTAATAAAGTGGAGAAAGTGCTTCAAATCCATAAGACTTGGTATTTTGAAGACTAAGGAATAATTATGTAGACAGGGCTATCAGTGGTATGCCTTATTGCCAAGTCAGAGGCAATGTACTGCATCAGAATTTATGATCATTGAGAGCAACTAGGGGAGCCATTCTCAAACCCTAAAAAATACATGACAGAAAGACTATTTAAGACTCAAAAAATACGTTTCAACTCATATATGCTTACTGAAGTAAGGAAGATTAGAAGACAGAAGATAATTATGACTGTCATGAAGTGATAGCATTTTCATTTCATTCATGCGAGATGGAAATGTGAAAATGCGTTTGAGCTAGAGATAAGACATGCAATTCAGTCGCAGCGTGTGTGAGAGATCTCGACATCGGTGAAATGAAAGTGGTAAGGTTGAGAACAGTGATAGGTCCCGGTGGAAAAACGGTAAAGTTTGAATCGGATGGCAATTTGATACTAGAGAGAGAGAGAGAGAGAGAGAGAGAGAGAGAGAGAGAGAGAGAGAGAGAGAGAGTTCAGCCGACTAAGAAAGTCAGGGCTAAATGAGCAAGGATACACGAGTCCAGATCTCTTACAGACAGTAGATGAAGGGAGTGACATATTTCATATGCAGTTACATTCAAGGTTTTTAATGCTAATACTTATTTATTTTCATATTTGATATTAACATTTCAAAATTTTATAGTAAAAACATCTCATTTACAAAACTAACGTTCAGACATAAATAAGGAGACTTATTTCAAGTTATAAGTAATTTGATTAGTTATTAGAAAAGATAGTTTGAAAATAAAGTAGACGACGCTCCAATAAGTAGATTTGAGAAATCAGTAGCAGAGACCAGACATCTCACTTTGGTATTTGAAGGTACCTATCTTCTCAAATTGTACAGATTATTTGAAAAAAAATGTTTTATGCAAAATAAGATATTTTAGACATTCTTTAGAATAGAAATATTTTAAAAAGGTGTTAAGTTTTTCTTATATTTCACTGGTGTGCACTTGGCTAGTAGAATTATGTTTCAAGGAAAGTGACTGGGTTGATAGTACTGTGAGATGCTTGGATCAGCATCATGAACCCATTAAACTATAACCATTTAGATTGAGTCATTAATGGAAATCCTGTGCAGCTACTATACCCACCGTTTGTAAGTTGGGCTCCCTTGTCCAAGTTTGAAATCAGAATTGATTATCTGCCAAATAAATGATTGTTAATGAAAATCATTACAGGCACTGGTCTAGGGAGGAGGAGTTATGTCCGTTAAAATCTATATTTTCTTCAAATATCTCAAGAAATTTTATAAATTAAAAGTAAAAACTAATGATCGTAAGTAATCGTGTAAGTTAAACCTTATAAAAAAAAATTATTTTTCATCTGAGGAAGAATCTCGTCTTGTTCTTCATCGGTTCTGTGATAAATGTCTGTGGTTATTTTTTAAAAAATTACTAAGTTTAGTGCCAAAAAGCTACGATACCGAGTCAAATAATCACTTATTCTGATTTCGATATTTGTAATTTGTTTACTTTTTTTCTCCCATTTGGACCCCCTCCTTGCTTCAGTTTTCAAAAACCCTGGATTCCTTGCGATTGATCACAAGGGTTGAAAGAACCGATAGTTTTATGCTCTATCAATGAGTATCCTCAAAAATATTGTATTATTTCTTCAAACCACAACCTCTGAAAATACCAAAAGAGCATGCTCAACCTTCCAAACTCGAACTGAAAAATAGATTTAGAATTCTTACTGAACAAGACGACACCAACACCAACGAACTAAACAACAAAATGACAGCATCTATAATAGAAGTCGCCACTATATTCAAACCAATGAGCACACAACCCATTAGCAAGCTCTCAGATGAAACCAGAAATCTCATGGAAAAACGCAGAAACCCCAAGGCACCGACAACAACAAGAGAGAAAATTGAAGAGACCGAACTTAATAAATTAATCAAGAAAAAACGAAGGGAAGACAGAAGAAGATACATGACAGCAGTTATCGAATCGACTCTCGAAAGAGGTCGGGGCTTCAAAGCTATAAACAAAGGTCTCAACTCAGGACGAAAGCAAATAATAAGCATACTCGAGGAAAATGGAAACCTAACAACAGACAGGATTGTCGAACGTGCCAAAGAATTTTACCAAAAATTTATTCGTCCAAACAAGAACTACAAAACAATGAACAGAATACGCAAGACGCGAGCAGTTAACTCGAGGACTTCCCAGAAGTAATCCAGAGGGAGGTAAAACAAGCCATTAAACAGACGAAGAAAGGAACGGCCCCTGGACCGGACAACATCACCATCGACCTACTCCGAAAAGCGGGTAAAATCATCACTAAGAAACTGGCCGTCCTTTTCAACTTGTGTCTAAAACACAGTAAAGTCCCAGATGATTTGAACACTGCTATCATAATGCTTTTATATAATAAAGGAAACACGAAAGACCTCGTCAACTACAGGCCTATAAGCCTACTCAGCTGCGTATACAAACTTTTCTCAAAAATCATCACCAACCGAATCACAAAAAACACTTGATGAGAACCGACCACGAGAGCAAGCTGGCTTTAGAAGAAGCTACTCAACCATGGATCACCTGCATTCGATAAATCAACCGAAAGAAAAAGCAGAATATAAACTACCACTAGCCGTAGCATTTATCGACTTAAAAAAAGCGTTCGACTCCGTAGAAATCCCTAAGGTCATGAAGTGCTGAAACATATATACAATCACAGCAGCTCCTTTATCAGACTACATAAAGACTCGGAGCCTTTTCAGCTCCAGAAAGGAGTAAGACAAAGTGATACCAGCTCACCCAAACTCTTCACAGCCTGCCTTGAGATGGTCTTCAGAAGACTAGACTGGGAGAGTAGAGGAATTAGAATAGACGGCGAGTATTCGAGCAACCTCAGATTTGCAGACGACATTGCTTTTTTGGCAGAGAACCTACACGACCTCCCACAAATGATAGACAAACTAAATGAAGAGAGCAAGAAAGTTGGCCTACACATGAACTTCAACCACACTAAGATCATGTGCAATAACCACATCGGAGATGAAAACACTAAGATCAAAATCGAGGACACATAACTGGAGAAAGTAGATCACTACATCTTCCTAGGACAACGAATCTCCACGAGAGCTTCAAAAGAAGAGGAAATTAAGCGAAGAATCATACCAAGATGGCAAGCCTTTGGCAGAGTAAGCTCAACCTTCAAAAACAAGAAGATCCCATTAATCCTAAAAATAAGGGGGTATAACAAATGCATCCTCCAAACAGTCATTTATGGAGCTGAAACATGGAACCTAACCAAGAGACAGATCCACAAATTGAGAACCATGCAACGAGCACATGAAAGATTTATGCTGGGCCTCATATGGAGAGACCATAAGACAGCACAGTACATCTGGGAAAAGACAAGAGGCAGGGACATCATAGATTCCATTGAAAATCTCAAATGGAAATGGGCTGGCCATGTTGCAAGAATGGTGGACAACCGATGGACATCGCAACTAACGACATGGATCCCCCGAGATCACATGCAGAACCGAGGCCGGCAGAATATTAGATGGAAAGACGAGCTAGACAAATTCAAAAAGTACTTGTTCTGCGACGCCCACGATAGCGATGTGTGGCGAATCCTGGGGAAGGTCTATGTCCAACGACGGACGTTGAAAAACTGCTGCTGATTATCATTTCACTCAGCTGGTCGTGATGACAGTTATGTAGACAGCACCTACCCAGCCCGCTTATCCCAACCCCCTCCAACCACGCATTAGCCTTCCCTCCTCCTCTTGCCCACCCCTACTCCCTTTTCCGCAACACACGCTATCCCATGATGCCATGCCGTTGCTGCTACTTCCGTCTGCAGCAGCAGTGACGGAGGAGGAGGTACAACCAAACCACAGCACGGAGACTACATGTACAAAGCTGGCCGTAAGTAACAATTTTAAGCCTTTTACTATTTGTCTGCGTGTTTGCCTAATGTTCAACCCAGTTTCAACTGAAATAACCCAGCAATCTTCTTCCTTTTTGTTCCCACTAAAATAAAATGGGCGCATTCTCTGGCACATGGATGAAGACATTTTGCTCATTTGTAATAACGACTGATCTGATTAGCAGAACAATAACCTGATTTTTTTTTACGAACGGCTATTCTATTCAACCGTTAATCTGGATTACGAAATGAACGCTAGAGAATTCACTTATTCCTGATAAACAGTGAACATTTCAATATTATTTTTCTTTCCTTTTGCTATGTATCGACTATGACAATAATATCATTTGATGGCCGATGAATGATTTTATTCAAATCGATTCTCAGGGTATATTAAACAAAATCTTCACCTGTGTTTTGGGGGAGTAATTTCAGATTTTGTGATTCTGTATATAGAGAATAACGGAATCAAGGAATGATACTTACTGATCGAATCCACCAACTCCTGATGTGTCTGGAAGGCGGCTTGGTTGTTGAGTTGAGTGTAGGTCGATAATAAAATTGGGGAATAATTATTATGGGCGTCGTTTGAACACTTTTTTCAATTGCTCAAGTGGAAGTTGAAGGATAAATACAGCTTCCCCGTGATACGTAGACTGTTGTCTTTATCTATGGTTATGTAAAATAGACATTTTTTTTGTTAGTAAATAAAACCACTCTCATTTTTCCTACTAATCGTGATGGTGGTTGTGTGCCCGGTTCTGACGACGGACTTATTTTTTCATTAAAAGATGACGTTCGTCCATCCAAGTTTTATCGACAGTATCAATATGATAAGAAAAATGATCAAACGATTGGTTTATCTTATTATGCATTGAATAACATTTTAAAAGAACTGCAAAAATAAATGTTCTTGCTAACCTCAGGCTCATCATCATCATCCATTCTTTCTTTTAATGGTTTTGAGTTGTCGTATTTTTTTGTCTTGCTTCTTAATCGAAGCTTAAAAAAATATTATTTCCTGTTACGTATGTATTATTTTAAATCTTCAGATTAAAACGGGTTCAGTAACTTCATTGATTTGATAATAAGAAAAATCCCAAATGTCTATTACACAGTTGTCTTCTGCTCTATCAGTATATCACATCCAGTGAAGCTGAGAGTGCACTTTTTTCCTTTTTTTTTTTCCTTTTTTTGTCAAAATCAAAAGAAAGCAGTTTTTGGATGTATTCAATCGTCATCGGTTATTTGAAAAAAATGTAATGGAGTCATTAAATTTTATATTAATGCAAACGTTTTTAATTGAATGAAACGATGGGGACTTGAAGAATAAAGATTATTTTGTCAATTGTTGATTTAATATTCAAATTGGACCTTGTGGGACTGATTGGAATAAAATCTCAGCGAAATTGACTGAGTTGGTTGTTTCCAATTGTTGTAAATGAACAAATTAAAGATAAAATATTTCGTTATGCTAAATCAATGTGGGTGGAGATATTGGCCTTGGAAGATGAATAAGCAGGGGGGACATTTGTTGCAATGATAAAATATTGGATCCAACGAAACGGCCCGACTCTTGAAAAATTTAAAAACGTTTCTATATTCCTCGTTTGAAGCTGAAAATAAGAAATCCCTTCCTTCTGTAACAGTATTTGTTCTTCTGATGCTTTGTACCATTATTCTACCTTGGAAAATTGAAGTAATTTGAGAAAAAGAAGGGGGCATCAACCAACGGACGTTCTTGTTTGGTAGGCGGACTAGTACACATGGTAAACAATGTCACTTTTCTGTCAGATTAGGATAGAATATCTAACATTTGCACACAATTTGCGATAAAACGTTAATTTATATTGATGTTTTTTTGTTATATATAATCAAGACTTCCGTAGTTGCACAATATATATATATCGGGGGCGGGGGCTAGCTCATCTCATGTCTCTTATAGCATTACTAACAGCTCACCTTTTCTTTTTTTCAACTATTACATTTGTTTGCACGACAAGTGATATAACCTTACGTTAACCTGATATTTATTCATATAGTCATACAATATTTTTACGCCTTTATGAAGAAAGTTAAAATGATGTTTTTAATCTCTATTGTAAGTTTTTATTTATAAAATTGGATGAAAAGAGGATGTTAATTGTTTTGAATTTTCTCCTAATTTCTGCACTTGACGTGCAGTTTTATTTTTATCTGCTTGATCAGCGCTTGCTCTCTCACTGTGTTGGTTAATGTTCGAATTTCCATACGGTAAAAATGAATTGTCTGTAATATTTCATGTTTTTATATTAAGAAACTCGAAGACAAGTTTTGACCAAATGTGATCATGGTTTTGTTTTGTTTCTTTAAAAGAAAAAACGCGTTTCTCTCTTTCACTTTCATACTCTACTGTTGTTTGTTTTAGTCCTTATGTTTTGTAAAAACAAAACCCCCCGAAACATCGTGTTGCCTTGTTAGGTACCCACTCGATGATATGTCAGTGTCAGTTGCCTTTCCTTTTAGTAGTGGTGAATCTTTTCGTGTTTTTATCCTACCTAGCTTTTGTGAGGGGCCGATAGATGTGTGGGCGTGTGTATATATAGTTACGATATAGGAACAAATAATATCAGCACTTATGTGTATGTGTGTTGGCACTAAAATAATCTATCTCACTGTCTGTTGAATGAAAATTCTGCTACTATTTGTGGGCACTAAGTCGGGGACCAACTTATACTTGTCATGCCTATCGAAAGGTCAAGGTTTTGATGAGAAATAACGGCTCTAACTTAATTGATTCAGCCTTCTACCGAATCAGACATTAAATTTTTTTTGTAATTTTTCTATCAGAAGCTGACTTGTTTGTCTTTAAAGTTAACCACTTGCTATTATTCTGCTGGGTATAGTGTTTTGTTTCGCCATCTTGAATTTAAAACTAGTTTTTAAAAAATTATATTTCGCTGTCTTCCTCATCTTAAGTTATTACAGTTTTAATAAAATGAGAACTGATTTTCCTATAGACGCGAGTTCTTTCGGCCGTGTAACCGTCGATCAAAAATTGTGACCCAGCCCTTCTTGCGATATACCACAGTTTTCTTCATGTGCTCATGTCAAGGTACTAATGTTTTCTATAATGTATAAAAAAATATAATAAAACAACACCTGGTAAATATACTTTTTATCACTAGAAGTGAAATAGGTCTCCCTGATTATGACTTAGTGATTTTTTTGTCTGTTCAATATTTCTTAAATCACTCTGAAGTACTCTGAATTAATTAGACGTTTGTGGTAAAATGAGTTATGACTGGGGGAGGAAATGGTTAAAGGTAAAATCCTGATTGATTTTTACATGGATGTTGTAATAATCAATGCATAAGTTACCGAAATGAATGTTTGTTCTTATCTGCTAATGATTTAGTATATTTTACTAGTTTCTTCTTGAAGTTGAACAAATCTTACCTTTCTTAAAAAAAGTAATCTGATTTTTTAGTGTGTATTTTAGAATCAGACTAATTTTGTTAGTATAATTTTCTTTCAGGAGAAAGCGACAAAATGGTGCCAAACCTTTTTTATTGTCTTAACCCTTCCCCTGAATTTGTGCAGAGCGTTCTTAGATTTCATAATGGACATCATTAGCTCAATTTCAAGGACTGGGAATTATTGCACGCATCCAACATTGACCGAAACAGTTAACTTCTTTGTTAAGTTAGAAGTTGAAGAACAAATGTTTTGAATATATTTTTTTGTAATGTTGAGTTGTCTACTATTTATCAGCTGTTATTGTTATATTTTCAATTTATAGCTTATTTTGACTTTTGATACTCTTAATTTGGTGTCGGAAAGAAATAACCACCACGTACGTAACAGTAAGTGTTAGTATTTCTACTGATGTTTTTGTTTTGGAAAAGTAGAATTCAAATTGCTGTGTTAATATTAATTTAAGTTAAAAAGCAACTTTTCGTTTTTTTTGTTTTTTTTTGTTACTGTTTTTGTGTAAACGCTAATAATTTTTCTCTTAGTTTTGAGAAGGGTCATTAACACTTGAGAGTTTTTCTGACAATTGAACCCCTGGTTGGATGAAGGTCGTAGAATGAATCGACCGAAACGTGATGATTAACAGGGAGTCTTCAAAACTCTTTTCAAAGTTAATTCTGTCTTCTCTTTACATGTTTGTCGGAGGAAACAAAAGAATAGTTTTGTTTCCTGTACATTTGTCAATGTACATTTTATATCATTAACAACGACAGTGTTCTGTTTTGTTGTTTTTTTTGTGATGCACCGGGAAATCTGTTCATTTTGCTTGAAACTTGAAAATTTGGAAACTGTGATGCTGCCAGAGTATGCTAAATTGTTATTGAAACAAACCACTTCAGTTTCAAGATTATTCAAAAGAACTAAAGCTAAAAACTTGATAATCTATTTTAGCATTGCCACTTCGGATTCCGATAATACACAATCTTTTCATCTTCATTCTTAAGTATCCAATTAGTAAGGGACTGTGCAATCTTCGCTGCCAGTTTGAGGTAGGTATTTCCGCGGACTGCGCAGACATACCGGAAATCGACATATTACGGAACAAAACGTCAAAATCGTATAGAATTACATTTCATCTTTCGGAATCTGTGTCATTTATTAGTAAGAAAAATCTGAGGTATAAATTATTTGTATACACCTTAATAAACCGGAGATATTTTGGAAATAGTGTGAAGAGTTTTTGCGATGTAAACAAAAAATTACATATGATGATTTGCTTTGAGAAAATTTTCGAAAAATTTCACGAGAACACCTTGATTCTAGTATTTTACCAAAAATTGGTCATTTATTGGATTTTAATGATTTTTTTTATCTATATAACGACCCCCCCATCCTTAACTTTATTGGTAAGAATGAATCTTTACTCACACATTTTCTCTTGTTATATTCAGGATTTTTGAAGGAAATTGAAGAAAAAAATATAATTTCAAATAAAGATTTGCTGAATTCAGCGAATTCCAAATCAATGATATTAGTTGGGGCTATACTTCTTCTTTACATTTGTTTAACATGTCATTCTCTGCCACTTGTCGGAAGATACTTGGAGTTGCATGTACATGTTTCCCTCTCTATCAGGGAGGCATAGGAAAGAGATGAAAAAGGTGCGCGCTATCTCTATAATGAGTAGCTGTAAAACAGAAACACTTCTTTTTTGCCTTTTTTTTTTTTTCTCATCAAAGCGAGAGAATGGCGTAAGGCAAACTTTTGAAAAATGGAGAGATACCTGTACCACTTAGCCTGTTGATTGCAATCTGAAATAGCCTAGCTAAATCCTTGGCAACTGACTTGAGTGCTACCGAATTCTACTTTTCTTTATAGTACTGGAACGAGAACTTGCATAACTATCAGATCTTGATGGAAATATCAAGTTTTACCTGTTCCTCTTACTCTGTGAACTGGCATGCACATACACATTTGATTCTTAGTGTTACTACAAAAATGATAACAAATAACTGTCATACGATAATGACACAAGCAGCAATGTATCTAACTAGGCCATGACAATGATGCTGTACACTTGGCATGTGGAATACAATGCAAGCTAAAAAAAAATGTTTTTTTAGTACTGAAGCAATGAATTTACTGGCATTGATTTTTGTGTCATGTCAGATTCTTTATGCGGATGCACATGATTAAATTTCAGAATAATTCTTTCACTTGGTTATAAATATTAACTTTTTGCGACTATAAGCTACATTTTAACATTTGCTATTATTTTGGAAAAAAACTTTGCTTCATCCTAATATGCAAACAGAAGTTTTTGACTTGCATAAGTATTTATTAGATTCTTTCAAGAGCTAGACTTTGAAGTTAACAAAGCTGTATAAGCTATGTTCATAAATCGATGTATAATAGATATCTGTAAAGCAACTAAACTGACTTTGAAGACCAATTAAATTGCAATCTATTTATGATGTTTAGGTTGAGATAAACTACATGATACAAGCAAATATTTGGACCATTTCACATGTCAATGTAAACAAGTGATTGAGAAAGATTTTAATAGAATGAAGGTTAATGCTAGATTTCTGATGCTTTGTCATTTGTGGTAAGCTTTCATTCTCTCCAATATCATATCCAATGAAGTGCTTAATTCATTTTATTACCACATTTTGTATACCTGTTATTCTATTTTTATGTTTTAGGTCAGTTAATTTGGTTTTGAAACTTTGGGTCTCAGAATTTCTGACAGACATTGATGCTGAAATGGAAATTTTGACTTCTCATTGGCCTAACATGGAAGTTGACTAATGAATATGAAACAGATTTATTAAAAAGCATAATGAAGTTTGTTCTTACTCAATGGATTTGTGATTATCATGGTTAAAATTATTTCTACACAAGAAATGAAGATTTGATGGTACATGTCATAACAATCAATCCAATATTCTAACTCCTGAGGTATTGAATAAAGCAAGGAAAATAAAATAATGTTTGTATACATTTTATGTTAGATTTGTATAACTGGCATGTGACTCAGCTGATTTGGTTGTAACAGTCAGTATATTCGAAAGACTTTTTTTTTTTTTTTCCATACTTTTATTTATCACTCAACTGTTTTTGTTTGGATGGGTGATTATTATTGGGGAAAAGCCAACCAGGAATGATTGGAAGATAATAGTTACAATGTTTATAATCACATGGTAAAATCACTGAATAGCACAATATATTAGAGAGCAAACAGGTGTCAAAGATATCCTAGGAGCCATTAGCCAAGTTAAATGGCAATGAGCAGGCCATGTTGCAAGAATATCAGACAACTGCTGCATATCCCAACTCATAACATGGTTTCTTCAAGATCATGGCTGGCAAAGAATAAAATGACGTGATGATTTGAAGTGTTTTAGCTCTGATGCTTGGAAGCAAAAAAAAACAATAACTGGCAAATCTTAAGGAAAGCCTATGACCAACAAGGATTTCAAAAAGCCTATTTAGAGTTGGTGAATTGATAGAATGATCTTGAAAAAAAACCCAAAGTTTTTTGCAAAGATATACATGTAACAAATTCACTATCCTCCATGAACATCCTGGCAATGTTTGTTTTTCTGTGATTCTGTTGAGTATGGTTGTTACAATAATTACTTTAAAAAAATTTCATAATCTTTTTGTTAAACCACGTATTGATGCTTATGTTTCTGGCTTTCATTATACAAAATTCTATCAATAGCTTGTTGAACTTGGTCAAGATTAGTTAAAACAACTTGTGTTAGTGCAATGTAATTTAGAATTAAGCTTCTAGAAAAAGTTTGACTTTGCTGATAACTGTTGTCTGCTTTGATCTTAATATTCTATGTAACTAAGAATCTATTAACAACAGGTAATGTATTTTATTACTCTCGATACTGTTTGTCAAAAAAATTGCTCAAGATGTGTAACTGCAATAAACGTCCATGTAGCCATAGCAATGACTGGACAAATTGTGCATGGTGAAATGAACTGAAGGTTTGCATTTTTGTTAAAGCCCAGGATAAAGGGAGTGAATTTGTCTGAGAATTGGTCTGAATTTGGTCTACTTCCTGTTTAACATATCTAATTATTTTAGGTTTTTACTTTATTACAAATAAAATTAAAGAGTTAACGGTTGTTTTCACTCAGGAGAATATGAAATACTCATTCCTATTCGGTGACTGATAGATTAACCAAATTATGAGATTGGATCTCACTTTCAAGTCCTTCAGTAGAATTCAGTTTATATACTTTATAACGTGTATTATTGCAATTATAATTGATGCAAAATCAGTACTTGTAATGTTTGTTTTTTTTTTTCCTTTTTTGAGAAGAAAAGAGCTGTATTAGTATGAAAAATTATTTAAATGGCTAGGATGAGCTAGTGACTATCTATTAATGAAGGCAAAGTTGTTTGCTTCAAAGCAAGTCTGTATAAAATGCTGCCATGACCTTTGACTTGTATACAAAGTTTGTTCAAAAGCTATCAATTCTGTCCTTTGATAGGCATAATATTTCTGGTTCATTACTTTTTATGAAATTCATAAGTAAAGCCATCAATAGGTATCCATTCATGTACAGCTTCATTTTCTGGTCTTTAGAGCAAGTTCTTGTTGAGGTAGGTCATTTCAGCTGGCAAGATGAGATTCTTTGCTGAAGTAGTTGAACAGTAGTCTGTGATTCTCCAACTTTCATCTATTATTGATGGTCATCAGCATTACTTAGTTGTTGAGAAATCTTTTTGTATATAGGCTGCAGGATAGTTTTGTTCACATTTCTATCAAATTTACCATCATGAGCTAACTTCAGCGTAATTTTTCCACTATTAAGAGATTTACTTCTGTAACTCTGATTGCACGCATGAAATGAGTTGAATTATGCTAAGTAAGAAATTGCAGCTTTTTTGATGCATTGCTGGATGGAAATATTCCTTATTGTAATTGCTAAGAAATTAGTTAAATGCATAACTATTGATCAGAATCTTGATTCTCTTTATTGGTTTTCTTCTGACAACAAATTGAAAGTTAGGATTATCATATTTTGATAATGAAAGTATAATAGATTTCAGCCGAAATTATTTCATGTCTTATTGGTAGTGTTTCAGCTACTCTTCTTTTGTCTGTATATTATTTGAAAACTACATTATCTTCAATAGTTTCTTAGTTAGAGCAGCAGAAATTTAACCTAGATTTTTCACTTTCATTATTTAATGAAGAAAGTTCTATCAAATTTATTTTACATTACACATAATCACTTATAACTACTTATTTATTGTCTAGTGTCTCTTACCAATACTTCTCCATCTCTGGTAGAGAGCTCTGAGCACGAATACCACGTGGGAGGTTCAATCATATATATCAATATCAATGGTTTGTATCGGGTAATCATAAACATCTCCGTGCTCTGACCACATCCATGCTTTTGCTAAACTTCTTAACATGTAGGTCACAGTAATATGTGTTTTACTTATCTTTAGAGCATAGCCTAGGAAACATGACCCATTGTAATCCACTATATCGAATGTAACACCTGCATGTAGTTCTCCTGATTTAACATTGTCTTCATGTAGG
The DNA here is from genome assembly GCA_963457665.1 of Thysanoteuthis rhombus. Classification (NCBI taxonomy): domain Eukaryota; kingdom Metazoa; phylum Mollusca; class Cephalopoda; order Oegopsida; family Thysanoteuthidae; genus Thysanoteuthis; species Thysanoteuthis major. The sequence goes on along the minus strand of OY735210.1, from coordinate 5,901,018 downwards.
CCTTTATCATCCACTTGACTCTCACTGTCTGTAGAATTAAAATTGGGAATACTTTCACAATATCTATTAATGTTTACACTTTCTGTGTTTACTTGCCTTCACTCTTTTTTCTTTACATACATGGTTTTGATTCTTATTCTTTTCCCCTCTAGCTTTTGTTCTTCCCTCATTCTCTTCCTCAGTGAGAACTATCTTTGATTGTACTCTTGCATATTTCTTGCCTTTCTGTGGAGTGACCAGGGTTTAATCAGAACGTTTTGGATAGATAACAGGATGGATCTCCTAAGCAAATTTCTAGGACTTTGTATCAGAAGTAGATGGGGTCTGAAGAGAACTTACAATTCTGTACATCACAACATTTCTACTTGGAGGATATAAGCCCTCCCCCTGGAAGAATTGATAGTATGTCAGTAGTAGGTGCTACCAGAGTTGTTACAGGAAATTAGGAAATACAGCCTCGTCTACACTTTCCATTCGGGACTCAGTGAACTATGTATCGGATTTTTCTTCAAGCCACTTTAACTGCTCTAAATACTCCAACATCTTATCTAGAGGTTGAAGATCATGTGATGTATTTGGTGGAAGACAAAGTATGATTGTTGTTCTATTTGGCAGCGTGGATGGTATCAAAAGTTAGGTGGCTGTTATGTCCATCAAATGAACTAGTTTATCATATGTCTCAACATACTTCACAAGTACTTTAAAAAACCAGCTTTCAAAATCTACATCCATCATCCACCGTGAGTCAGTTGCTTCTGGTCCTGCCTTTTGTCCAAGTTTCATACAGATGTTGGGCTTTGTAAATGGTGGCAATAGACATTCAAAATAGCATGGAAAACATTGACTTGCCAGTATTTGGTGAGCTAATATAAGCATTTGATTTGCTGATAAAGACCACATCACCACATTTGGTCAGTATTGAGACTAGTCTCATCTATTAGACAAGTTGTAATAACATCTTGTATCAGACAAAATTTGTTTACAACCTCTTGTTAGTCCTTTAGTATCGGCAAGCATTGAAGTCTGAGGGTTTTCATTGCTTTAGAAATTCTACATGCCATTTTTTAGAAAGTATCATCCAGTCAGTTCCCAGCTTACCCTCTGTAAATAGTCTAACCTCATAGTGAACTTTCCGCTTTCTCATAACATTGTAGCTACTCTTTATTTTGAGTTGCTTGTGATAAATAGATACTGAATCTTTTGATTGAAATTGGCCCATAAGTATTATGGACCAAAGATTATCATGATAGAATCAATATATTTTAAGTTCCAGACGTTTTCATTGACACCTTTTAGCTCTTTGTCAGTAGTCCCTGGTGGTTGTAATAATAAAAATGAAAAAATAATACAAATTTAAAAAGTGACCAATTCCACACTGGGTTAGTTTTTTGACCATGTTTCAAAACAGCAAAGATAGCCAAAAACGTTAGTCACAAATTGATGCAACAAATTTTCTTATTGGATAATAACTTTTTTAGTTGTACAGAAGTTTTTGGAGATAGAATTTCACCTGTCAAAATCTTTCCAACACTTTTCCTTTTTTTTCCCTTTTCACCTCTCATCCCACCTGTCGATACCCTGCCCCAGTCAACCCTATTTTGTGACACATCAATTACTTCGAAGCATTAACCAACAGTTACCTAGTTGGCTGATAAGACAGCTTTTGCTCATATGGTATTATTTTAGGGTACCTGATCAATTAGACATAGCCCTTCATGTTGATTTAAATTTTCATTCATCTGAACTTCAAGTTTAAATTAAGTGTCTTTTTATTTTATTGTTAATTTTTGGGGTTTAGATATATGTAATATACTAAGTACACTTACGGTCATGCATATAATTATTCACACCTCTTCAAAAAAATGGCTTATTAAATTTCTCACTAAGATCAATGTCTACATGAATGAGTTTTGATTAATATATATGCAAGTGTTTAAGAAACACCAAACAACAATTACATTTGAAAAACAATTTATTCATAATGAGCCAAATTGAAGGACAATAATTTAATGGTTCAAAATTTTTGGCACCTCCTATAATATCTGATTAACAATCAGTACTGAATCTTCTGTTGCCTAATAACTTTAAAGGCATGAGAAGTTTTTTGATGAGCTTTTGGCACAAATCATTATAAGGTATTTTAGCCCATTGTTCAGTTGCATATTCTTGTAGCTTCTTGCATCCAATCTTTTCTTTAGCTTCCACCACAAATTTTTTATAAGATTCAAGTTGATACTTTGAGGTGGGCATGGGAGAACATTGACCTCTTTTAACCAATTTTCAATTAAAAGTAAGGTGTGCTTGGAATCATTGTCCTGTATGAAGGTCCATTGGTATCCTGATCCCGATTGCCTTGTTGTTGCTTCCATTTTTCATTCAAAATATAGAAGTAATTATCCCTTTTCATTGTTCCTATAATTCAAATTGATCTCTTGGTGCCTCCAGCAAAAAGACAACCCAACAACATTATGAACCTCAAACAGTCTGACAGTTTCGTATTACAAGTCTCCCCCTGCAAACCTCAAACGTACATTCAAGTGCTTTTTCTTCAATAATGGTGTCTTTCAAGGATGATGTACAGTCAATCCACATCTATTGAGAGCTTGCCTAATTGTTGACCATGAAGCATAGATTCCTGTTCCTGACAAATTGGTTTCCATTGCATTGTCATCTTAGGTTCTTTTTTTCATTACTCTCATAAGCATCTGTTTGTCTTGTTCTGAAAATATCCTCTTCCTGCCATGTTCGCTCTTGTTCTCCAATGGACCAGTATTATAATGCTTTGAGATGTTGTTTCAACCTGTTGATTTTGTGACATTTAAATGCTTAGATATTATCTTATATCCATCTACAGCAGCATGAGCATCAATTATCTTCTTCCTTGCATCAGTGCTGTGCTCAAATACCTTACCATGATGCTGCAGATATATTAATTGTTAAGCAGGTGATGGTTACTAGAATATTGCGCTGGGGATAGTGTGTGTCTGTGTGTGCAACTTGTTGTGCTGTTCTAGAACTTTCTGTACTCCAGGACTTCTAAGTGATGATGTGAACTCTATTATTTGAAATTGCACGCTTCTCAGTTTGCAGCTCAGTCTCTTAGTTGGGTTCCATGTTTCAGCTCTATAGGTGACTATCAGGAAGATGCATTGGTTGTATACCCTTCTTTTTAGGACTAATAGGATCTTTTGAAGGTTGAGCTTACTCTGCCGAAGGTTTGCCATCCCTAGAGTGATTCTTTGCTTGATTTCTTCTTTCGAGGATTTCATGGAGATTTTTTTGTTGTAGGTTGAAGTAGTGATTTACTTTCTCTAGTTCTGCATCTTTGATTTTGATGTTTTGTTCTTATTTCCAACATTATTGTTGCACATTTTGCTGAAGTTCATGTGTAGGCTGATTTTCTTGTTTTCTTCATTCAGTTCATCTAGCATTAGTTGAAGGTGGTGTAGGTTCTCTGCAAAACTGAGGTTGCTCAGATATTCACTGTCTATTTTGATTCTTTTATTATTTGAAATATAACTGGTTATTCACATTATATTGATATAAAGGCATCATTGTAGACATACCAATCACTGTGGCCCAATACTCACTTCTGGTTCTGTAGGTCAATCCGCCACTGAGTTATACCAAGGACTTTATACTCAATGCCTCTGTTGAGTATTTAGCACAAGGATTAAGATTGAAAAAAACTCTCTTTGAGTCTAAGGGTTATGGCCAAATCACATTGAATACACCAGTTCTCACCAGCGTTGAGCAATGTTGAATCTGTTCAGTACCTAGATGGGTAACTATTTCAGAATACCAGGTACCATAAGCAGAACTAAGCTTCCACAGGCCTGCCAAACCAAATTTCCCATCATATATTACTCCGTAACATCCTCAGTGAGGGTATAAAGTAAAAAGGATGTTACATTGTAGACACTGAAGTTTGAGAAATTTGGTAAATCAATTTTGAATAGGAGTGCTAATAATTGTGGGAATGAATATATCATTTATCAAGTCCTGACCAAGGAACTGTTTTTTTTAATTATTTTTTTTTTTTAGATTTTTGAATTTTTTAAAATTTCATTCATCTTGGAAAAATCCTCAAATTGAATCTTTAAATCTTGCTGATATACATTGTTTGAGGTTAGTTAGGCATCATGACATATCTGGTAAATCATGGGAATCATTTCTCTGGTGGAGGAATGAATCGATGGTAATGATTTAGTTGCAATAATCATTACTTTAAATTTGTTTATTGATATTTCAAAATGCACCACAGAATAACTTGTTAGTTAAAAATTGGACATGGAATGATGAATTTTTTTTATAGGTAAATCTTTTGTTATTTTTCTATGACTGGTTTAGAAGATATGTAAAAAGTTATATTCATTTAAATTCTTTTGATTATTCGAAGTTGGATTTTGTATGTAATTGTTCACTGTGCCAAGTGACTACATGGTTCGTATACAAATCGTGTTCTGTAATTCAAGAAAATTGATTTTAATACTAATTACCAAAATGAAAAATTTTTTGAGACTTTTATTCTATAATTTTGGCATAAAAGTTGTTCTTTGTTTTGTCTATTTGTATATTCATACGTCTATAACTTGAGAACTATACAACATAGCAAACTAAAGGCATTTTCAGAATCTGGACTTACTCACAGTACACATTATTAGATCGAATGTTATAAATAAAAATATTGATTTTTATTTATTTATTCAATCAGTGTCAGAAAATTATTCTCTGTAGAGTGGTCTAGTTTTGCTTCAATTAAGGTCCTAAATATCTGATGGCTAAATGCAAGCAATAAAATTTGACTGTAATTATAATATTCATCCCATTTCTAATAAATTGAAACAAATTTCCAGTCATAGATCCTTGAGTAAATGTGAATAATCAGGTAGTTGTTTGTTCTCTAGGAAATGTGGCCATTTGAGGATTTAATGTCTTAAAGATTTACCAATTTAAATGAATACAGATGCATGAAAAAACAAAAGAAAAAAAAAGCTCTAGTAGTTTAGGAAAGGAAGAGATAGATCCGTGGATTTTTGATTCAGAGATAATTGTTCCGTTTTTCTTTTCTTTTCCTTTCCTATGAATTTCAATTTTCTATGTAATTTTGTGGAATGGTGGACAATAGACTACAGAAGAAGTGATTGAATTTTGAAGTTGATCCATGCACAATTATTTCCCTTACATCATAGATATGTCCAAATGACATAATATTGGTAAAATTTCATGCCTGTCCTTACAATCTCCAAAAGTTCTCTATGAATTTCAATGATATTTTGTGGAAGGGGTGTCAAAAGCCTATGGAAGAATATAAAAGAAGTCAAGATATCTGATTTTATTTACGTAATGTGATAAAAAATACATTATTATCAGTCTTTTATCGTCCATTTTTTGATATAGACCTTTACCAGGCCTCTTTATGGTAGGTGTTGCAGAACCAATATTTTCTGAATTTACCTTGTTTGTCTATCCATTTTTGTATTCTGCTGGCATCGGTTGCACATGTGATTTCTTGGGGGTCCATGTTGTGAGTCCTGATGTTCATTGGTTGTCTACCATTCTTGCTACATGACCTGCATGAGAAGCATGCAACACGTATACGAGAGAATCATGCTCAGCCTCACATGGAAAGATCAAAAGACAGCGCAGTATATCAAGGGAAAAAACATGAGTCAGAGACATCATAAGAAAACTCAGTTTGTAGGTTTTTCACGGTTGAATAGCTTCTTCCCATAGTTGTTCATCTAGCATTTTGGTGATTTGGTTGGTAATAACTTCGGTGAAAAGTTGGTAGATACAGTTGAGCAGACTTATTGGTCTATAGTTGTTGAGGTCTTTCGGGTTTCCCTTCTTATATAACAGCATAATGATCGCAGTATTCCAATCTTATTTTTTAGGCAAATTGAAGAGAATGGCTGGTTTCCTAGTGTGGACCTTATCAGCTTTTTTGAGTAGATCGATGGTGATTTTTATCTGGTCCAGGGGCCTTTCTTTTGTTTGATGGCTTGTTCCGCCTCCCATGGCATAACTTCTCGGAAATCCTCAATATGATCTTGCACATCCTGTGTGTTATTTTGTGCTCCTTGTTCAGAGGAGTAGAGTTTTTGGTTTGCCCCTGTCTGTTGATAGCTAGTTTTGTTAATAACTCAGAAGCCCCAACCTTTTTTGAGGATTCTTTCTTTTGTCTAATCTTTTGGGATGGTTAGTCAGATAGGTGGCTTCAGTTTTCTCTTTTGTTGTTGTTGGCTCGATCTTTCTGTATTTTCCATGATATTCTTGGTTTTACCTGAGACTTTACATAGTGGCAATTTCAATTAGATGGGCTGTTACTTTGTTGTTGAGGTTGTTGTTGCTCTCTTCTGGTTCGCTAAAAGTTCATACCTGTTTTTTAGTTCAATGTTCATTCCCTTGTCCTACCTGTGCGTTGCAGTCTCCCATGTTGACATTGAAGTATTTTCTGGTATCTTGGAATTGGGAGTTCAAGTCATTGTAGAAGTTGTGTATTTCCTCTCTGGTTGATTGAAAAGTGCAAGCGTAGACTTGGATGATGTTCAGCTTGTACCACTTTGAGAGTTATACAGTGACGCTGGCTATGCGGTCAGAGACAGCTTTGAAGCCTACCACCTTGTCTTTGTGTTCCCTACACCACTTTGTTTTGCTTTCTCTTCTCTGTCATTGTAAAGATATTCTTGATTTTATTTTTAAGATCACATAGGTGCTTATCTGTTGAGTGTTCTGATGTTGGTGTCCATGTATAATATTGTTTTCTTAATGATGGTTTAGGGGTTGTATTTAGATAGTTGCTGTTGGAGCACATCAACCCTACCCAAGACGAGTGATGTGGGTGGGCCTTTTGGGTCCGATGACCCAGCAAGAATACATGTTTTCTCGGTGTAAATCACTGTTTAATATTGTGAAACCTTTTAGAGCAGATCCATGCACAATCATTCCCTTTAACAATTGTTTTGACAGAGCGTTTGCTAAGCGCATTGGGAGGCCTTTAGACTCGTCCTTAGGCTCTCCCATTATTACTCGGCCCAGCTGCGGGGTCTTTCCCCGGGGCAGCACTGCTCCATTGCACTTAGAGGAGCAGGTCCCCTGGTGGATGCTTTCGCGGGTGACGTTGTTTAGCCTTTACGATGAGCTTTTCAACAGTAACTGCGTCGGCTGGAGCCATTTTTGATGGGTTGCTCCTATTTCTTCCTACGTTAAGCCCGACCTTGTGTCAGATATTGCTGCGGTGGGACAGTGATTAAATAGATGCTTTGACAGAGGTGTACCCTCTCTGAGTGCTTTTTAGTTTCAGTGATCACAAAGTACGCATGTATACCTCTACCCCTTTCTTCAATCCTCTTACATTCCTCTGTAACCTTTACTGACCTGAAATTTTGTTATTCCCTCTGCCTCCCACCATTCCTTCCCTTAGCACTGAAGAACAATGCCTCACTCAAATCTAGCTTTGAAATTAGGACTAAAATCCTGAATGTTTGGCAAATCATCAATGTAGGTTTTTAATCCACTTGAGCTGTAGTTCATATCTGGGAACAGTCTCCAAGAATTTTGTAAAATGGTGAAAAGTTGTTTTTGCCCCCTCCCCTAAATTTTTGGTCCCTTCAACTTTTCCTGCACCCCCTCCCCATGATGCATTGGTTGCACTCCCCTGGCCCTGCTTGCTATATAATTATAAAGCTTGGATTTTTTTTCCCTTGACCTTTTACATCAACAGTGATGAGAAAGGAGCTAACCCACTTATGAAAGAATATTATATTGATGGATTGTATGGAGACAGGATTAATTTAGCATGGATTTTCATTGCAAAATGATATAAAATCTTTTGAGGAGGGGGATTTTCAAAAACTAATTTGCTCAAAACATGTTCCAGGGTCCCATTAATAACTACAGAAAATTTAGTTGATATAGCTCTGGCCGTTTTTGAGTTTATGATCAAGGATAAATGGATGTTTAGTTAATTATAATTAGAAATATATAAAAGTTGTCAGAATGAACAAAGGTTATTTGGTGCTCACGTCTGTGATCCTTACAAGGGAAAATTAAAACTTTTCTTCGAATTTCATGTGCTTTAATCTATTAGACATTTCAACAGTCTGTCAGAATTGAGAAGAGATTTGTTTTCAAAAAGTTTCAATGGGAAGCGTGGGGGGGTTCTATTAACAATGTAACTATTGTACTAAACTGGATCCTTACTCCCCATTTGTCATAGGAAACTGCAGGTATGAATATCTTTTTCTCACGGTGCTTATGCCAATTTTTGCCATAATTTTTATACAAAAAAAAAATCTCCCTATAAAATATTGTGCTCTCCTGTGTTGTTATATTTGATATCCCTGCCCTTTTGTTTTTGTATGTTATTTAAATACTTTTGCAAAGAAACTATTCAGTTCCCTTGAATCAATGGTGATCATGTTCACTTGAAAGATATCTGATCTTGTCAATATAGTGATAAAAATAGTGATAAAAAATTCCTTACTTTGTTATCACTATTTAATATGGAAAAACCTTACATTCCATTCATGTTTATCTCTTGTAAGAGTTTATAATTAGTTGTTTTATTTGGTGTACATTTGCAAGGACACATTGTGAAAGAGTTGCCTGTAAATCTTATGAAAACTTGTAAAATTTCTCTCAGAAAGCTTTTTAAAAATCAAGTTTTCTCTTTTGACTTTTTTCTTGATTCTGTTTGACTTCAAAATTTATTATATTTTTAGGATTAGTTTTTCTGAAAAATCATAAAGCATTGTCTATTCAAACCATAATTTTTATTTTTACTTATGTTTACCGACCTATAAATTCAAAAACATGTATCTAATAGCATTCATTAATTCAGTGAAGAAACCTCAAAGATTTGTATAGTATAAACTCATATATACACAATCTCCCTCTCAATCTATTTATACATAATAGCCTTCTTTTTGTACCACCATCATGCTAAAACTACAAAGCCAATTTGCCATTTCTTTTTTTCTATGTACCAGTAATTATTTCATTGTTATCAATTTTCATTTTATGAACTATTGCAGACTATTATTAGATTTTATCTACTGTTTATCTCCACCCTCATTTTATTGTTTTTATTTTTGTTTTTTTTTTCAACCTATCTCAGGCTGTCAATTTTCAGTGGTGAGTAAACAGGACAAATAAGAAGTGATGAATAACCTCAATATAAATCTTTTTCCCATTTATGTTTTTTCAAAGAAATACATTGAAGAACACATATTTCCCAGTGTTATTAAATTTTGAAGTTATATTTCCTCAGGCAATGCCAAGTATTCCTGCTAGTAGTTGTATATTTGTTGTACATGAAGTGGATTATTTGTCTTAATTGACATTGTTGAGCTGGTTATATATGTCTACATATTCACTAAACTCATTTGAGTCTGACTTGCAGATACTGTAGTGGGGCACCCATTAAGGATCAAATTCACTACCCTTTGCCTGTGATGTGAGTTGGTTAACTATCATGCTATAGTAGACAGTATTTTTACTTACTGTCTCTTCTCAAAGTTACAGACAATAACATCACAAGCTTTGTTCGGACAGATCTTGTGAAAAAGATGAGAACTCATATTTTCCTCACAAATTATACACCTGAAGAAGGCTCCAGAATGGAATGTCAGAAACTTTGGGGTCATATCAACAACATATGACTTGATACGTTCTTACAAAGCTTGGAATGGTGAGCTTTTATAAAAGAATATTTGTTTAAGTACTTCAGTGGATGCATTCCTGCCAACATTTCCAAATGAAAACACTAAATATATTACAATCCTACCATGGATCTTTCTAGTTTATTCTTTTTTATATTATTCTCTCATAAAGCACTCTCTAGATTGAGAAGAAATGCAATACTACAAATTACTGAAGTTTTTATCATGGCAAATAGCTTCATCGTAATAGAGGTTCTGTTGTTAATCAGAGCACTTAGTTGAGCTATGTTGAACTTTAAAATTAGTTAAATGCATCCATTTGTTCTTATTCGGTATTGTAACTAGAAACCTTGTTTGTCGATACCTTTTGGAATAATCAGTTCCTCCTTTAAATTGAGGGTTAAATCAGAAACTAGTGGTTTTCCAAATTATTGAATCTTTTATTACGGATATGAAATTCAAAATGCTTGAAGAGATGATGATCTGTAGGAGAAATGTCAGATGAATATGGACTCAGCTGAGTGGTATTGGGTGTTGCACTGTCATGGAGCATTTCATTTCGTTCATTAGGGACCTATTTTTCCAAATTTTTAACCTTTCTTATACCCTTGATGATGGAATACAATATTGTCAAAGACCTATGGACTCCAGAAAGTGCTTAAACTGTTGTTTGGGTGTCGTTAACCATTCTTAATAATTTGGCATTGAGAACAGGTTTTAGGTCTTCAAGGCTTATTATTGGTATCCATTTTTCCAGATCTAAATCTATTATTGAACCAATGCTGAACAGTTTGTACTGTGCTAGTGTTCACTCTAAATATTCAGTTGACATCAGCGGATTGAGCAGAATTGTTTTAATTTCATATCATTCTTAAAAATTAGCCTAACTTCTTGGGTAGACTGCATTGCTGTTGAGGGTTTGGAAATTTCCAATGATGAATTTTTTTTCCTTTTTCACATTGATTCTTCAAAAATATGCAATCACATCAGTAAATCTTTCATTTTTAGCATTATTCTCTATGGTGTAAAAAAAATGTATCCATTCCATGTGTTGATATAAACAAATGATAAATATTCAATCAAAATATGACCCACTTCAGTTATTACCTTTTTTTAATGATCCCCTTATGATAATATAACATCTATGAAATTCTTCAATGTTCACAAATTCATTTAATTTATACTTGAAACTGAATTAAACTTGAAAATTTGGCGAATTGAAATACATATACGATGCATAGATTATACTTGTAACTGTAAATTAATTATACTCATTATGAAATTAGAGGAGATATGGTGTATTTATTATTCTTTTAAGATCATTAATAATGAATAAAGGTCATTTATGAAAATTGTTATATTACTAAAGTTTTCTATTCATACAATAAAGCTGATTATTGGCTTACTCTGAAATAACAATTGTGTAGAAATAAAGCTATTACAACATTGTAAAGATTTTTTTTTCTCTTTCTGCAATTAAAGAGTTCATGGAGATATAGATACACTACACTCCTAAGTGATAATTAAGCTGGACATCAAAATTAGTCCCCTCAGGATTTTTATATGAATATGAGAAGCAGAAAAGTTAGTTCTCTAGAAGTGGGCTACAAGGTTATCTGGCTTAGATACTAATTGTCAACTATGTAGTGAGTCATAACTACATAAACCTCACCTGCTGCATTTTACTCATGAAAAATTATGTTCAAGGATTGGAATCAAAACTGATATTATGTTAGTAATTATTTGTAGATCTCATTCTTTTATTCTTAGAAGATAATTTATACCAAATCAACTAAGGAAATTGAAGCGGTTTTACTTGGAATTGAAGTTAATTCGCCATTGATATGTAATATTTAAAAGTTTGCTTACCAGCTACTAGGGATTCAACCATAAAATTTGTTAACCACTGAGCTCTCTCCAACAGCTGAAAATTTAAAAAAAATTGGCATTTTAATCATACACACAGATGTATTATTTACCTGAACTATTTTTATCCTACCTGTATATATTATTTTATAGTTTATAAGAATGGTAAACTTTTATATTATCTGAATTTTGCCCTTAAAATTTCCATAATGATATTTTGTTTGTTTGATCTGATCATAATGAATGCTTTCTCTTTCTGTAGTGTATGGTAATAATGTGTATGCATTTTTAAAAATTTTTAAAGAGGGGTATTAGTAAATATGTATAAAGATGAACAATCAGTCCTGTCTGAAAGTAATCTAAAGTGCTCCAGTACCCTACTGAGTTGATGGAACTTTTTCACAGAATGTTTGCTCAGTCTTATGCTGTTTGATTATTTATGAAGTGTTCAATTTTAAAGTTTTGTCTTCTCTGTAAAATGTAGTAGAAGGTCTTGGATTGTTAGGTACAACACAGAAATATGAGAATCAAAAAAATAAAAATCATACAAAATAACCTAACTATAATTTCATATTCTATTCTTGCCGTATAGTAGCTTTTGAAATACAGGAACATAATGCAAGCTTTATTTGATGTTGAAAATAAGTGCAACAGAAAGGCTCTAGGTGGATTATATCAATATATAGTATAGTATGTTTTTGTTTCTCTGACAGCGTCTTTCTTTCTTTGTGAAACTCCAAGTCTTGACAATTCCACCTGATCTTCTTGTCATGCTGTCTGGAATCTTCTGAATTTCAATTTAAATGAATATAGTAAAAGAGTACAGTATCATTAATCTAATATGCAAGGTAGTTGTTTTTCAAAATCTAAAATTCTAACAGTATTTTGCCAACTTTTTATTTTTAAACCTATGCATTCTTCAGTTGCAATATATAAGGTCTCTTGTTAATTTGTGTTTCCCCAAGTCTTCAGTCTTATTTAAAGTAATATTATTCTAGCTGCTGTTTCTGAATATCTTCTGAGTATCTTAGGCTCCTGAGTATTTTTATGGTAAAATATATAGGTCATAAACCTATGAATACTGAATTTGTTCTAAGGAAATTTGGGCAGAAACCCAACTATTGACTCCTGATGGGCAAAAAGTTGAAAAATTGTGTTAGATCAGTAAGTCTTGCCTTGAATTTTATTGTAAATGACTTGGCTTACATTCCAAATACTTGTAATTGATTCCTTCGGACTTTATTGGTGCGGCCAAGAAGGGGATTTTTTTTAACAGGATATCTCAGGATCTCCATATGCTTTGCCAGGCTTGTGTCTTGGTGAGGTCACTTTGGTCCTCCTCCATTGTTGATCAACACTGGAAATTTTTTCGTACATTACTATGATTTTTATGGTACATTTCAAGATTTTCTAGGTTTATGATATTTCTTGTAATCTTTCTGAATGATATTCTGATATAACCTTATAATTCATTAATAGTCTCTCTCTCTCACCTTTTCTTATTTTCACTCTCCCTTTGCATGTTTTTTGTCTCTCTCTCTCCTTGTCTGTTTTTTGTCTCTCTCTCTCCTTGTCTGTTTTTTGTCTCTCTCTCTCCTTGTCTTTTTTTTGTCTCTCTCTCTCTCTCCTTGTCTGTTTTTTGTCTCTCTCTCTCCTTGTCTGTTTTTTGTCTCTCTCTCTCCTTGTCTGTTTTTTGTCTCTCTCTCTCCTTGTCTGTTTTTTGTCTCTCTCTCTCTCTCCTTGTCTGTTTTTTGTCTCTCTCTCTCTCTCCTTGTCTGTTGTTTGTCTCTCTCTCTCTCGTTGTCTGTTGTTTGTCTCTCTCTCTCTCGTTGTCTGTTGTTTGTCTCTCTCTCTCTCGTTGTCTGTTGTTTGTCTCTCTCTCTCTCGTTGTCTGTTGTTTGTCTCTCTCTCTCTCGTTGTCTGTTGTTTGTCTCTCTCTCTCTCGTTGTCTGTTGTTTGTCTCTCTCTCTCTCGTTGTCTGTTGTTTGTCTCTCTCTCTCTCGTTGTCTGTTGTTTGTCTCTCTCTCTCTCGTTGTCTGTTGTTTGTCTCTCTCTCTCTCGTTGTCTGTTGTTTGTCTCTCTCTCTCTCGTTGTCTGTTGTTTGTCTCTCTCTCTCTCGTTGTCTGTTGTTTGTCTCTCTCTCTCTCGTTGTCTGTTGTTTGTCTCTCTCTCTCTCGTTGTCTGTTGTTTGTCTCTCTCTCTCTCGTTGTCTGTTGTTTGTCTCTCTCTCTCTCCTTGTCTGTTGTTTGTCTCTCTCTCTCTCCTTGTCTGTTGTTTGTCTCTCTCTCTCTCCTTGTCTGTTGTTTGTCTCTCTCTCTCTCCTTGTCTGTTGTTTGTCTCTCTCTCTCTCCTTGTCTGTTGTTTGTCTCTCTCTCTCTCTCTCTCTCTCTCCTTGTCTGTTGTTTGTCTCTCTCTCTCTCTCTCTCCTTGTCTGTTGTTTGTCTCTCTCTCTCTCTCTCTCCTTGTCTGTTGTTTGTCTCCCTCTCTCTCTCTCCTTGTCTGTTGTTTGTCTCCCTCTCTCTCTCTCTCTCTCCTTGTCTGTTGTTTGTCTCCCTCTCTCTCTCTCTCTCTCTCCTTGTCTGTTGTTTGTCTCTCTCTCTCTCTCTCTCTCTCCTTGTCTGTTGTTTGTCTCCCTCTCTCTCTCTCTCTCTCCATGATGGCTAAATGGTGATATGTTATAGTTTATGTAAATACATATTATTTTATTGAAAGCATCTTTATTTCATTTAGCAAGAAACAGAGGAGAAAAGAAATATAGGTTGTTTACTGGAAGGATGAGGGTGAGAGGGGATTAAGGGAAGTTAGTTCGTTTAATAAGAGTTGCGAAAAGAAGGTTAGCTTGTTTAATAGGGTGGTGGTAGTTTGAGCACTATACCCTGTGAATCAAATCCATGTTTATATTACATTTAGATAAAATCATAGACCAGCAACAAAGATTGAAAGGTGAGAATGAGAAGATACAAGCATAGGATGAGAGGTACAGATGCATGAGGTAATGAATAATTTTACAATTGTGGAATTCCCATGAGTACAACTAGTATATATGAATCTCAGAACAACTTAATACCCTAAACACAGCAAAAGTATTCAAAACGGTCTGTTGTGGGTAGTGATTGATATCAGCAGCAACATTAACCATTATATGCATAATAGATGAGATGTGAAAAGGTGTTTTTTCTCGACGTCCAGGTGACCAATGTCTTTTGGCTACATGTTATGTTGGCAGTTATATTTAGTTTTGATGAAAAGAAAACAAAACTTTGGCATGGAGGCTGTTATGTTAGTTGAGGTAATCTACAAAAAAGAGGTGATCAATGAATAAGTTACTTCTCTCATCTTTTGTTGGACACTGAAAAGTTCTAATTTTTAAATGAAACACAAATACTACTGGACATGAACTGAGGGACCAATTCACCATGAACTTACTATGAAAATTGAACCCCCCTCTAAAAACCCATTTAGGTAGGGAGAGAATTTTCAGAAGACAAGAAAAATTTCCTTACTCATTGAGGGCAGTGTAAGTGCAAAATTTCAAATTTATTATATGAATGACTAGGGCTGAGCAAAGTCTAGATTGATTGATATAAACAACTCTTGATTCTTGAGAATGTGAAGTTGGTAATCTTATCAGGACTTTCTTGTTAGATGTTATTAATTCTTGGGCAAGGTATAGGCTTCTAAAATTTTCTGATTGATATGCTCATTTTACACCATGTAAGCATCAATGACTTGACTGTATCCTGGAAGCTCAAAACATAGATAATGAGAGATAACTATACTATATACTTTTGCTGACACTTTGTTTATATAATCATTGCTAAACTTGAAATGTGATGATTGTTAGTGTATCAGTATTGAAACACTGTCAAGTTCCTGTATATTCATAAGTAAGTTTTGA
Organism: Thysanoteuthis rhombus; assembly: GCA_963457665.1. Lineage (NCBI taxonomy): Eukaryota > Metazoa > Mollusca > Cephalopoda > Oegopsida > Thysanoteuthidae > Thysanoteuthis > Thysanoteuthis major. The sequence continues at coordinate 5,885,589 of OY735210.1, read as the reverse complement.
TATTTATTCAACTGATGAATAATTGTTCTGAAATATTTGGAAATAGCTCAAGGTATCAGAAACTATTTTGGTCTGTACTTGCTAGAGATAAGGATTATGGTGAAATATTGTTTCCTATCTCTAAACCGAGTCCCAGGAATGGTTTACTGGGGCTTTCTTGAGATTAACATATGTTCCTAGAAACAAATGTCTCTTTTCAACTCCCAAAAGGGTATTTTATCTATTTTGTTTTATGAAGACTCATCTGACTAATTAGTTTTGGCTCTTCTGGTATCTTTGGTGAATAGTTTACATTCAGCAGTTCATATATTTATCCAGTCTGATCCGAGGAAGACCAGTTCTGAGTTATTTTATAATAAACTGTAGACCCAATATAACACATCTCAAAATAATGTGGAATTGCTCATAAAAAAAACACCTTGAAAAATCATCTGAATATCTAAAAAGTATCAGCTTTTTTTGGCCATTTAAGTGGCTGAAAATAGCTACAAATAGCTACATAAACTTTTTTTTACATTTATTTACATTTATTTACATTTATTTCTGTCTCCCTGCCTACCCCTACCTTATGGTTGTCTATTCTTTCACAAATTGAGAGGGTTGGCCTTGAAGAAGTTGTCAGTATACATTGGTATTTACAATAAATCATTCTAGTATATTATAACTTTACAACCATTTTCACTCAGCATTGGGAAATGACACCCACTACCCAGTCTTCATGAAGCAAAGAGGAAAACTTGGATCAAGGTTTGTGAAAAGAGAAAATTTGTAACAATGTGGATTCACTCATAATGTGTTTGAAAATTATGGACACCCCACCCCCAACTTCTGCGTTATAACGGGTCTACAGTGTAAATGTACATAAAGTCGCATGATTGTGTATAAATATCTAGAAAAATTATATATTTAAACTTCTCTTTGCCATATATATATATATATATATATATATATATATTTCATGTAAATGTATCAAAGTTGGGGAGGGGAACTTGCTTAGTTCCTTCAGATTTATTATAAAATGCATTTGACAGTAAATTACAATTCATACTTTTCAAGTATTATTTGTATTGCAAGATTTTATGTGATCACAATCATGCTTAGTATATTCTCAGTGAAACAAGTTGAAGCAAATCAAAGGTGATCTTGTTTTGTCACGTTTTTTTTATTTTGAAAATCAATAAAATTTGAAATTTTTTAATCATTTCAAATTTGTATTAGCAAATAAAGTGCTCTGACAAATATAGAAAATGAAAGAAGTCTCAACTGAGCTTGGCTTTTTCGACAAAAATTTGTATTGGTTTTGAAAATATTACATTAATTATCTTATCTGATTGAAATAAATTCTTGTTTCAGGGTTTCCATTTAGTCATTCAAACAATGTTTATCACCATTTAAATAATTCATAAAATGAAGTGAAAAGAAATTGTTTATGGATTCATGTCTTCAAGTTGTAATGTAGCCATTTAAAGAAAAACAAATGGCATGAAAATGCATGGAATTAAGTTGACTTAGAAAAGAAGTAAATATGCTTTTTCTTTTTTCTTTTTTTTTTTCATAAATCTGTTTGGATTTTAGACTGACACCTGGTCGGATATGCTTTTTTTTTGTTTTGAATAAGCTATAAAACTGAACATTCACACTGCAAACTTGCAGGTGTAAACAAGGAAGATCCCCCAGTTATGGATAAAATAGCAGGGCAGACTTTGCTCCTTAGTCTTGTAAGGCAATTAAATGGCTGCTAGCTTGAACTAAAGTTAAGTGACTTGAGGTGGTTTCCTTTTTACTCTTTAAATATTCAACACAACTAGATAGGTACTTCAGCTAGTGCTTCAAAAATTATCTAGAAAATGTATTAAAAGTGCTTCTTGAAATATATAGTAGAACATTCAAAATGGTATGTGTACAATTCATTTCAATAGAGTTTTTATTAAAATTCGGAGATCAATGGAGTAATATTAACCTACTTAATATTTAGACTATTCAGCAAATTATTCAATACCAGGTGCATGTTTGGAATGGGCTAGATTTTATAGTCTGTGGTCTGCCATAATTGTCATGTAAAAAAAATTTCCGTTGTGCAAAACTTTGATGTTAGTTGGTATTTTTAGTGTTTCCAATCTATCTGCACTAAGATGACTAAATGTAAATAAGTGCTTGTTTTTGCCTTTTTAGCAAAATCTGTAATGGTTATTGAACTAGCATGTTTTTTTACCTCCTGCATGTCCACCACATCTACCTGTCTTATCTTGAGAGTTTTTTTTTTTTTTTTAATTTTTTTTAAATTTCTTTATTCAAGGATTTCTTAGTCATTTTGTAGGGCTGGTGTTGCTCTGATTACAATAAAAACCAATCTAAAAATGAAGTAAATATGACCTAAATTGTTTTGGTGATGATTTCAGAAGAGAGTATTTTTTCATGAATGAGTGATAGGAAGAGAATTGAAGCTTTCAAAATTACACTCTGCTAACGGGTTATTTTTTTCCATTCACAATGTGTTCACTTGAGGAATAATGTGCCCCCCCCCCAAGAATAACAAAATTTTGAGATGAGGTTCCTTCAATTGAAGAGACCATTATAGATTTATTAAAATTGGCTGTAAATTTTTCACCCAAAGAATATTCTTAAATAAATTAATTAAAAGAGTACCTTTAAGGCGTGTTCTGAATTATTTAAATATTATTTTGAAACAATACTGTGAATGTAATCGCTATTCACAGAGCATCTTTTTGAAATAATTGTCACAATTTCTTTCTTCCTAGTTATCATTTAGTAAAGAAAAGATATCATGCAACACTTGAACAGTTTCAGTTCAGTTCAGTTAACAGTACACATTTATTGATATTTCCTCGTCGATCACTATGAAAGAGTTATTTCTAGAGATGTACCTTCAACCGAGTGACTTTATTGTGGCAGTGGTTACAATTAATAAGTAATCCAGCTCACTACCCTATTGAGTACAACAAAATTTTTACTCGGTGTCAGAATTTTCAATGTTTCTCTGGTAAGGATGCAGCCTTAGCAAAATTCATTTACTTCTTTTTTCAGTCAATCATTTGACATTTTGTGATTTTCGTATTTTTCTATGGCACTGTTGTCTGGCCCAAACTGAATAATTTCAATTTTATTTATACCATTTTCATTAAATCATGACATGGTGTGCATGTCTTAATCCTGCTTCTCCAGGGATTAGCTGGAAATCCCAACTATATAAAGAGTGTTTTCAGATTGTTGAGATATAAAGATATCTAAATTGAGATCTGTTGCCCTTTTATATCTTGATAAATATCTAGATAAAAGACCTATAATCTGTAGTTTTTTAATTTATTTTTATTAGATTTCTTGAGAACCGCTGATCAAAAAAATTCAACCTCAACTCTACAATGTCTTGTGTGCTAATAATATATCAGGTGAATGCCGACTTGGTACAATGGTCTGTTATCAGGTAATAATGGTACATGAGATTTCTTGAGAACAGCTGACCTTAACGACTTGACACTGCGCTGTGTGCTAACTAATGGCGAATAATAACTTTGTACAATAGTCATTTGTCGTGTTATCTTGATGCTGAGATCCAATGATTTTATATATATATATATATATATATATATATATATATATATATATATATAATATATAATTGTTGTTAGTTTAAAGCAACAATTTTTTTGATGGAATAAAACAAATCATAAAGATGTTTAAACTTTAAATAATGTTTTGTTTGTGATGTAAAAAGCAGAAATTTTTGGGAATGCCACTATGTCATCCCTACTATAATTTAGTTGAATATCTTCAGCAATAAAATTCAGCAAACCACTCCTCCCTCTGCATCTCTTTTTCCTCTGTGTGTGCCCCTCTTTTTCCTCTGTGTGTGCCCCTCTTTTTCCTCTGTGTGTGCCCCTCTTTTTCTTCTGTGTGTGCCCCTCTTTTTCTTCTGTGTGTGCCCCTCTTTTTCCTCTGTGTGTGCCCCTCTTTTTCCTCTGTGCCTGTTCAATTTCAAATGTCCAATGAACTACTTTCACCTGTTTGTTGCTGACTCCTTATTTACATCAACTGTCAGGTTCATGATTTTTTTTTTTCAAAAAATGAATAAAAAATAACGGAACTTCACATAAAAAAACAAAAAAAAGCCTTTCTTCATAAGACCAACTTATCCATACTTGCCTTTCATGTTTAATTCTCAATTCTCATGCTGTCCAGTCTAATCTATAGACAATCTTTCTCTCTTTGTGTAGTCAGATGATGAATACTGCTCAGCTTTTCTCTTTAAAGCTCATCTATTCTCTACTTCAAAACCACATAAATCTCTCTCTAAAAGACAGTTGAAATTGATAATATAATACTACTTCCACATCAGCATCGGTGCTACCATCAAAAGTTAAACTAGATTTATAAAAAAAAATATAGATATGATGAATGATCCAATCGGTATTAGCCATTAATACATTGCCTGATGATATCAATCATCATTCACTTTGACTTTCTCTACCTGACTCACTTGTATTATTTTCTGTGCTTGCAGACATTTGTCCCATTTTCCATGCTAAGCCTTTAATACATCTTAATTGTGTCACTCATCTATTGATAGCAAGGATCGTGTTATTAATACACTTGTCACGTTCACAGTCATTAGTCAATTGGTGAAAAAAAAATCACACACACACATATATATATATATAAAGCTGGAGAAGGTAGGATAGTGAGTCTCCATGAAGTCATTAAAAGAAAAAGAAATGAAGCAAAGAATCACAAGGTTGGTGAGCTTTTGGTAAAGCAAGCTCAACATTCAAAATCAAGATAATCTCGCTACTCTTGAAAAGAATGGTGTACAACCAATGTATCCTACCGATAGTCATACACTGAGCTAAAAAATGGAATCTAACCAAAAAATTGCTCCTCAAACTGAAAACCATGCAACGTGCACATTTAAGAATCATGCTCAACCTCGCGGGGAGAGACCATAAGACAGCACAGTATAACAGATGAAAGACAGGAATCTAAGACCTCATAGAAACTGTTAGAAAATTCTAATGGCAATGGGCTGAACATGTTGCCAGAATGGTAGACACCCCTCGGACGTCACATCTCACAACATGGATCCCCAGTATGAGGTTGTCTATGACGGATAGTATGATGGTGTGACAAATTAGATAAATTCAGGAAGTATTGGCACTGTGATGCCCATGATAGAGAAGTTAGGCGAATCTTGGGAGGTCTATGTCCAACGATGGACTCTGACAGACTGATGATGATTTTATATTTATTTATTTATATGTATATATATATATATATATTTATTTATTTATTCATATATATATATATATATATATATATATATATATATATATATATATATAATATTATTTTTAATTTTGAATCCCTCCTCCCCTCCTCCTAGACTTGACAGCAATCTTGAAGTAATTTCGTCCACTCCAAGAAATCCAGGTACTTTATACAGCACTTGCATGATATGGAATTTGACCTTTTACATTCAATCTACTTGTTTTTCATTCTAATCGTGTGCATGTCAATGAAATTTTGAGAAATGTAATCAATTTTGAAATTGTCAAAGGTTGAAAGGTGTGGATAGAAGTCAAGGAGGGTCTGCTTAGAACAGGAAGAAAAAAATAATTTAGGACTAACTCAAGGCGATTTTTACTTACTTTTCTGTTTTAATAGATTGAAAAAAAAAACTTTATATTTCTAAAATACAACTTTAATTAGTTTACTAAAGTGAATCTTTCTCAACAGATTAAATCCTGATAAACATTGTTGAGGTCTTTTGGATAAAACATCTCTAGATTTTCAGCAAGTCATATAAAGGTCAACTGGATTCAGAATTGTCCAATACTGAGTAGGTGTGATTTGAAGTTGTGTGTCTTTTTTTTTTTTTTTTTGAACATCAGCATTTGGAATTGCATTGTGAACCCAATGTCATATTTTCTCTTTTGAGTAATTTTTGTTTTGTGCAGATTTCAATCTTTGAAAGGTGTTATATTGATTTTGTGTATCCTTTTTTTGTGCCAAGATAAATGAAGTATCTATCAGCATTTATGAAATGACTTTGGGGTGAAAACTGATGCATTGCAAGTTTAATTAGAAATGAACATTCCAGGAATGAAGATGGATGAGTTGGTTGTGACTTCATGTCTAGATATCAGCATATGAGCCAGTGTTTTTGCATATGATATGCTAGTCACTTTTATTGTATTTGACTGAATTATAAGTGGGATTTAAAAAAAAAAAAGATATATCTGGGGTAACATATATATATCTGTTATAGAGATTAGTTACTTTGATTTCTTTAATTTGTGGGAAAGGGGGTTGTTTCCTCTTTCAAGTCATTGCCACAAGTTTGCACTCTGTTGACATAGTAGCCATTCAAACAGGAGGCTTACTGGATTGGCCTGCTACAATACACCGCTTGTATGTATTACATTACTTCAGTTGGAAAAGTAATTGATGAAATGAATATGTAATTAGTTTTGAGTGTAGTTTGAATAGCTGAGGAAGTGCTGTTGAAATGTGTACAAAATATTTGACCGTGTGTGAATACATTCTCAAATTTTTTTATCTGGCCAAATTAATCTAATCCTTATTGATTAGCTATTACCTGAAATTGTAGCAATTTGTAATCTATGAAAGCTTCTATAATAATTACTATATTTCTCTATTCCCCCCCCCCCCAATAACAGTTGAAAATTTAATCTGCATCTTACATGCCAAAGGTCAATTTCCTTCATATAAGCCTATCCAATTTTTACTCCATTTTTTTTTTTTTTTTTTTTTTTTTTTTTCTTTGCTTCCAAAATTTTGAAGTTCTAAGTTTAGGTAGCATCTTCCACACCACGAGGAATACCCCCACCCTCTCACGGTTATTTAGATAAACTGAATATTAGAGATTTTAAAAGTGAAAGACTACTATGTTTTTACTTCATTATTTTGTTTTTTTTCCCTCTTCATGCGGCTATGGGCATTGAGATGAGATTCTCATCTCTCCATTTGTACATTTCTTTGATTGTAAATTTGTCTTGATGATCTCATAGCAATAGTTCATTGGGAATAGTGATTCTTTTATTGATTGAAGTTCTCAAAACATCTGATTATGCTTTTATTTAATTGATTTAGTCACTCATTTTTAAAAATTTGTTTTCTCTCATGCTGAAGGGAACAGATATTTAAAATCAAGTGGAACTGCTGTGATTTGAACATCTCGTAGTTGTATAATACATTGAATGAAATCACTCAATAGGCAACATATCTTTCCTGGACAGCTATAAAGAATATCATCATTTTAGAAAAATATATGAATATAAAATAAGATCATATTCCTTGACAGTAGATCACAGCTAACTGTTGGATGATTATCACATAGTTTCTTGAGTATGTGTATTATTTTTTTAGTTATCACAAGCAGTTTTTCTCAAATCAAGAACCTTCTCTCATAAAAATACCTACCCACATTCATAATGAAGTCAAAAGATTTTTCTCCTAAATTTGTTATTAGTCAGGCAGCAGGTGTCACCTACTTTGCATGCTTTGTCAACTCTTGTTTCTCATATTTTCCACTTAGATTCAGATGTATAAAAATCAAAAGTTGTTGTCAACTTTGAAAATGACTCTTTCATACCATCTTACTACAATGGAAGAAGTCTATGCGCTTCATTATGATTACATGACGACTGGTTTTTGTATAAAGTCGACATAAGCCAGATATATTAGTTAGCACACAAGACCGAGCCATGTTGGGTTTGAAGTTTTTTGAATTAGTTTAAGAGAAATCCAAAGTGGGCTATAAAAATGCTTGAATTTTGGAGAGGGTCCATGTACAATTATTTCCCCACATTGTAGCTCTCTGTCCATACCACAAAATATCTCTGTACTAATGATATCTCCAAAAGTTCTCGAAATACTGTGGAAAATTGATCGATGAGCTATGAAAGAAGTTCAAAAATTCATGAGTGGATCCATGCCTGATTATTTTCTTTACATCCTGGTTAATTATCAGCAATAATGAAATATCTTCAAAAGATCTGTCAGTGAGAAATAAGGTACTGAAGAACCAATTGAAATTTTGGAGCAGATCGTCAATTACCTCCATATGTTATATCTATCAGTTCAAACTGGTAAAACAAGGGTTCATAACATTTGATTGTATAGATAGCTCGAAATGACTTGCTCTAAGGCATATGGTTCTTTTATGAACTTTCCTCTTCAGTGATATACAATATGCCATGATAAAAAAAAAGGCACTAAATTTTTTTTAGCAATCAATCTGGAATGTCTACCCATGATAGTCTTACTCACTGAAGAAGGTCCCTTTAGTATATCTAATTAGTTTCTTTAGTCGAGTCAGAAATCCTCTGGGGCTCTATTACAGCACCAGAACTATACTGGAAGATGCTCCCTGGGTATGCAAAATGTTATTTTTTCCCAAGCCACGCCAACATTCCCCACAAATATATTCTGAAATGAATAGACTGACCTTCGAAACTATTTAGTGAACAAAATATACACTAAAATATATATCTATTTCATGCATGTCATTTTGGTTTATTTTGATGGCATTATTATACAAACTTTTATAGCATTGGTATAGGACAAATTTGGCTACGAGTTGAATTCAGTAAATCAACTTGTGAAAATCAAAATAAAATTGAGAAACCAGAATTGGAGAACATCACATAGGTTCAAAATTTGGACACTTGCCACCTGACTATATTCAAGCAAATATCACAGCCTGGATTCCAGGACTGTCCTGTAAGTTAGCAACCAAGCATATGTCTGCCTAATGTGAAGAGCTTTTATGATTTGTATCTTCTCTTTTCATGCATAGAATAATCAGATAAGTTGATTCATTGGGGGGGAAAAAATGTAAATAAAAAGGCTGAAAGTCAATGCTTTTCTACTTTGATCTTCCACTTCACTTTGCCTCCCTTGCCCCTTATGTGCAAAATTAAAGAAGAAAAACAAAAAAAAAAAACTTACAAAAATGAACTGTAAAGGGAGAGTGTGATCTTACCTTAAAGGAATCCTTCTGCCCAACTTCTCAAAATATTAACAATAAGAACAACACTGATATCAACGGTTAGTTTGTTTTATTTCTCTGGATTTTCCCTTTTTTTTTTCTTTCTTGTCCTTCCTCCCTTCCTTCCCTTTCCGAAGAAAAAACTCTCGGTCCAATGAGCTGTAAGCGTCGCTTGGCCACTTTCTTGAGCCTGGTTGGTAATAATTACAGTGTTGAAAAATATTAACTTTGAAATGAAAGATGAATCCTACATGCGTCTACTCCTTACTCTCCCTTCCTAAGCCATATCACTAAGTTGTATTTTGCTGTCTTTTGGTCAAGTTGTTCTTAAGGCTTGCTCATATTATTCAGGGAATTTTATGTGTAGTTGTCTGTTTAGTTACAGCAAAACATTTTATATTACAACCTGTGATTTTTGTTTAATTTATTGGATCTCAATTTGTATGAAAATGACATCATACACACAATTGAATTGATAAATTGAGTAAAGGTTATATAAAATCTGTAAAAGTCTTGCTGAACTATGTCTTTCGTCACTGTCAGCTCTAATGTTACAGTGCTCTGGTTTCCAGACTTGAGTTCAGATCATTTGAGAACAGACGGATGCTGGTATAGTATCATAGCCAATGGGGTTTTGCTGCATGAAGTATTGCTGTGAAATCATTATCCAAGAGGCTCAGGATTCGTTCAGAGACTTGAAGACCTGTACTCTTATGTTCTTGGGGCAATAGTTGCAAGGACGAAAGAGAGCTTTTGAGAAGTTACTACCTACATGTTCGTGTGTGGTATCCCCATATTGAGCCCACCTTGTGCTACATCATCCCCTGTTGGGATCAAGGTAAAAAGGAGCTTTGATGTAAAATTGTCAACATAATACTTTAGTAATTGTAATTCAAGTTTTTAAAAAAATCATAATGAATATTTACAGGTGAAATTGTTAACTATAGTTTACCTCTACCTACAAAGATGGAGAGGTATATATATTTGGTTGTGTTTGTCTTTCCATCTGTCTGATTTCAGTGAAATTTGTGGAAGGGTTGGCAAAGGGGCAAGAAAGAAGTGGTTAAATTTTGGGGTAGATCCAGGTGTTATGTATTTTTTTTTGTCTGAGAGATATTGTTCTCAGTGAATTTTAATTTGTTAAATTTTGTGGAAAAGTGGACAATTGGCTGCAGAAAAAGTGATTAAATTTTTGTGCAGATCCATGTGGAATTGTTCAAAAAATGTTTAATACTTAGTTTTTCTTTGAATTTTTTCCAAAAAACTTGTGTGGAATGGCCTCTTATGAAACTAAATTAGAAATTTTGGTTCTTATTGATTGGAATCAATGTGTTTTCAATTTGATTGTATAAAGTGTTTTCATTATAAATGATGGATTCCCTGTTATAAGAATTGAGCTTCTGTATTCTTCTAAAAATGATGCCAGCCTCTGTATGCCTTCTCTAACTTAAGAGGAATAAGTAGTTAATCCCCAACCCTTTTTTTAGTTTTAACAATGCTGAGTATTTATGTTGTCACAAATTGTGACCTCAATGGTACTTAAAAATTAGATTATCTTAACCTTCCTCAAGTAACAATAATTATTTTAAGCCTCCTATTGCTATCAATCTACTTTTTTTCTTTTTTTTCCTCCATTTTCATACATGTGAGAAAGAACCAGTAACCTTTTGTTTTGTGTGACATGTGATCTGCTGAGGTTTTAACATCACATGCTCAAAAAGCGACTAGACGTGTAGAAGCATTGTTCTGTTTTACTTTTGTCTCTTGCCTCTTTACTTTTTGGAAGACTGCCTGAGCTACTAAATAACCTATATTTAGTTGTTGATTAGGTGTGAAGTTACTACTCAAAACCATGGAGCTGACTGAAAATTTCCCCATTATTGGCTGTATTATTATTGCATGTTGTTATATTGCAGATTGGCATAGACATCAAAGTAATGTCTTGTTTATATTTATGATTAAACTAAGAGATTGCAAATCAGTGGTCAACGTCATGTGATTTATGTCTTAAATTTTCAACTTGAATATTTCTTTAACAGTGCAAAAATGCGTTCGAAAATTTTGAAACCTACACAAGTTTTTTTCTGTATAGCTGAGTAATTTGGTAAAGGGTCAAAGGCCATCAAATCTTAGATTGTAGGTTTGGTTCTAGGTTGTAATTCTGAGTTCATCTAGAAAAAAGAAAATTAATTAGAACCTGAAGGGAGCATTAAATCCACAAAATTCCCTATAACCTGAGGGTATTACTATACTATCAGCCTTTGAACTGAATTGGGGATCAAATGGCCAGAATATAGGAAATGAAGAAGTAAAATGAAAAAAAAATTCAAAAGGAGAAATTGAATTTTTCTCGTATTTAGTTATTTTGTGATAAGACCATGTCATATACTGTATATGAGTAAATTTGAAAGTATTAATAAAAACTGCAGTATTGTGATTGATTGTTAATGCATGAATATAAGTTGAGAATTACAAGGAAGAAGCATAATCATTTCTAGATAGGCTGAATTGACATTAAGTAATTGCAAACAGCCTTTGTCAAGATTTTACGGAGTGGAGACAAAAGCATAATTGAACATCATGCAATTATGTTGTACTTCTCTCCTTTCTTTGTTTTTTCTATTTGCTGATCTTCAGCTTTATGTAAATATTGTGCTGCTTAGCAAACACATTCATATTAGCACTATTGAATTGGGCACCCTTTATCATTGATGGATAAACAATGTCAAGCATAAGGGATGAACCAAATTAGTTCTAATCAATAAGTCTGAAGTTTATAGATAGTCATGTTATATTGAAGGTCAAACTTGTGAGAACTTCAATGAAGATGAAATAGACTCTACAGGAAGATGATTATTGTTGTTCATTCAAGCAGAAATAATTTTGCACATTTTTCTTACCTACCAAATGACTTTGCTGCACTATGAATTGAAATTAAAGATGTAGAAATTGCATAATTTTAAGAGAAACATTATTACTGTACATTGCCAATTATAGCTTTGAAAGTTTTATATTAGTTATCATGAAAAAAAAAATCTTTGCAACATGAAAATATGATCCCTTTTTAAAAAATTCCACAGCCATTTACAATCCTACCAATCTGTCATGTACAAAATTATACCATACAATTTTTTTCTAGACATCATCATGACTAATGATGTACCAAATTTTTTTTTTTATACCTGGCTGGATGCGAATTTTACTGGGTATCCAGCCAGATACCGGATTATCAATCTGAACAATATTTACGATGATACTAACAATTTTTGTAAAAGTCTTGAATAAATGCTTTATACTAAAGATATAAAACTACAGATTGAGTTTATTTTTGTTAATACCTATTCATAATATGCTAATCAAGAATCTATGCATAATGAGATGATAATTACAAAGGTTTCAGAACTATCTATGTATGATGTGGTAAAATATATTTTTGTACAGTGTATATTTTTCATGTTCATCACTTTTAGTATGAAAAAATGGATAGACTATAGATTCTCAAGAAATATATATATATATATATATATATATATATATATATATATATATATATATATTAAATTCACTTTTGAAATTGGGAAAATTTTCATGTTCCATTAAAAATTAATATAACTGTGAATAAATTGAAAAAATGTTTGAATAAGACCTGACATGAAGTCATGATAATCATTTAATTTGCCATATCAATTAATTCTGTCAGTAATCAAAGATAATTACTAATTCTTAAAAATTCATACTATCTTGAATGATTTAAAGTGGAGCAGTTTATATGAATTCTTCTGATTCCATAAACGCTATCAAAACAAATTTTTTGAATACATGCTTATTCTTTATTTCTATTATTACTTGGACTATCCTCATCTTGGTTGTTTTTCATACAACGTTTCGGCCGTTGTACTCTACGGCCTTCATGGACACATAGTATAGTGGTTACAGAATCAGACAAAATTACTGCAAGTAATCTGATGGTTCTAGGTTCAATCCCAGTGTGAGACAATAATAATACTACTAATGCTAAGAGGGGAGTGCGGTCAATATAACCCCCGTCGGTTAAATAAAGGGTTCGGTTCGTTACTTCCCCACACCTACCAGATGATACCTGATGAAGGCCGTAGAGGACAACGGCCGAAACGTTGTATGAAAAATAACCAAGATTAGGATAGTCCGAATAATAATAGAAATAATGATAATACCTCATCTCAAAAATCCAGAGATATATCATGCTTATTCTTAACTAGCTTAGATCTAGTAATATTAACATATGATTTTTTTTTTTTCAAGAAGTTTGATGGCTCTCTATGAATTTTTTTTACCAAATGAGTTGAAAGAAACAAAACTGGAAAATAAAGGAAAATATTGCTTTTTCTTCACAACTATTCATTTTTAATACATTATATTTCAATTTACTTTCAACTAGGACGTGCCCATTCAAAAGGTGCATCTGGTTTCATGAAAATCTTCTGGAGGTTCAATCTTGAAATAATGAGATGTTATTCTTCATTTATTCATGATGTTGTTAATAGCAACAATCAAAATATTGCTGTTGATCATAACAATCAAAACAGAATTTTTAAAATGCTGTTATTTCCTCTAACTGATTTAATTTAATCTTGTTCTTTACAAAATTTGTTTGAAAGAAACTGATTCTCTGTCTAGTTTTTCCATCCAATTCTATTTTAAATTATTAGTGGTGCACATCTTTATGGAAACATCAATTTTTATGGTCACAAAATGTGTTCATTTTAGAATGAATTTTTAAAAAATTGTAAATCAAACACTCCCCCCTCATATTGACAACCTAAATGACTTTGAACTTTACTCAGTAATGTCTGTTTCACAGATTAACATAAATCTATGATAGGCAATTAAATTTAAGTTAGATAAAAGTAAAGATTCAATTTTCATTGATAATTTGTTCTTGAATTTTAGCATACATTTATTTCATATGATAATATGCTTTAAATAAGTATTTATGTGTACGGTATATAAATTTTTTACCTGTGAAGTTAGTTGGAAATAGAAATATTTAGCTGCATATCTGCCATTTTGAAGACACTTTCAGCTATAGATAATAAATACTTGGCAACATAGAAAGCGTATTCTTTTATGCTGGGTGTATGTGTGTTATTAATGTATTGGTTTGTGAATTTGCCACATCACCTCCCCCAACTGTTTAGCAAATTTCTTCCCTGTTGAAATGGATAAGATTTTTGTATACATTCGTGTGTCTAATTCTAATTCTTCATCTTTTCTCGATGGCTTCACCTACTTCATTGGCCTGTACCCTCCCATGGAAATCATATTCTCTCTTTTCCTTCCTTCCTTTCCCTTCCTTCCTTCCTTTCCCTTCCTTCCTTCCTTTTCTTTCCTTCCTTCCTCCCTTTTCTTTTCTTTCCTTCCTTCCTCCCTTTTCTTTTCTTTCCTTCCTTCCTCCCTTTTCTTTCCTTTCTTTCCTTCCTCCCTTTTCTTTCCTTTCTTTCCTTCCTCCCTTTTCTTTCCTTTCTTTCCTTCCTCCCTTTTCTTTCCTTTCTTTCCTTCCTCCCTTTACTTTCCTTTCTTTCCTTCCTTCCTTTTCCTTCCTTCCTTCCTTTTCTTTCCTTCCTTTTCTTTCCTTCCTTTTCTTTTCCCTCCTTTCTTTTCCCTCCTTTCTTTTCCCTTCCTTTCTTTCTTTTCCCTTCCTTCCTTCTTTTTCCTCAAACCATGTGATTTTCCTGAATCATATAGTAGTACAAAAACATAACACTATTGGATTGATATCCTGGCACATCACTTATCATGACTGGCATAATTGGCTTGAATAATTGTAATCTGTGTTGTTCTGAAATATCTTGTCATATCTATGTATTCAAAATATTCAGCATTTTATAAGACCACACCCCATATTAGTTTAATCAGAAATGCACAATATTTATTTCTAAGGATTGTTTGTGGTCATAAAATCATTGATCGTAATGTAACATTAACAACTCTACTTAAATAATTGGTAACAATTGATAGCTGTGTGATTTCAGCTCCATAAGTGACTATCGGGAGAAGAGTATACAACCAATGCATCCTCCCAATAGTCACTTATGGAGCTGAAACAGGGAACTTAACAAAGAAACAAACCAACAAACTCAGAAGCATGCAAAGTGTGCATGAGAGAATCATACCCAACCTTACATGAAGAGATCACAAGACAGCACAATATATTGGGATGAAAACAGGGGTCTGAGATATCATAGAATCTATTAGAAAACTCAAATGGCAATTGGCTTGTCATGTTGCAAAAATGAAAGACAACAGATGGACATAACAACTTGCAACATGGATCCCTAGAGATCACATGCAAAACTGAGGCCGACAAAATACAAGATGGAGAGATTAACTAGACAAATTCAGAAAATACTGGCTCTGCGACGCCTATGATAGAGAAATGTGGTGGAATCTGGGGAAGGTCTCTGTCCAATGACGGATGTTTAAAAGACTGATAAGGATGATGTACACAGGCCTTCAGACAAGACAGTAGACACATCTAAATCTGATCTTGTGTTTTTGGTTTTTGTTTTCAGAGCAGTTCATTCAACTATTTCATTTTTGCAGCCTTCTAAAATAACTTGACAGGTTAACAAATATAACAGATTCATACATAAATAATCCTGTCATTCTTGTCAGGTACCATCCTAGTAAGGCTGCCAGTGCTAGGTTTTTAAACACCTGTCTGTATTTAAAAAAAATTTTTTTTTTTTTTTTCGTGGTAGGAGTTATACTTGAAAATTTAATGAAAATCTAGTTTATCCAAACATTAATTTCTGATTATCTTTTTCATTACCCAAATTTGTAGAGTAGCAAACATATGTTCTGTCAAATTCATTTCTTATCACATGAAATGATCACTATGTCATCAATTTCGTCTTTTGACCCAATATGATTTAAATAAAATAACCCTGATATCAACAGTTGACCCCTCTCCCCATCCACTTTTTGGATTTTCACTTTTTTCCTTTTTTTTCCCCCCTTTCTCCTGCCCTCTCTAACTTATTCAGTTGAGCAGTGCTCTTGAGCTCTGCTACTTTCATATTAATTTTTAGTTGCCTTTCATAACTTTACTCATCATCATCATCAGTCTTTTAACGTCCATCGTTGGACATAGAACTTCCCCAGGATTCGCCTCAATTCCCTATCATTGGCATCGCAGAGCCAGTATTTCCTGAATCTGTCAAGTTCATCTCTCCATCTTGTGTTCTGTCGGCCTCGGTTTCTTATGTGATCTCTGGAAATCCATGTCGTGAGATGTGAGATGTCCATTGGTTGTCTTTCATTCTTGCAACATGGCCTGCCCATTGCCATTTGAGTTTTTTAATCGTTTCTATGATGTCACGAACAGCTGTTTTCTTCCTTATGTACTGTGCTGTCTTGTGATCTCTCCATGTAAGGTTGAGCATGATTCTCTCATGTGCACGTTGCATACTTCTCAGTTTGCAGGCCTGTCTCTTGGTTAGGTTCCATGTTTCAGCTCCATAGGTGACTATCGGGAGAATGCATTGGTTGTATACTCTTCTTTTTAGGATTATTGGGATCATCTGGTTGTTGAAAGTTGAGCTTGCTCTGCCGAAGGCTTGCCATCCCAAAGTGATTCTTTGCTTGATTTCCTCCTCTTCTGAGGACCTTGTGGAGATTCGTTGTCCTAGGTAGTTGTAGTGATCTACTTTCCCTAGTTTTGCATCTTCTATCTTGAGTTATATTCTTATTCTCAACATGATTATTGCACATTATTTTTGTTTTACTGAAGTTCATGTGTATGCCGACTTTTTTGCTTACTTTGTTTAGATCGTCTAGCATTAGTTGGAAGTCATAACTTTACTACGTAGTTCTAAGTTGATAATTTCTGTAAAACTTAATATCATGATTGTCTTTACAGTTGGATTTTCATTTTTTTTTTTTTTTTACGATCAATATGTCTGTATTAGGTCCTCCAATAATCCCCATCCTTTTTAATTCCTTTTTTAAAAAAAATATATCATTTTTTAAAACAAATTTTTTATGATCAGTTTTTCAGACATATTTTCCAAATATCTTCAGTCAACAACAGAGATAATTCTGATATGTACTCCAACATAAATCACATATACAGGAGGAACACATTTGAGATTCATTAATTAACTTGAGGTTAAGGCTCCATGTAGCTGGGAATAACTGCTGGAGGGCAGGTATTTCCAGCTAATTTACTTAATCAGTTGTGATGATCAAATAAGTTCTCATAGTCTCTCCTTCATGGTGGAATATTGACCTATCATTTTAGGTACTAGTATTCATGTCATTGTGAGGTTTAAACATTATTTAGATTCAGATTGAAAATTATTCATTTTCTGAATTTTTAAAAATGTATGAGCATTACTAATCGAATATTTATATTTGCTTTTTAGAATCTCCATAATGTAACCATGGGAATATACTGAAAAGAAGAAAAAATAATTACTCTGGACAAGTTTACATTCTGGTAAGTGAATATTGTTATCTGCTCTTTTTTTTAATGTACTCTCTTGCATATGAAATACACAGTACCTTTGCAAATAATTATAATAGACAGACCTTGCATAGTGTTGCACACTTTTCTAGAATAAATATAATTGTAAAGTAGTTCGACAATCCAGCAGTGTCCATACATACTTCTGCCAATGATTCAAATATTATTGTTATATTACTATCTTGAATTGAATATTTTTTTAGAAGACCCTTTTATCAATGATACTTATCGTGAGTAAAAACAAACACTCTCACAGTAATGTTGGTGCTTTTTTAGATATTATGGTAATCAAATTCATTCTTAGACTTTTGTAATTTCTTTATTGTTGATTTCTTTTTTTTTCTTTTTCCTTCATCTTTTAGCTTATTTTTAGAATCCTAGTGCCAATCAAGTTCATCTGGAAAAATTGCATTTCTAATCTTTGTCTCTTGAGTTCAAGTTTGCTATGAGATAACAATTAATAAGATCTTCGTTTTCAGACTTTTAAAATCGGCCTCTGCCATGTGATGTATCATTTTATGGTTGATTTTAGATGGTAGACATTTTCTGATTTATGACGTTGGGATAGAATTGACTTTATAAGACTGTGTGTCAGTGTGGAAAGGCATTCTATTCATGATAGTTACTGAGCTTGGTTTAGTATGGCACAAGTCTGAAAGTAGGAAGAATGTGCTCCTACAACTCTATAAGTTGAATGAGAGTTGGGCTGCCTGCCTAGAAAACACTGATCACTGGAAGATATGAAAATACCTTTGCTTCATGCCTTCTTCTATTTTTGTTTGAAATGAATTTTTTATATTTTAGTAACTGAGAGAATCTTATCCAAGAGCAAGAATCCAACTGCAAAATCATCTTAATTATATATTTTGCATATAACCAAGGGAAGTCATTTTGTGAAAGATTAAAATATTTTTTGCCTTGGATGTGTTCTATTTAATTAGTCTTATCTACTGATTTATAGGACTTGTGTTTTCTCATAGTTTGATTATTGTACTATGTGTGATGAGAAATGTTCAGCAAGCAACAACACAACAATATGCATCTCAAAAACATCAACTCTTGTGTATTTTGCACTTTCTTGAAGATTTTTCTTCTCTCCCTTCCTACATTGAGGGACAGAGATAATACTTTTAATGAGCTTCATTTTGAATTGGAATTGGCTCAATACACCTACCAACATTTAGATGGATCATGTACATCTTATTGATTTAGAAAATAAAAAAACAAACAGCCAAAATGTTGTGAATGAAAAGAGTCCCCCACGAAAAGCTTAGTAAATCCTAGAATTATCAGGTTCAACATTTTTCTGAAATGTTCTTTTTTAATCTTACATTTCAATTCTATGTGTACCGTTCTATTTTTTGTGTATGCCAAGACAGGTGATTAATGAATACTGTGATTTATGAACAGATTTAGATTATTTTAGATTATATTATTAAATTCATATCTTCAACAACTGAGATGAGTGCTATGGAATATTTGAGTACTTTTTGCTTTTTTAAAAAAAAATTTATTTTAATTAATTGCCATTTTCTGTAATCAGAATGTTGTATTTTTTAATGTACATTCTATATACTGATATTTGCCAGGTACTGAATACACAAACTTAAGGGAGTGAAGTTTTGGTATTTATTTATCTGCAATAATTAGAGAGCATAAGTATTATTGAATCATTGTTACATTCTCATAATACATTTATAAAGTATCCGAAATTATTAAATAGGTGAGGTAGAATTCTTTTAAACTTACAACATTTAATTTTCAAATTCTTTATCCCAAATGGTGTTTTAGAAGTCAACATATGGTGTTGCTAATTCTTCAGCATATTGCAAGAATGATTTACAATTGCCCATGGGTATTATTGTAAATATAGACATGAATGTTAATTACAAATTGATTCAAAATAGAAATCCAATTTGCTTAATGTAAAACATTTTTTATGCCTTGAGTTGAAAGGAAAGAATGAAACTTGATCGAATTAAGGGAAAATATTGGCCTCGCACATTTCGACCTCAATTAATAGATCACATTCAACTCTGGTATTTTTTTTTTTGTCAATGTCTTATAAACTTGCTACCCTAAGGAAAGGTTGGTAAGGTATGAATAGGAGATGATGTTGAGGGAATGTAAATTTCCACTCTTAATATCATAAACTGCTTGATACTACTCCTCTATTGATATTGGAAGTCTGCTGTGGGAAGAAACAAAGTTTCCCAAAATTATGACTGAACAAAAAATGTAAAGAAAAAAATTTATTGCTCTTCACAAATAGATGACACTGAAACTCAATTGTTGTAAGACCATTGACAAAACAATGTTGTAAATTATCCTACATATAACTGGTATAGCATACCACTAGGATATATACATAAATGTTGGGGTACCCGGCATTGCTCAGGATGGAAAAAAACAAACTTGAAATGAAAAAAGTGGGAAGAAGTGTGTGTGCGTGTGAATGCAGAGCCAGAAAGGCTTTTCATGTCATTACATATCATAAACCAACGGGGCTGTACATGCCTTACTAATCACTTTTGGAGATATCTATCCACTCAATATCAGAAGTCCTCAGTGAATTTCGATGAAATTTTCTGGAAGGGTGGACTACTGAAGAACTGATTAAATTTGATCCTTGCACAATTACCTGCCCTTTCTCATCAGCATACATATAAATGTATTAAAAAATCCAGAAAAAATACTAATGAAAAATAAATTCTTGGATCCACCCCTAGATTTAATCAATTTTTATTCATTACATTGTCAAACCTATCACAAAATTTCATAGAAATTCATCAAACTTTTGGAGATGTTGTGTGGACAGATACTTTTAGTGAAATAATGAGATTTGGACTCATAACAATGATGTAAGGAATTTAATTGCATGTGGATCGGCCCCCAAATTAAAATCACTCCCTCTTTGGCTTATTGTCTACCCTTCTGCAAAATTTAATTGAAATTTATTGCAACCTCTAGAGATATTGTGTCAGCAGATATAAAATTTTGACAATATCCCGTATCCTGAGCTGATAAGAACTAGCTGAAAATTATTCCTATGAGCAAAATTTTCTGCTTGCTCTTGCAAGAGACCTAATGGAGGTGAAAACTGAGATTCTTTTTCTTTTTTTGCACTTTAATTTTATACCTCTGGCTACGATTTTCTACTACTTAGAAGTCACATAAAGACAAATGGAATCAGAGCTTCAGTATTACATAGGTAGATGTAAATCATATCCTTATTATTGAGGTGAGTGTGAAGGCAGACCCTACACTATTATTCAGTGGCAAATCATCTGGATTTTTAAAATTATTTATCAAGTTACCACATTTGAGGGGTGCTTTAATTCAATACTTGTGGTTTCAATGCTCAGGTTCTAATAACATGCTTGGGGTCCCATTAGTACACACAAATTTCATGGGGATATGTTGTGTGGTTCCCGAGTTACTATGTCACATACAGATAGACATTTGATGAATTATAGTTGAATATCATCAGGGATACACTACATTGCATTGGGGAAAAAATAACTTGAGATGTAAAAAAATATAATTCTTCTTATGTAACCTCCAATGATCCTGGATGTCAGCTCTACCTATCATTTTTTGCTTTCGTTAACTCCACATACTAATTTACCTTTAAGAATGTAATTGTTTGGTTGAAGAAAGGTATTTTAATCCCAAATTGAGCTTCAGTAACCATTACTGATCTTATTGGATTTGACCTTATCTGCTCTACCATATGTGAGGTCAAGAGCATTTTGTATTTTTTCAAAAAACAATTTTACTCTAGGAATTCCTTCAGGTTGCTAAAAATGACCTCTGGTGACTTTATACACTTCTATGCCAAATTTCAGCATCATAGGTGTATGAGTGTGGCTAACAATTTGGAAAGTTAGCTAGAAATTATCAGAAATACCTCAAATAGCCATAAAGATCAACTTTGCTTTGTGTATGACCTTTGTCAAAAGATGTACCCCTATGCCAAATTTCAGGTGCAAAATTGTGGCTAATGGCTTAAAAGTAGTTGGAAATAACCAGAAATGATGTCTAGTGACCTTGAATGACTTCAGTGGTCAACTTATCATAGCCTATAACCTTAGCTGAGGAAAGATGTATCCCTATGCCTAATTACAGCATCTTTGGTGCAAAATTGTGGCAAACAATTTAGAAAACTGACTAGAAATGACCCCTGGTCACCTTGAATGACCTCTAAAGCCAACTTCATCTATGTGACAAGTGGATTTTGTGTGACTTCCTGCCGAATTGTAGTTTTAATGTGAAAAAGGCATAAACAAATTAACAGAAGGCTCAAATATCAGTATTAGATGAAACTTATCTATGTATACAATATATAACTGTGTCTGGTTGTGGCTCTCTGAGAAAAAAATTGCTATCATTTTAAGCTTTTATGCTACATGTACTGTAGAACTGTTTTGAAAAGAATCAATTTTTCCATAAAATTACATAAGAGATAAAATTATATTTGAAGATCTTCCTTTGATATTCTATATTTTTCAATAATTCTTGAAATGTATAGCACCATACTTTACTCTTGAATCACAAATTTTCCAAGACACCTTTTTGCTTCCTAGTAACCACTATTATCATCCTTGGTACTGTTCAAGTACATCATTATACTAGGCTACTTTTATGCCAAATTCATGCTACTCGTGTAGAATTCAATGACTTCAATTGAACATTTTTTTTTCTAAGAAGTGAATTCTCTTAAAGGGTCATTCCAAAACAAAAATAAATAACAGCCCCCCCCCCCCCCTCAATTACTGGAATTCGGCATATGGGCAGATTTGGGTCAAAAACAAAATTCCCAAATTTTTAGCTAAATGTGATCAACAGTTCGAAAGTTACAGGCAAGGTCATTTCGAGGTCAAGCAACTATCTCCCTTTTTTTCAAATCACTATAACTTATAACTGTTGGTCCTAGGTGTATAAAAGGATGTATATTTGGTATCATAATGGTCTGTGGATTTGTAAATGTTTGCTTTTAATGTTGGCTGAAAATGATGACCTCAAATTTTCAATTATTAATAAAATATCAATTTATAAATAAATGAAAATTTGCGGTCATCATCTGACCTCTACGTTACTTGATCTGAAAAATTAATGATTTATGATAAAAATGTCCCTATCATTTCTCTATTGTCATCAGTTTTGAAAGTCTGTATATAAGACCATTCAGTTCAGGATGATTTCAGTAGTATAAACTTTCTATATTTTAAAAAAATTTTTTTATACTTACACTCTTTAGTCAACGTATTTTTATATATATATATATATATATATATATATATATATATATATATATATTTATATAAAAGCATATACACACATGAATGAAAATATATAATTCCATTACAAAGCAAATTTCATCACTGAAACAGCATCAAATTATTGGGTGAAAAAAGCTATTAGTTGAAAAGAGGACAAACAGTAATGGATGGTTCTATCCCTTATTTTTTTTTTTTTTGTCTTCTTCAGATCTGTTTGGGGTTCAGTGGAATATTCTACTCAGATTTTACGTACATTTAGAAATATTTGAGCCCAACTCTTTGGTAGATGTTAGATGGATATTAAAGATTAGGAGGGATATGGTACACATTGTAATGGACAAACATCACATTTGAAACAATAGCTGAATGAATGAACAATGAGTGAAATAAATGAGAAAAAAAGTGAGAAAAACTTTTTCTTCTATTAAAAAAACCCCCTTGCAAGCTGATACAAGATGAAATTGAACTAGATATGTAGATGTACAGCTGCCATATTTTTCTATTTCACTCTTTTTCATTCATTCAACTATTTTTCCAAAATTCACTGTCTGTGGACTTTAAATAAGTTAAAAACTTGACAATTAAGGGAGAGATATGCTCGTGCATGAACTACCTGTCTGGCTGGACAAAAACTGATAGAATTCCATTAGACATAGTATTCCACAGCAAAAAGCTTAACCCTGTTATAGATGCATATATTCTAAAAGTGGATGTAAGCTGGGTTCACCCAGGTACACTGCGTGAATAACATACAACAACAACAAAATGATAATTCTATATACCTTAATTCATACCTTTTCAAATCTTTCACTCCAAATCCTTACCCTCTAACCTTTACTCTGTACAGTGCTACATACCTGTCTGCCTACCCACCTGGAGCAGATAGTGGGTGTTAAGAGCTGGTGGAGCTCGAATGACACCAGCAGTGATCAATCCACCAGACCCCCTGCCAACACGTCATGGGCCAGTGTGACAGGGCATGGCCCAACAATCCCAATGGTTCGCACAACAAAAATTATACCGCCGTTCCTACCGGGATCTCCGTCCCAAAAGGCCCAGCCACATCACTCGCTTTGGATGGCGGTAATGTACAAAGAGGTACAAGATAATGTTATCCAAGTCTATGCTCCCACTTCACAATCAACAAGAGAAGAAATGAACAACTTCTATGATGACTTGAACTCCCTATCAAAAGATACGAAAAGATACTTCAATGTCATCATGAGAGATTTCATCGCACAAGTAGGACAAGGAAATGAACACGGCGTTGGAGAATTCGGGTACAAAAAATGGAACGAGAGAGAAAAAGATCTTGTAAATTTTGCAACCACAAACGACTTCAAAATCATGGATACATTCTTCAAAAAGAAACCCAATGGAAAATGGACTTGGAAGAGCCCTAACCATGAAACCAAAATCGAAGTAGACTACATCCTGATGGACAAAAGCAACACCATCAAATTCTAAACCAAGTAAACGTAGGAAGCGACCATAGAATGGTAAGGTGTAAGATGCAAATAAACACCAATAAAGAATGCAGGAAAATGTCCCACACCAGACCGCTACCACTAAATGTACCAGATGAACTCACCCAACCCTTCTAGCTAGAATTGAAAAACAGATTACCAACAAAAACGACACCAACATCAACAAACTCTACAGTAAAATAACAACCTCTCTGTTAGAAGCTGCCAATATTTTTAAACCAAGAAACACAGCAACCATCAGCTAAATCTCTAATCGAACCAGGAGTGTTATTGAAAAGCGTAGAAACCTCAAACCAATAACAACCATAAGGGAAAAAATAGAAGAAACTGAACTGAGCAAAACAATAAAGAAGAAACTAACAGAAAACAAAAGAAAGTATACAACAATAATCATCGAGACCACTCTCGAAAAACGTTGGGGATTTGAAGCAATAAACAAAGCTCTTGGTATAGGACAGAAACAAATAACTAGCATACTCAAAGCCAGCGGACACATAACAACAGACAGACAGAATTGTTGAACGCGCCCAAGAATTCTACCAGGCACTCTACTCTTGAAAACATGGCCAGCATAATAACGACCAGAATATACAAAATGCTGGTGATCAGTTTGAGGACTTCCCTGAAGTTACACCATGGGAAGTAAAGCAAGCCATCACACAAACAAAAAAGAAAAGGCCCTGGACCAGATAACATCACCATCGATCTACGCAAAAAATCTGGTAAGACCATCAACAAAAAGCTACCTATTCTATTCAACTTGTATCTAAAACAGAGTAAAGCTCGAAAGATTAGAACAGTGCAATCATAATGTTTCTGCATAAAAAAGGAAACCCCAAAGATCCCAACAACTACAGACTTATAAGCCTACTCAACTGCATTTATAAACTGTTCATAAAAATCACCAACCGGATCACTAAAACACTGGATGAAAACCAACCACGAGAACAGGCTGGACTTATAAGAAGCTACTCGACCATGGACCATCTCGATTCAATAAATCAGCTGAAAGAGAAAGCAGCAGAATACAAAATGCCACTCACTGTAGCATTTATAGACTTCAAGAAGGCATTCAACTGTGTAAAAATTCCCATGGTCATGAAGGCCATCACCCTACAAGGTGTAGACCTTGTATATGTCAAAGTGCTGTAACATATTTACAATCACAGCAACTCCTTCATCAGGCTACATAAGGACTGAACTGTTCAAGCTCCAAAAAGGAGTAAGGCAAGGTCATACCAGCTCACCCAAACTCTTCTCTGCCTGCCTCAAAATGATCTTCCGAAACCTGGACTGGGAAAATATAGGAATCAAGATAGACGGCAAATATCTGAGCAACCTCAGATTTGCAGACAACTTCATCCTTTTCGTAGAGAACCTATATGACCTCACCAATGCTAGATGAACTAAACGAAGAAAGCAAGTGAGTTGGCATGCTCATGAACTTCAGCAAAACAAAAGTCAAATGCAACAATCACATCGAGAATATAGACATAATTGTCAAAATCAGAGATGCAGAACTGGGGAAAGTAAACCACTACATCTACCTAGGACAATAAATCTCTATGAAACCCACAAAAGAAGAAGAAATCAAGCAAAATATCACCTTAGGATGGCAAGCCTTCAGCAGAGCAAGCTCAACCGAGAAAAACAAGATGATCCTAATAATCCTAAAAAGAAGAGTATACAACCAATACATTATTCTGATAGTCACTTATGGAGCTGAAACATGGAACCTAACCAAGAGACAGACCTGCAAACTGAGAAGTATGCTATGTGTATATGAGAGAATCATGCTCAACCTTACATGGAGAGATCACAAGACGGCCCAGTATATCAGGAAGAAAACGGGAGTCCAAGACATCATTGAAACTATCAGAAAACTTAATTGGCAGTGGGCAGGCCATGTTGCAAGAATGGAAGACAACTGATGGACTCACAACATGGATCCCCAGAGATTACATGAGAAACCGAGGTCGACAAAATACAAGATGGAAAGATGAACTTGACAAACTCAGAAAATACTGGCTCGTGACACCCATGATTGAGAATTGTGGCAAATCCTGAGGAAGGTCTATGCCCAACGACAGACGTTAAAAGACTGATAATGAAAATGATTTTGAATGAGGCAAAAATGATAGTGAGAAATTTTTATCTGTTAGACTCTACCATAAGCAATGGTGGAGATATTACCAAGAGAGCAAAAGCAAATCTGTGTCAAGAACAAAATTCAACATCTGAAGATGCATACCACTTTTGCTTTATAATGAAGTTTTCAATAAAAATTTTTCATGTGTAATCAATGAAGAACAAGTAAATTGAAGAGACAACAAAGAATTGCTTCAACCATTCCCTAAAGTCTATTGCAGGTATTCTAAAACTTCATCGATGTGTACCTGTGTCACTAGAGAGCCTAACAGCTCACTCCCTCTTTAAGAATACGAACGAGAGCCAAAAAGACTGAAGGATATCAGAACTCAGTTTGGTTGAGAAGATGACAGTAATCTCCAGGAAAACACATGCACTAAAGTAAAAGTTGTGTGTTTTGTTGGATGTATATATGACTGAGAACTGTGGTTTGGGCTGGATAAAAGATTATATTGATGAATAAGAATATTATCAGTTTCCTGCAGCCTTCTGGCATTGCCGCATCACATACATTCCCAGCTGAAAAAGATTGGCCTGTATTATTTCATGGATATTATCTGCTGGCACTAGACAAAGGATGTATCCAGTATATTTTCCCCAGCCGAAGACCTGGAAAAGTTTTCAAAGGAACATATAAAAAGATGTATATATTTTCATAGTGTTGGTACAGTTGTAGCTACATGTATCATATAAAGATGTTGATCATTATAATATTATCCAGATTCTATGATATGATAATATATATTTATAACGTATCTAAGATGTTTCTTTTCTTGAAATATATTTCACATGTTTTACATTGTTAGGTAGTTATACATTATTGATAAAGGAGCTTGGAAGTTCCCCCTCTAACAGCCAGTTGAATCAGTTATTCTATGATGTCTTGGGTCAGAAATGAAATGGGGATTTTTTTGCTTAAATACTGAATACATATTGCATTAAGAATCAATATATCTGTACTAATATTTGAGCTGTTTGTTTATTAATGTGTTTGTACTTCTTCTCCACAAAAACTAAGGAGCTTATCGACCTAATATTCTGAGTGTAGACTGAGAAGAGTTTAATCTAAAACATAGACTATGTGAGGTTGACCAGAAGTAGTTTTCTTGGTTATTTCTTGCCTATTTTCTGAGTTGTGGGCCACAATTTTACACCAAGGATACTGAAATTTAGCTTATGGATACATCTTCAAAGATCACAATCAATGTGACATTTCTGAGGTCAGTCAGTTATGAGGGGTTTGAGGCAATGATTTTGTACATATGTATCTAAAATTTGGCATAAGGGTAAATGTTTTGTTAAAAGCAATATGATATTGACCTCAGAAATCATTGATGTTACCTGAAATCATTTTTTGTCAATTCTTGCCAATTTTCCAAGTTGTTAGCCACGATTCTGCACCTATGAAACTGAAATATGGCATAAAGGTAGATTCTTTCACAGCCAAAGTATTTAGAAATGTGATTTTGACATGATTCAAGGTCACCCTATGTCATTTCTGGCAAATTTTCAAAGTTGATGGCCTAAATTTTGCACCGAGGATGTGGAAATTTTGCAGGTGTACATCTTTACATGTTTAAAGTTATAGGCTATGTGAGGGTGATGCTGGAGAACTCCAGAGGTCACCAGAGAAAATTGTAGGGCAAGTTCTCAAGATCGCTGGCCTTTACTTTAGTTGTCCATGTGGACTGTTCTATATTGGTTGTTCTAGGAATGGATCCTGGCACTCGATGGAAGAAACACTTGTGTAGTGTATCCAAAAAATCTGTCAAACTAAGCAACATCATTTTTTTTTTTTCTTGTGCTTCAGAATATTTCTTCTGTTACTGCCATTTTTACACGTGTACATAGTGTTATTAATTTTTTTTTCATGCATTGTGTTCTGTGAAAAGAAATATATTCTTCCTCATTGGTTAAATTTTCACATATTGCTACCCCAGACAACACCAGGTATCCCTGCTAGTATGAATATATTGTAATAATGACTACAGTATATGGTATACATCTGTAGCACTCTTATATACTTTTTTACTATTCCATGAAATAAGGTAAAATTAGTTGTTTATAGTAAATTAAAAAAAAAAACAGAAATTTGTTACTACTAAAATCATTTTTTGACCAGTATAACACAAACCTTTTTAAAGCTGATTATAACTGAGAAATGAATGGGGAATATTTTCATCATAAATCAAGTTTTCAAGTAAACGAGAGGTCAAATGACATCAAATTTTCATTTTTTACAGACATGTTATCAATGATTGTTGGTTTGTGAGTCAGTATGTTATCGAAGATTGTGGGTTTGTTGGTTGGTGTGATATCGATGATTGTGGGTTTGTCGGTCGGTACGGTAACGATGATCGTGAGTTTGTCAGTTGGAACGATATCGATGATTGTAGGTTAGCCTGTTAAAAAATTGAATACTTACAAAAAAAAATCATGTTCAAATTTTTTTATATTGTGTACATTAGCATCCATTCATTTTTGTGTGTTTTGAATTCTTGTATGCTTTTTGCTGATTGAATTCCTTTGTATATCACCTGCTTATATTCAAATTGACATTTTTCATAGAGGAGTTTTTGGTATTTAGAATTCTTCCTGTATTTCTTTTTGGTCACCTGATTTTTATTAATCTGTGTATCCAAGTATCTTAAGTGATTTTCATTGTCATGACTTAATTTAATGAATGTGTTGTTTGTAGTTCTAATACTTTTTATTCAACTGAGTCCGGTCATACTCCACTGGTATGGCAGGTTTTTAAAGTAAAAAAATGATTTGAGAAAATTTTATCCTGATTTATCACTTAATTGCTATGATTGATTTTTCTGAATTCTACATTGTGAAGAAATAATTTAGATGCATGTAAATTTTCAAGTACTAGATGTCTGAAATTTTGAGGTGAAATGTTATCCATATTTATTGAATTATTGAAAGTAATATCCTCACATTTCTTTTTTCAAACACTGTTTGACCTTTCTCTGATGTATGCTGCCTCTGATGATCTTTATACCTATACAACATTATTCTATTTTTTGAAGATGAGAGGGGCATAGTAGTGTAAAAGTGGAATTAGTAAGCTGTGTCAAGTTTAGTTCACGTCTATCAAATACCCTTTAAAAAAGAGTGTATGCAATAAATGGCTTAGTTGGAGCCCTTTAGCTATGTAAAGGCAGTCTAAGAAGTTTATTCTGACAGAAAAAAACGGAATCCCATGTCCAAGTAAAAGAGGAGGGTGGGCATTAGACTTGCAACTCCATAATAAAAACAAGTGGCTACTGACACTGCAAATGTGGTCCTATGCTCCACAGAGAGCTTACTGGAGCTAACGATGGAAATGGTATATGAAAGCAGTTAATAAGCCTAGAATATTAGGTGTCTCAGTTGGTCTGATCAACTCTTACTTTGCAGAAACTGTAGACTTCCAGTGGCCATGATGTTACATAATTCACAACTTGAGAAATACTAAAACTGAATTCATTTAGAATACCAGTCTTTTGACCTTTGACAAGTTACACCCTAACACATTCCTCTTTTGCTTGTATAATTCTCTTGCAAAAAAATCTATTACAAATAACTCTACAAAAACTATGATACTGATCTTTTTTTAAAGATAAGTCTACAAATTTTCTAGCCAGTCAGTTACATAAATTGAGATATTTTTGATTCTATTTCTTTAACTTACCAACCACTTAACATGAAAAGAAATTCAGATTATCAATTTAAACATTGTATTGTATAAGAAAATAAATCAATTTGGATCATTTTCATGAAATCTTATTTAAAGAATAGTTTTATGATCAATATCATATCTAGTCATTGAAAAAAAATCCAATTAGTTCAAGCCTCATAACACATTTCATTTTTTTCACTCTATCTATACAATATAAAAAATGCAATTTCTTTTCTGTGACTCATTTAAAACATCTCAATCCTGTTTGTCTTTGTGCAAATTTTTTTCCTGCATGTTCAATCTTTCACATTCAATTGTACACAGAAACCTTGAATCTGATTTCATTTTTTTTCAACCAGAAAATTAAATTTTTACATTTCTGTGTGTTATTTTACTTCATTTTATTTTTCCCCCAATGTATAAATGACCTGAAAATGAACAGTTAACCTATTTTAGCACTTTCACCCCCCCCCCCTTAAGTTTGTGGCTAGACATTTGTCTGGTACTTATGCTCTTGAAGTGTGAGTTCACAGTCTGCATACACCTAAGAAAAAAAAAAATATTAGTACACAAGTTTTTTTATTAGACTGAAGAATACTTTTGTAAATCTAGAAAATAATATTTCTATCAAGCAGTCATGTAACTTTTCTTCGTGGGTCTCTTAACTACTACAATGAATGAAGTATTATTTCATATAATAGAAATAACTAGCTGTTTATAAATGCATTATTACTAGGCACAGAAGCCTTTTATTGTCATTTTTTCCACTTCAGAATGCTTTTCAGTTATAGGTTACTACTTCTTACCTCCAAGAAAAGAAACTTCAAATAAAGGAATGTGAGCTTTCAAAAATATATATAATGTAGTAATAGCCTAGAAAATATAAGCTGTTGATAACATACAAAAGAAAAATCCTTGATCAATACTTGGTTTTTATTTATTTATTTATTTTTCCTTAGAGAAATAATGATGGCTATCGAGGTAGACTATATTTGTCTTTACAAATGTGCACATGCAGAGTATGAACTTATTGTTCTTACAGACATGAAGCTATTTTTATAAGAAAATGAATTCAGTTTCATTCACCAATAATGGCTTAGTATATCTCCAGATTTAGATATTCATTGTTATTGTCCAAACTCATATTCAGTGTTTGTATTCATAGAATAGTATTCTTGAACCTTGGTGTATTTTCCATTTTTAATATTCAAATTAACTGCGTTTATTCTGCAGACTATAATTTACTGCTGTTTCCTTCCTACCTAACTAGCTGTCTGAGTCATGCTTGTCATCACATGTAAAGGTTTACTGTGAGAAGTGGCTCCATGATATAAAATGAAGCAAGTGTCTGTTGATTTTACTTGATTGATCTATAAAAGTCACCTAGCACATAAGTACATGGTAATATGAAAGCAAATTTATACATGTCCAGCTGCAGTAATGCATATACAACTTGAACCCTGGGAATTTGACCTGGGTATAACCTCCCATTGTTACTAAAACTGGTTTAATACTTTTGTTTATTACATAGAGAAGCGTTGTTGCCAAATGGATTAGATGTGTGTCTTATTTGTTTTCGAAAAAAAACTCGCAAAGTACCTGTAAAAAAAGTAACAGGATTATTGATGTATGGATAGGTGCACTTTGTCTGGGAACAGCGTTGCCCCTTGCTTCTTTCATTTCTAAGGATCAGAATGTATTATTTGTATGCGTGTGTATGTGTATATAGATATGAGCAGAGTACCTGGTTTCACCTGGCTGTCAAATATATTGAAGCATTCATTTTGCGTTAAAGTTCAAAAATTGATAACAATTTTTTCATTTATTTCTTTTTGTAAATGATCGTATGTCCAAATATTTTTCATTTTAATGCAAGTGCATCTTCAAAGTTGATATTTTTTTCACAACATGGATCCCAAGAGATCACATGCAAAACCGAAGCCGACAAAATGCAAGGTGGAGAGATGAACTAGACTAATTCAGAAAATGCTGGCTCTGCAACGCCCATGATAGAGAAATGTAGCGGATCCTAGGGAAGGTCAATGTCCAACATTGGACTATGCAAGACTCATGATGCGTGAAGTTTTTCAAGACTGTTGTTAATTATTAAAAAAAAATAGTCCTAACAGTAAATTGTAATGGACTGTCTCCATCTTTCAAATTTGATTATTGCATATGGCTTTTTGGTGTGTAAAATTAAGTAAAAAAACAAAAAACAAAAAAAAGAAAAAGTATGACTAAAATGAAACCTAAATAGTATTATCTGTGTTATAAACAGTTGGATTAAACTAATAGATATAATACATATCTAACACCAGGTATTACCTTATAACTTGATTTAATGTTCACAAATCATTAGAAACTGAGTGATGTAGAAATAGTGTGGCTATCTTTATCAGGTGAGCCATTTACTGTATGTTGTAGTAGAAAGTTTGTCTTTCAAATTTTATATTTTTGCTCATGGCTTTTTCATATGTAAAATTAGTTTGAAAAAAGATAGACTATTAGAAATTCTCATGCTTTTTAAAAGATTCATTATAGTGTGCTTATTATTCATAATCACTTCTTAGAGCGTATGCTTGATTGAACTGGACATGTCACATTTGTGAGGGTATCAAATTCAGAATTGCTTCTCTTGCATTAGATGATCTGTTGGCTCTTTCCGATAAATCCTTTTTGTTTAGAGGTTTCTCAATGCTGTTGATATTGTTTCTTGGTTGGCTAATTGGTTTGCTTAAAAAGAGTCAGATATGTGCTGCCTTCCTTCATTACTACAGGTTGTAAAAATAAGAATTGGAGAACATGGAAAAGCAATAACATGTGATGACATGTACAAATCTGACATGGTGGATTGTATGTGCAGGAAGCAGGGTGGACACAGGCCCTTATAGGATGTAGTGCAAAGACAGTAACCACAAGGAAGTGGCACATAACTCAGAATTTGACACCGAAACACAACCCTGACATGCAGGAATGGATATGAGGAAATTAGTCTGACCATATCATATACCATAATTCAAAGGAAATTCAGAAAAGAATCCTAATTTTGAAAGCAAATGTACGTTATGAATTTTTCTTTTGGCATTTAGCTTCAGTTTCAGTTATCAGAAATCAATTATATTTCTGGCTATAGTATTATTTGTGATAACTGACACTCCCATGCATCATTATTCAAGTGTAGAGGTGATGGCTGAACATTGAATTCTTGTAACTTGCTGATTGTACCAAAAACAGGAAACAATATTAAAATAAGTTTTGATAGGATTTGCTATTTAAAAATTGAATGTTTTCAGAAAATTACACTGTAAACAAGCTTTATCAATTAACTGTTTTTTCAATTTTTGGCAGTTAATATCATGTATTTCATATCACAATGCAAATAGACTGACCACATTGGCTAATGAGTATAGTAACAAACTATTCATATTTACATCTACATGACTAATTAATGTCTTCAGCAGATGAGCCGTACAGTAGATTAGAATTGCTATTTGGATAGTAATTATTTGTGCCAGCAGATTTTATTGCTGATTAATTGATTTAAATGATTGTTTACCTTGACATGAGAGTAATGTAGAAATGTAAATAATTTTGAATTTTGTAGAGTTTTTTAACTGGAGCATTTTTAATTATCAAAACTGTTTCATTGTTGATTGTTTTAGTTTTTGATTCTCAGCATCCCTGACACTTCTCCCAGTTTTTCTTAGATATAGGTAGACACTAGCTCTCTGTATCCACTCTTTCAGATTTCCTGTTTGGTGTTACTTGAGAATATTGGAGAAATAGGATGAGGAGGTAGGCTTTTTTGGTTTATTCATTAGACAAGTGCTGACAGTCTGTTACATTAACTGTGCTATTTGAATATATTGATTTTAGTGCTCACTGGATCAGGATGTTCAAGACTGGAGGAGAATGTGAAACAAATCCCTTTGACACTGTTGTAGATTTTATTTTTTATTTAACAACAGAGTGAAAAACTATTCAAAATTTGTTGATTATTATGAGTAAATTGGATTAAAAATGTTCTTGTGCAAAAAATCTTTGGAACAGCTTTTCAATTTACTCTTCTTTGAAAATTTCCTTTTTTGTAATAGGGTCATAAAACTCTATTAGATTATTTTGATAGATGATTGTTTTTCATTTTCATATATATATTTTTGAGCTTTTTTTGTTTCACTTATGAAATTGTTTTACTTAGCAAAATTGCTAACTCATAAGTCCAATGGGATCTCAGTAGCTGGTAAAATGGTACCAAAGGTCTTTGGTTTATTTTCCAATACCATTTAGATAATACTTCTCATCTATATAGATAAATAGTTCTATTAGAAATCTTTTCTGGAATAGAACAAAATTTGGAAAGAATCAACAAAAAAGCCAAATTTTTTATAGTTACGTTTTATTTTTATATATGCATTCAATATTATGGGCTTTTCATTTTAAGAAAAGTACAAATGCAGTAGAAGAGTTTGTATGTATTATGGAGAATGTAGAGTGAATGATCAAACATGTCGAAAGAAGTTTGCTAAGTTTTGTGCCTGCTAGGAAATAACCAACAGACTCAAAATATTCATTGGTTGGAAATTTTTTCATTTATCTGCTGTATTCACCTGATTTTTTCAGTATTGCACTTTCATATCATTTATTCAGGTCTTGACAGAATTCTCTTGCTGAAAAATTTAGTTCAAGAAGAGTGCAAAAGACATGTAGAGCAGTTCTTTGTTAAGGAAGAAAAGTTTGAGGAAAGAATTATGATGCTACTTGAAAGATGGTGGAGGATATCATAAAATGGCAATACGTTATTCCGTGAAGTTGAAGACAAAAATGAATGATTTGTCATTTTTTTCATTTGATAAACCAAATTAATTTTGAGCATAGATTTCTGTTAATTCCAATTTACCTTTGATAATTTTCATATAAGATATGTATATTATTTCTCTCCACCCTTTATTCTTGTTCATTTGGCTGCATAATGAAATTATCTGTAAGTATTTCTATGTAGAGAAAACTAGTCCAATTGTCAAAATTTAAAACTGAAATCAATTTACCTGTCCTCTGTAAGAACAAGTCCTTGCCAATATTATGGGTGTAAAACTCCCACTAATGTATAAAATTCACACTCCCCTATTGTGATTTGAACTCCCAACGAACTGATTGCCAGAAGACTGGGCCAAATTGACTTGCACTGGCCTATTTCTTTCTAATTGAAAAATTCATTTATACAAAAAAAGATATCTTAATTTTTAATATATATATATACACAATAAAAAAAAATTACAGTAATCATCAGTTGGAATGGAATGTTGTTTGTTTTGGACTCCCATGTAAGTGGTATGTTTTTTAGTCTTCAATCCTCATTTCTGATGACTAATACTTTTATTTCATTTCATTTCCAGTATTTTTCAGTATTGAATTCCTTTTCAATCTTTGGCTAGAAAGTAATTCACTGCTTAGGGTTTTTCCTCCTGCACCCAGTTAGACATGAACAAATACTTAGTAGTAATGGCAAGTGACACCTGGACAAATGAAGAAAAAAAAAATTCAGACAGCCCTATTGGATTCTGAAACCTGATGTATATACCAGCTGAAGGTCAAGTGTAAGCTAGTGCTCTCTGGAAAGGTCAGCAGTAAACATGTAAAGGTATTCAAATGCAGAGTTGCTGATCTTGAACTATATAGAAAATAGTTGTATGTATGGGGGCACATTTTCAGTACAAAATGATAATCAGAGAACCATAAATGGAATCTAGTGTAAAATACTTGGAATTTCCCATTGCTTTCAGGTATTGAAAATTTAGATTGTAACAAACTTTTGATATTTTTATAAAAGATCCAAAAGTGCTTTTCTTTATCTGCTTAAACTGATAAATTCCAAATAAATATCATTTATTGTGACACTTAATATTACATATAATTCAAGTTATTGGATATTGAATTGAAGCCTATAAGGTCAGAATTTCTATTTTGGTATTAATTCAATAAGCTGCTAAATTCATCTGTATTCAAGTTGTGTAAAATAGTAACTGGATATGTAAAATGTTGATTTGCTTAAAAAACTCATTTCCTACTTGTTGTTTATTAGGCATGGGGTTGTTGAAACAGTTTTTAAAAACATTCTTTGTTCATCATCATATGAATATTTCATAGTAATTCATGTTAGTATTCTATAAGAAGTTTGATACATCATTATATGTTACTGACCATTCAAAGGGAAATCAACTTGATACATTTTGATTTGTAGGGATTTGTGCATCTGATTATATTCGTGTAGTCAATGATGTATTAGTATATAAAAAAGGAGCCCCCCCCTTTTTTTTTAAATTCTCAAATATTGAAAAGTATGCCGCCTTTTCTTAGCCAAACCTCTGAAGTTTATTTTTTGTTCTACTGAAATAATGTTCTAATGTTGCTAATAATGCCTCAATCTATTTTCATAATTTTTATTATATATATGTGTATCATCATCATCAGTCTTTTAACGTCCATCATTGGACATAGACCCTCCCCAGGATCTGCCACATTTCTTTATCATGGGCATTGCAGAGCCAGCATTTTCTGATATCTGAAGTAATTTCTACAAGTTTTTTAGTCAAACCCTAAAAAGGACAAATCAACATCCGTTAGCAGAAAAGTCAAAAAGTCAGTCGTAAGAATACTCATGACTGGCACTATGAATATAGAAATTTCAGTCAGTAATGGTGTATCTCTGAGTATACTCGTTACACAAGATATCTGGTAACTGGTGCTGGGATCACTATCATGACACCAGTCACTAATAAACTTGTGCCAGCCATTTTGAATTTTTATTTTATTTCATAATCCTTGATCCAAAAGATGTTTAACAAGGTATAATATAGCTTATTTCACTTGGTGCGTGGCCCTTGGCAGTAGGGAAGAAATGTATTAAAATAGACTGGCATTTTGAAATTATTGTTCTCTGTAACTAGTATTTTTTATTTATAATTACCAAGTAGTATGAGTATCATTAACATGAGATGTTAGTCACTACAGATTCGGTGGATAATTTTTATCCCCTGGCAGATTGATTATGATTGAGCCAAGAAATTGGTATCTAGATTTTAGGTAATATTTTAATTATTCTCATTCAGTCAGTGATATGAAAATACTTATCGAGTTTTCCAGATAAATATATAGTTATTGAACTTTGATGT
The DNA here is from genome assembly GCA_963457665.1 of Thysanoteuthis rhombus. NCBI lineage: Eukaryota > Metazoa > Mollusca > Cephalopoda > Oegopsida > Thysanoteuthidae > Thysanoteuthis > Thysanoteuthis major. Next base: position 5,848,305 of record OY735210.1, on the reverse strand, counting down.
GTCATTTTTTGAAAATTGATAAACTTTAAAAAAATTTTCAGCCTGATATCTTATAACTACTGATATAAGCATATATTTGTAAAATTAAAAGTAGTTTAAATATATTTGTTCAGAGATTTTCTCCTCGCATATATATATATATATATATATATATATATATATATATATAATCTCATCTTAATTTGAAAACCTAGGTTAATATATCGTCTTCACGAATCCCCACCTTGAGATGAAGATGAGACATGGGCCATTTCTCACATCTAATGCAATACACTTTAAGTATATTGTATTGGATGTGAGAAATGGTCTATGTCCAATCTATTTCCATCATTTTTCATCACACTTTACAACAATAGCGTGGTTGCTATTCAAAAGATAGCAATCACTTTTATTTTACAGATTCTTTTCCACTCGCCTCGAACAGCCATTATTTATGTTTGATTTTCACATTTGTGCTCAGCTGTTCAAATGCTATATGGATCAATGGTAGTGAATGATATTGCATTTCTGCTGTGAGTATTTAGTCTTCATCGACCTGGTAATTGATGGGAGAGAGAACACCAGGATTTGCCTCTACTGAATCATAGTGACTAACATATCTCACCTAGCAGATCATCTGATGATGATACTTGTGCATATGTTTTCTTATATCTGTTGTCAGTAGTAAATGGAGTTTCTAGTTCCCTGCTTAGTGCCACCACCATCAGCTCAGAAAGTACTCCATTCTACTAGCTGTCTGCTTTAGTTGCTTGGTTGTGATAGCAATGGTGTTATTTTTTATTCAGAGAATAACTGGAGTTATTTGCAACGAGGGAGGAGGAAAAGGTTAGGAGTGCAGTAATCAATATCAATGAAAGAATATTTTACATTTGCATTTACAAATACCAAAGCATTTTGTGTGCTTAATGAAACACATGTAATAGAAATAGAAAAAAAAAAGCTTTTTAATTTATCATAAATTGGGTATTAATTTGTTTGATAGGACATAATTTAGTTAAGGGCTTATAACTGCTTTATTTGTTAAGGAAAATTTGAAAAACTGCCAAGTGTTTAAACATTTTTGTACTATTATAGTCAAAATATCATTCAGAAAGTTCAAGGCATCTTTCAAAATCAGGCATATTAATGTAGAGCCATCTATTCTTGATAGGTAACACATAGGGCTCTTAGATAATATGATTCTTCATCTCGTGGAACCTTAGCTGTTGATTTTTGCTCCATTGTGAACTATTTCTTTGCTCATACTTTACCCAAGCTTTTACTTATATTATAATTGTCCGCATATTTATTTGATCATTGTCCTGTTAGGGACAGAAAATGTGTTTCAAACAGATGAAAGAAGAGATTTAGTTATTTGATTTTGTTAGTCTATTAAATATGGCCTACTTTCCTCATCCAAAGTAGCTTGGAATAGCATCTTTTCCACTGTCACTTGGAAGAGGTATGATGGCTTTGACCATTTCTTCCATACAAAGTTCCCTACAGTCATAGATAGACCATCATTATTTTAACCTAAGAGTTCTATTCATCTTATGGCCTATTTCATTTCTGATCCCCATTACACTCATCTTTGCATAAATGTTCAATAGCACAGTCTCAACTTCAATATATCAACATTTATATTTGGCAATGCGACAATACAGAAATATCTCAACATTTATCATGAACTGAGTAGATATCTTCCATCTCTTTCTCTTCAACCAAGTAAGCAAATTCTTCTTTCTCAGAGGATTGTATTCTCCTTATTAGCAAATAATTGATCAAAACCTTTTTTTTTTTTTTTTTTTTTTTTTTTTTTTGAGAATTTATTTTTGAACATGTAGAAGTTTCTAACATGACTGCTGTCTGATGTTCATTATCTTTGATGTTAACAATTCCTTTTTCGTAGCAATCGTTGACACAGACTATGTTCTTGCTTTATAGTGTCTCAGACATATTGATTGAATATTCTCTGGGATCAATTGGACAGAATGTTCTTGGTCTCGTCATTTTTTCTATGCTTTCAACGGAGGCAGAAGATTTCCCCCATGATTATTCCATGTCAATCAGTGCAGCATAGTCTCCTTGAACTTGCAACTCAATAAAATTCATCTGATGCACTAGTTTTGTCTTCTGACATTTTCAGAGAGTCCCATTTTTGTTGAATATTGCAAGGCATTCTGCAGTAACACAATGTTCAAACAGGCCTAACAAGTTGTAGTTTGGTTGCCTCTCTGCTAGACTAACTGTCTCACTCATAGCTTTATTTTCCATTGCATCACTCTTCATAATTCTACTTTTACAAACATCAGATCATGGTGGCTCCACTGTGATTTTCTGTGTGTTGTATTGTAAAAAGGATGTTTGTCAAGAAGAAATCATTCTCGTATGAATGATTTTGGTCTAGCATCTGTCAAAGACTGCTGTCTCAGAGTCTTTGACCAAAGCACTTGATGTGAACCAGCCAGACTGAAGAGAGCAAAGTTAGGGGTTACTGAAATCAAATGAATTGTAGTCGTGTGCATTAATCATGCAGTTCATGTCTAGAATTGCTTGTTTATTTGTTGATAGAAGCAGTTTGCTGTTATCCTTGTGAAATTTTGAAATTGTATCTGGTTTATCTGCCATCCTATGCAGCAAGTTGTGTACCACATTGGCATGATTTGCATTTTTTACATGAGGAAGCAAACTTTTCTCATTCTTCAAGAGTTTCTTTGAGCTAGTCTCCAGTTTTTATCCCTTGTTCATTGCATATTCGATCTCCAAGTCCTAGGGAATATCTAAATATGGTTTCCCTGTCATGGACTGCCAGAACAACTGAGACATGAATGCATCATGTTCTTTCGTGAGTGTAGAAATTTCCAATCAATACTCTTGTTAGCCAACGACTATACTTATCATTGTTGTAGATTGTCAGACAGGGTAGCATTAGTAGTAGAGAAGGTGTGAATGCAGTTCAATTCTTTCGCAGATGAGGCTTGCACAGGTCTAGAATTTTCACACTTCGAGGCAGATACACACAGACCTGATGTCGAAATATGATGCAAGCCCTCTGATTAAAAAAAAACCCCTAAAAACCCCCAAAGAAATCAGAGAATAAAATTGAACCAAAGGGAAGATAATTCATGTATGCTGTTCTTCCATGAAATGGTGGAAAATAACTGTCCAGTTTAGCATTCTAGTTATACTGTGAATAGGACCCCACCTGTCTGAAACCTGACGATTTGAAAGAAATTTTTTTTAAAAAATGACACTTTTTTCCAGATTTTATTTAGTAAAAGCATAAAAATTTTCTTTGTACGGTTTTCAGCATTTTCTGCTCATCCAAGCCATAATCTATTTTTTTCCCAGGCAAAGCATTGAACTTCTTCTAGTGCCATATAATTTTGCTGTAGAAGTGTGAAATAGTCTCTAAAAACACCTTGCATTGTCTTACAGAAAAATACTTTGACCTCGAATATAAGTGTGCCCATTAATAAGTTGTCTAACATGTGGGGATTGATATCCTTACCACATAGTAACACATCTACTGAAGTATAAGGAAACATTTTGTGAAAATTTTGTGTATATTTGTGTATATTTGTGATAGTATTCTTGACTATCTTGTATCAAGAGTTCAACTTTGTCTTGGATACTATATTCCCACTTGGTGACTTTAGTGTAGGAAGGATGAGGAGGAGTTAAACTCTGTATAAGTTCAGTATTCTTATCACCGGTTCTATCAAAATCAAAGGTTTCAGTAATTCTACTTTCCTCTTATTTGATTGTTGAGGAAATTATTTAGTTCGATGGAATCTGGCAAATGACATCTTTTATCATTACTGATGAAGTATGTAGTAGTGTTTTCCTTGTGGCAAACTCCTTTTGGAACCTGAACGACAGATCTTCCCTGTACGCTGTCATGCACAACAACTCAAGTGGATCTATCACAATACCATGTATTTTGGAAACAAATGGCTATCGGGTTATTTTCAGATCAATTTTGAAATAAATAATTTGCATTTGTTGAAGTGAAATTTAACTAAGGAGGCTTATACTTTCCATTTACTTTGTGCACAAGATATTTGTATGCTCAGAGAGAAGCTTGTGATCAAATGGTTTATAAAGCATTTTATCTTTGCTACTCTTATCTGAGAGCATGTGACCAATATTGCAGACTACAAGATAGGACAAGTACTTCTGATTTGATTCTAGCATTTTGTTTAATTGCTACAAATCAATAGTAAGCAATTAAGCAGAGATATATTTTCATTTGTTGTAGTGATAAAATAATTCCATGAATTATGCAAAAAATTTTGACTGAAATCCAAATGGAATTTTGACCCGAATCTTGATAGCATTCTCAAATTCAAGCTGTCTGTATGCATTTTCTTCTTGGCTGTTTCGCCAACTCCTCATGATACTATGCTAATAAATAGTTTAGAAATACCATTTTGCATTTTACTGAACACTTACAATAGATATATTTTTATGATAGACACCTTATTTTATTAATTAATAGAAATTTTCTAATTAGTAGTATTGTTTTCAATGTTTCCTTTATGAATTGTATATGCTGTGTCTACATTCCCTTATTTTGATTATTTTCTAATAACTTCTTTATGATTTTAGATTTTCTCAGCTATTCTCAGCTATCTGTCATATCAATGCTGTGAATAATATCTTGAATTACAAATGAATCTAATTAACGCTTCATATTGACTTGGAAAAAAAATACTAGGATTACACTCTTGAGACTTTTCCTTGTTTTTCAGATGAAAACTTAATTACGTACAGCCATTCTTGTAGGTTTCTCTGAATTAGTTTAATGAGTGCAAAATGCAGTTATCATTTAAATTTTGGTGGCTGTTTGTCAGCTTTTGTGTTTATTTGACTTGTGTTCTACTCTTCGTCAGCCGGGAGATTTTCTGTTTGAGACATTATAAAAACAGCTATTTTTTCTGGAACAGTTGGCAATTATCTGTCTTTTTTTTTTTCTAGTTTCAGGAATGGTGCATTCTTTGACAAATCATAAAGGACATGTGACCACACTTGCTCAGATTTTAATGAAAATTGGCATGTCGTGAGCTTTTGCTCAAACCTCCAAAAATGAATCCGTTTTTCAAAATTACAATTGGGTTAAGGGCTATGACTCTTCTCTGATTCCAACATTTTGGTGAACTATGCTATGTCTACAAGTTTTCAACTCTGATTAATATAGAATTCTGGGATTTGCACCATTGAATAGCGAATACTCAGCACTTCAATAGTATTTCAATGCAGTCTGGCCACTATAACATTTTTTTAGGGACAATCAAGAACATTTTTTTCTCTTATAAACTGCCCTGAGGTATCCTCTATTATATGTACAAGTTTTCCATACCCTCCCACCCCCAGAAAATTGTTAAATTTGTATCCTTCACAAAAATGAAAGGTTTGAACAGCAGATGTAATTTCTCATGCCTTACAGCACTTCCAGGAAAGCTAAAAACTAAAGCTCATATTTATATTTGCACTAATTGCTAAGTGAAAGAGAAAAGACCTAAGGCCTGAAAAAAGTAGCTTAGATTATCCAAGCAGTACAAGCACAACCTCCAGCAATGATAACAATCAAGGATCAATCTATGTTGACACAGAAGATGGTAATGCTAGCTTTGAAACATTGATAGTATCATACAATCATGAAAAAGATGTAGCTACTCTTAAATTTGTCAAACCAGATGAATTTTTTTAACACGCAATTTCCATAAATTTCAGCGTGTCAATAAAAAATTTCCATTATATATTTGAAAAAAAAAAAAAGTAAGTAATATTCAGCTTTCTTATACACCTTCATGTAGCAAAAAAATACAAAACTAATTGTTGTATATGGTAGAGGGTACCTGGAGGCAGTTAATGGGGGGGAGAAATATTCTTGATTGTGATCGGCTGCAAGCTCACCCCTAATTTTTAAAATTACTATATTTTTTAGGGACATCCTATGATGAACTGCATTAAAGTACTGTTTTAGTGAATATTTTCTATCCAGTGGTGCAAACCTCTGGGTTCTATATTAATTAAAATCGAACTTAAGAACCTGTAAACAGAGGGTTTTACCAAAATGTCAAAATTGGGCTGGGGGGTGATAGCCACCACCTAGTATGGAGCTTTTTCCTGAAACAAGACTCTTTTTCCTAAAACAAGACTCTTTTTCTTAATATTTTGTTTTGTTGTTTTTTATTCATGTGGAGTATGGATAGGAGTTGCTAAACCCTTGCCACTGCGAATCAGGTTTTCTTCTTCCAGAGTAACCTTTTAGATGGTCTGCCTTATAGGGCTTAAAAGCTCCATCTGTCTTTATTTTCCCATAGTTTGGGGGAGAAATGGATTGACATCTTTCATAGGCATCATTGCAAAGTGAATGTAAACAATGTTGGACAAAACTTAATGTGCCAATTCCGTTTCCTCGGTTTTTTTAATTCTCGTGCCCCTCACATCAATAATCTGTTATTGATCCCAATTCATAGTTCTAGCAAGCTTAGTTTTAATTTGCTTTCAAAATATGAATAAGAATATTTTTAATATTCTGTATGATGTATGTACAGTTCTTATTTCATTACTGAAGGAGAGAAAAATTATTTCAATTGTGTTTTTTACTCTTCAACTTGTATATTTGAATGATTGTAATAAATGGTATTTAGAAAACGTTTTCTAAAGTTTTTACTTCTGAAGGGCTGTAGAGTCATTTGGAATCAAAAAGTTGGGTTATGGAAAAAATCTACTGACCATATATGAGTTTTTAATGAGGAAAAAAAGGAGGCATACTCACATCAATACATAGAACAGTACATGGCTCTGGGCGTTTTCTAGATTGTTAGCTCTGATATATACTAGTTAGTGATAATATCATCTATTGACAGTCAGTTTTCCACCATCACTTGGTATGAAGTTCAAAATGTGCCAGAACTAGCATACTTGAGGAAAATAGAAACCTAACAACAGACAGACAGGATTGTCGAATGTGCCAAAGAATTTTACCAAAAACTTTTTGTCCAAACAAGGACTACAAAACAATGAACAGGATACGCAAGACTTGAGCAATCAACTTGAGGACTTCCCAAAAGTAACCCCATGGGAGGTGAAAGAAGCCATTAAACAGACGAAGAAAGTCCCAGATGATTTGAACACTGCTATCATAATGCTTTTATATAAAAAAGGAAACCCAAAAGACCTCAACAACTATTGGCCTATAAGCCTACTCAACTGTGTTTACAAACTTTTCACAAAGATCATCACCAACCGAATCACAAAAACACTTGTTGAAAACCAGCCACATGAACAAGCTGGCTTTAGAAGAAGCTACTCGACCATGGACCACCTGCATTTGATAAATCAGCTGAAAGAAAAAACAGCTGAGTATAAACTACCACTCACCGTAGTGTTTATCAACTTCAAAAAGGCATTCGACTCAGTAGAAATCCCTAAGGTCATTCATGGAGGCCATCACTCAACAAGGTGTAGATCCAGTATACGTTGAAATTTTGAAACATATATACAATCACAGCAGCTCCTTTATCAGATTACGTAAAGTCTTGGACCCCTTTCAGCTCCAAAAGCAAGTAAGACAAGGTGATACCAGCTCACCTAAACTCTTCACAGCCTGCCTCGAGATGATCTTCAGAAGACTAGACTGGGAGAGTAAAGGAATTAAATTAGACGGCTAGTATCTGAGCAACCTCAGATTTGCAGACGACATTGCCCTTTTTGCAGAGAACCTACACAATCTCCAACTAATGATAGATGAACTAAATGAAGAGAGCAAGAAAGTCGGCCTACACATGAACTTCAGCAAGACAAAGATCATGTGCAACAATCACATCGGGGACAAAAACACTAAGATCAAAATCGAGGACAAAGAACTGGAGGAAGTAGACCACTAGATCTACCTAAGACAACGAATCTCCCTGAGACCGTCAAAAGAAGGAGAAATCAAGCAAAAAATCACACTAGGATGGAAGCCTTTGGCAGAGCTAGCTCAACTTTCAAAAATAAGAAGATCCCATTAATCCTAGAGAGAAGGGTGTATAACCAATGCAGCCTCCCTATAGTCACTTATGGAGCCGAAACATAGAACCTAACCAAGAGACAGACCCGTAAATTGAGAACTATGCTACGTGCACATGGACGAATAATGCTGGGCCTCACATGGAGAGACCACAAGATAGCACAGTACATCCGAGAAAAGACAAGAGTCAGGGACATCATAGAATCCATGAAAAATCTCAAATGGCAGTGGGCTGGCCATGTTGCAAGAATGGCAGACAACTGATGGACATCACGACTCACAACATGGATCCCCCGAGATCACATGCGCAACCGGGGCCAGTTGAATATTCGATGGAGCGACAAGCTAGACAAGTTCAGGAAGTACTGGCTCCGCGATGCCCATGATGAAGAAGTGTGGCGAATCCTAGGGAAGGTCTATGTCCAACGACGAATGTTAAAAGACTGATGATGATGATATAAAGAGAAGAAAAACAAAAATATAAAGAAACAGGTTATTCAATAAAACCACTCTCACCCTCGAGGACAGCTTCATAAGGGCTGCGGAAGTGACTGTATGCCCGGATCAGGAGGTTCTCATTTATTTTGGGCCTCATGTCCACAATGTCTTGGTATTGTAGGTTTGCTGGTTAGTCTCCCCTCTTGACGATATACCGGGACGTTGTAATTTAAATCGGGAGAGCTAAGAGGTCACATGATCATGGAAATTCTTGGCCAACCTCTCTGGAGTCATGTGGACCATGTCAGTGGGAGCAGAATTCTGTTAGATTACTGTCTGCTGGGCCACCTCAGTCCAGGGCTCGTTCCTGACCTTGAACACAAATGACTTAGCCACATTCAAAAAGCTAGCTATCTCAGATTTTCTGTGGTTGATGGCTAAGGCTATAAGCATGGCGTGTCTTTCATGTCCTATGTTAGATTGGAAGCTGCAACATTGATGCTGTCGAAACCTCTGAAAGAGAAATGAAAGTTGAGATTTGGTGCAGATATACGTTTTACCCTCATGTAACCCCCCCTTTTCATCATTCATTTGTATTTTACAAAGATGCCAAATTAAAATGTGAATTATTTTTCTTTTATCACTTATGTGACTTCATTAAATGTCATGATCATCACTAGAATTTTGACATTTTTATTTTTATTTTTTTTTTCCTTTTTTCAAATTTAAAAAAAAAAAAATTCATATCTTGTAGTAAATATCCTGTAATTAGACAGAAAGTTTAATGGAACATTTTTTTTAAAAGATATCCATACATATGGGCTTCACTTTTTTGCGTTTTATTTTCATATTGTACAATATTTTTTAGTTTTCATGATGTTTACACACGTATGTTTCAGATAAGTGAAATAAGATTTTACTTTTTAGATGAACTGCTAAAAATATGTGATTATAAAAACTGTTTTTAGTATTTTTAACTGAAGGATTTGCCATTTACGATCGTAGAAGTAAGAGATCATATTGCTTGAAAGCTAAAAATAGAGCTCTGTTTTCCCACCTAAAATAGCACTTTTAAATCTTTTCAAATGATAGGTTTCGAGCAGAAAATGAGTTTTTAAAAAGTCATTGTGAATTTGTTTCAAAGTATACATATATACCCAATTATCTAATTATTATTATAATTATATACATATACATATATATATATATATATATATATATATATATATATATATATATATATATATAACTTTTTATTAAGTGGAAATTTTTTTCTTTCTAAATGTGATTTTTGAAATGAATGAATTCTAATTTTTTCATAATATAGTTCTATAAGAATAAGTTCATGAATGAAAGTTGTTTGTTTATTTTTTATTTCCATCCTTGTTAAGAGAGTGAAATGCCTTGTATGTTGTTTGCTTTCAATCAATATAAGAAATATATAATTAGTCTAATTAACAATTTGAACTTTTGCAGATATTTGCATATTGTAAATCGAACATAAGGTGTGGCAAAGAGGGACATAGTCATGGTTCAGTTTTTACATTATACTTGCATTGTGAATCAATCACTCACTTTAAAGCCAACCACTTGCTCCCCCAATGAAAATTACTATTTCTCAAAAACAAATTATGAAAACTGAATCTTGACTGGAGTCAGTGGTACCAGAAATTGAGGGGGTCAAAGTTTTTGTGTACTGACTCCGTCAGTTGAATCTGTGAGATGTTAGTGATTATTCTGAGTACATTTGGTGCTGTTCAATGACTCACCTACAAAGTTAGTTTGATGTTTTTCACACCTGTAGAAATGTTATTTATTTATTCATTTTTTTTCCATATAGCTTAATCAATTTTTTCTCCATATAGCCTAATCAACAAAATTCTATTATCTACTAGACGAGGGATTCTCTCTTTAATTCAAGTACTCCACTTTCAAGTATAAGCACACTACACTATTTTTAATGAGCTTCAGCTTTTATTGAGGATTAGACTGTAGAGCTGGTATTTGTTGAACGCTTTAACCACTAAACTGTAGTGTATCTGGTTATGAAACTGTAGATAATTTTTCTCTTGGATTATTTATACAAGTTTTGTTGAAACTTCAATGAGGCATTTTATATTCTTCATTGATAATTTTTTTTCTTTTGGTTTCCATAAAATCAATGTAGAAAAATTACTATTTGTGTCAATGTGCACAATAAAGATAATAATGTTCTTACAAACAATATACAGAAATGTGTACAAACTAAAAAGACTTCACTGCCAAAATTAGGCATAACGTTATTATCTCTGTTAAGTACATCTAAAGAAAGAATAAAAAATTTCTTATTGAATTACAGTAAGACTAGCGTACCCCTACTGTAAAAAAAGACGATGTATATGAAATTGGGTTAGCCGACCTCTGTGCGCATCTACTCAACGTTCACTTCCTGTGTGCAACTGCTTGGCTCAAGAATAACTTTCACAGTTAACTGAGCTCATCTTAGCTCAAAAAGGATCAACAAAACAAACTATGGAATTGAAATGATTTATTGAGGTACAAAAATTGAAATTATTTTATGAGTTTTAGTGCATTAATTAACTTTGGTGCACTTCAGTTTGATAATTCATTTTTGCAGAACTTATAAAATTATTTATGCATTTTACAATGTTCAGCTGTTGTTTTCTTTTCAAGTTGCTCAACTTGGAAAGTTGGGATAATTGGTGCCCTCAAAGTTATAGACGAATCATTTAATTATTGCTTATTTCTTATTTGCTTTTAAGCCTGACCCCCTTTTCTCTCACCATTTTGGCAGATTTGGCATTGTGGACTGATTCTCCGACATTGTTACTATTAAAAGGTTATCCTATGCAAAAACAAAATAGATTTGTTTGATGAAGTGTTCAATTCTCTATCTGGATCCAATGTGCACCTAACTGTGCATGCAAAGTAAATTTCAGTTTATTGAAGAAAGTATGATAACCGTAGTTTGCAAATTTTTCCAAGTCCTTCTATGATATATCTGCCACCAATATGGCAAATTTGAAAAAGTTTTTTTTTTTTTTTTTTTTTTTTTTTTTTTTAAGTCCACTATAATATCAACAAATATAAACTGGTAGTAGTATAACCACCATTGACCATAGCAGGCAAACATTTATCTCTACTAAAAAAAAACAGTTTCTGGTCACAAACAATCAGTTGCTGCTCTATCGTTTTTTACATCCCTCAATTACTTAAATTAGTGATGTGTAAAATTGCAATAACTTTCTTACTAATTACAGAAGATCAAAGATTTTGGTACCATTGTTAAGCTCTTTCAGGGGAGATCAAGTTTCACTAGAATAATTTAATGTGAAATTTTTTGCCCTATACTTACTTATTTTGGTTTATTTATTTCTCAAATTGTTTGTTTGGTCATTTTTAGTTTGACATGCATGAAAATGTGATGTTTAATTAGCATAGAAAGGCTTAAAAGTCATAAAGAGGGTCTGAAACACATGTTTTATCATTAGAAAGTTTTATTAAACAATAAATTGACTAGAAATTAGTGCAGTAATCAAATCAAAATGCAGTCATTTTTCAACTCATAGTGAAAACAAGAGATCACGAAACAGTGTAAACATAATTCCACTCTTCGAGTTGAAATTTCCAGTTTACAAAATCTCATTTGTATTTTTGTGATAAAATATGATCGGAAAAATATTAAACAAAATTGAAAATTTCTTCATTAAAAGACTTCTCTACGATTACATGAAGTTACTCTATTCTTAAAGAAGTTTAATTGTTTTTTTTTTTTTTTTTTAGATACTTCTAAAAGCTATAATTATCATCATCAATCTTTTAACAACTATCGTTGGGCTTAGACCTTTCCAGGAATCGCCAATTCTCTCTATCGTTGGTGTCGTGGAGCCAATACTCTCTGAATTTGTTTAGTTTGTCTCTCCATCTTGTAATCTGCCGGCCTCGGTTGCGCATGTGATCCCTGGGGATCCATGTTGTGAGTTGTGATGTCCATCAATTGTCTGTCATTATTACAACATGACCAGCCCATGGCTTTTTGAGTTTTCTAATGGATTCTATGATGTCTTGGACTCTTGGTTTCTCCCTGATGCATTGTGCTGTCTTGTAATCTCTCCATGTGAGGCTGAGCATGATTCTTTCATGTGCACGTTCTATGCTTCTCAGTTTGTGTGTCAGTTATATTTGGATTCAAGACCCCATCCAACAATCTATTTATATAGACTTCTATTTTTTTCAAATTTTTTAATTTTTTGTTAATTGTAGAATAAATGTCTTTGCCTTTCATCTAGCTTACTACTATAAAATGTCTTTTGTTCTAAAATTCTTCATAACGTACAATAAATTTGTCAAGGTATGATGGAAACAGTGCATCTGATGTACTAAACTGACTTTTTAATAAAGAACAAAACACAGGCTTTTAATTTCATCATCGTATGAATTTCTGTTGATTATATTGTGCAATTATACTTTTTAATAAAATAATAATAGTTTGTGGACCACCTGCTGTGTGACTTCACAGCCTTTGTATGCTCACCGTGGGTTTGTGTATGTTGAATCAAAGATTGCTAAACAAATATATAAACAAAAATGAGAACAACATAAAAAGCAAATAAAAACCAAGCAATAATTAACTGAATAGTCTATAACTTTTTGAGGAGACCAATTATTATTCCAACTCTCGTTTTCTTTCCAAGTTGATTATAGCAACTTAGAGGAAAACAGCACCCGAATATTGTAAATAAATAAATAGTTTTATATTTCCTGCGAAAAATTTTAAATCATCAAAGTTAATTAACTAAAATAATTCAACCCCAAAAATGATTTTAATTAGTGTATTTCAATAAATTGGTTCAATTTCTTAGAAAGGGCCAACATGAACAAACTATGCTGAGATACACTCAGTTATCCTTGCAATCATGCGCAGAAAAGTCAGGTCATAATGAAAATTGATCTACCAATGTATCCCACCGATAGTCACCTATGGAAGTGAAACATGGAACCTAACGAACCTAACCAAAAGATAGCATGGTTCTCAGTTTGGGGGTCAATGTGCACGTGAGAGAATCAAGGTCAACCTCACATGGAGAGATCATATGACAGCGCAGTATATTTGAGAAAAGACTGGAATCTGAGATATCGTAGAAACAGTACACTCAAATGGTGAAGTACTGGCTCTGCGATGGCCATAATATAGAGGTCTGGTGAATCTTGAGGAAGATCTATGTCCAATGACGAAAATGGAATTAGACAAAAACACTTCAGTCGTCAATGAACAAATTTCTATAAAAACATACTGATATAAATACTCATTATCTCTTTTCCTTTGGGCTGTTACACAAGAAAATAAATGTACAAATACATGTGGCATATTATAGTAGATTATTCATTGTTATTCCAATGAATGTCTTTTAGTTCATATATCATTTCAAAAAACTCAGAACCTATTTATTATCAATTAAAATATTTTAAATCTCCGAGTCCATTTAAATTTTTAATAATTTAGACTTGAAGTGAGGAAAATTGACCAATGACATTTCTGATTGCTAATATATCTCTATAGGTTCTGTTAATTAAGTACCTATTTGTGCGAAAAAAAAAAAAAATGTACCAATGAATGTTGGGATTAATTTTTAAAAAGTTAAGAGACCCTCAGTGTGTGTGTGTGTGTGTGTGTGTGTGTGTGTGTGTGCAGGCAGGTGTGATAATTAGCAACATAAGTCTGAATGGAGTTCAAATTTCAGCTGGGGACGTTTATGTTCACTTCACACAAATGCAAATGGGAGAAGCCTGAATCCACTTCTACTTGTGGTCTGTTCCCTTGTTACTGTCGTACCACAGTGGTTGACAGAATAGAGTGGATGAATGAGCACTTGGGGAAAACCACTCTTGTGATGCCGCCCCCAGACTGGTCTCTGCCACCCTTCATTGGTTGGTGAAGTGCACTAGTCAGGCTGTAGTTGACTGATTGCTGTGTCTCTGTTTCTAGTTGCTCCCACCTCACCCTCATCATGTTCAGATCCGAGGGAGTGCAGCTATCTGCTAAAGATTCTGCAGCGTTGGAACAAAAACCACCAAAGGTGTCACAAGTTGAAAATCAAGAATCAATATTGGGTGTATGATATGCAACAAGTTCATGTCAGTACATATACAGACAGGGTGACCGGTCTAAGTAAATGCTGAAGCAGGTGACAACACTATGGAATGACCATCAGTCTGTCTTCCGGGTTATCTACTTGATGTCTTTTGGTATATCTATTTGTATAGCTTCAACATTGTTCTAGAGTCAAAACTATAAGTCTTTCGGGGCCAAGACTCTTTGTGATGGCAAAGGACCACGGATCTCCCTGCAGTGTCCCGGTGACTTCTCTCTTACTACTCCAAAATGGCTGGCTCATATGATGATGGGCACCCTCTGTGTGTTGGGCTGATGACTGAAGGGTTTATGATTGATTCTCCTTTCTCAGATGGTAAATTTGAAATTGTGCTAACCCAAGTAATTTTCCCTTCCGCCTTTACCAAATTTGAGAATCCATTGATTTCCATTAGAAATATGTGTAGTGGGGCCAAGTCACTCTGGCAATCAATTTTACTTGCCCAAAAGCAGAAATGGTTAATCCCCCTCTGAAGAATTTCTCCAAACTTTGGGATTTGTAAATCTCTCTTAAAAATGCGATTAATCATGCATCTGTATTCTGTCCTGTAGGCCTTGCCAGTCTGACCCTTTTAGTATTTTCCTCACAGATTCAACATCATTTGCTTTAATGTTTAGATTTTATCTGTTCTCTGTTCAAGGCTGGGTTATCTCAAAAACCCCTTGGCAACCGTGCCGATTTTACAAACAAGCCCTCAACCTGGTTTTGTAAAGTACCCTCAACCTCGGAAAGAGGGTGGCCAGGTCCTTATCTTTGATTTAGTTATTTTAGTTTTCACTTAGAGATTTTTCTAATTAACCCCCCACTCCCATAGTGTTACACTCTTCCATAACTATTTTACCTACCCAGGCAGTAGCAGCAAAAGTTGTTATGCCTTAGTCAACCTTGACTTTATTTTTATTCAATTCGTAATTAATGAAAACCTGTTTTTGTTACTTGACTGAATCATTCACTTGATAATATAATTATTGTGTTTTTATACCAACTGGCTTTTGCCATTGAAGGATCATTTCATGGAATCCTTATCCTATGACCATAAAAATCAAAACATCACTCACTCACAATGCCAGCATCAATGATTCACATAAAGTTTATCATTCATTTTCACAACAACTTTCTGAAAAATTTCATATTCAAACCTTTTTTGCTAGTTGAGTTTGAGCTCTTGATGATGCTTCCAAAATTTGTGACCCTTCTGCACTATAATGCATTGCCAGTTTGAAAGGATTTTATATTAAATAAAAAAAATGTTATCAAAATGTTAATTTGTTTTGGTGGGACATGATAGTTTGTTGTTCACTTTTGTTGTTAGTTCTCACACATAGGCATAAATTGAGTTGGATGTTTAAATTAATTGAAAAATAATCTCTTCTTGATTAAAGTAGTATGCTGATATTTTTATGATACAGAATTTGGATGATATATAGCAAAAAAACCCAAAAAACATTTAAAATTGCAGCCTTGTTTTTGTCAGTCTAAACATGAAATTTTCTTCACTGAATTTTTATTTATCTGATTCATGATTTACATTAGAGATTTTGATAGACCATCATTGATAATTGACTGCTTTCAAAATTTCAACAGCAGTAAAAAGAGGTGTGTATTTGGCTGACTGAAGCTGTATCATAGCAAATGAAAAAAAGGTATAAGAAAATGTTTTTTCTTAACAGAATGTGTTTACATGTGTATATTATTTTGGTTAGATTGGAATAAAAGCAAAGATGTTTATCATAAGAATTTGAATTTTTTTTTTTCTTCATCTAACTTGTCCATGCTGCCTAATATTTTTTTCAAATTTAGAAATAGCTCCCAAATTCAAAAAATCGAAGTATATTATCTGAATTGGCAATGCTGTAGTCTGACTCAAATAAAAGCTCTGACCACATTTTCAGTCAAAGTATTTTTTTTTGTATCAATTTCCTTTTAAAAAGTCATAGATTCAATTCTCTTTTTGCTATTTATCAGTCATATTGAATACTACAAAATTTGCAACTCTATGTAGGTAATTTTTGTTGATCTATAATTCAGTATATTAGTTTCAGCAATAGCTAATTCACAAGTAAATACTCTTTGTATTTTCTTGATACTGCAATGTTGAGGTTACCATTTGACTTATATTGAGAATCTGAGCTCTGTTCATTATGCATTACAGTTACATAATGCTATCAAATTATCTTCCAGTCATTTAGCTTATTTTAGTTGGATTTCATTAAGTACAATGTAATAAAACTGATCATCATCATAATCATAGCGTTCATCGTTGGACATACAAAGGTCTGGCAAATCTTGGAGAAATTCTATCATGGGTGTTGTGCAGGCAATACTTTCTGGACTTGTCTAGTTCCTCACACCATCTTATTTTCTGATGACCAGTTTTGCATATGATCTCTGGAGATCCATATTTTGAGTAGTGATGTCCAGTGGTTGACCACCATTCTTGCTACATAACCAGCACATTGCTATTTGAGTTTTCTAATGGTTTCTTTTCTATGATGTCTCTGATATCTGTTTTCCCTCCTATATAATGTGCTCTCTTGTGATCATGATTTTCTCCTGTGTATGCTGCATGGTCAGTTGGAGGGTTAATGTTTTGGTTAGGTTTCATGTTTCAGCTCCCTAGGTGACTATCGGAAAGATGCATTGGTTGTAAACCCTTCTTTTTAGGACTAATGAGATTTTCTTGTTCTTGAAGGTTGAGCTTGCTCTACCAAATGCTTGCCAGCCTCAAGTGATTCTTCATTTGATTTCTTCATCTTTTGAATATTCCATGGAGATTCGTTGTCTTGGATAGATATAGCAGTCTACTTTCTTGAGTTCTGTGTTTTTGAGTTCATTGTCTTAGTTCTGAGCATGTTTGTTGTACATGGCATTTGTTTTGCCAAAGTTCATGTGAAGACTAACTTTTTTACTCTCTTCATCCAGTTTTTTCAGCATTATTCTGGGATCATGAAGGTTCTTGGCAAAAAGGACAGTATCATCGGCAAATCTGAGGTTACTTTGGTATTCATCGTCTATTCTGATTCCTTTATTATCCCAGTCTATCAGGTGTATGCCTTGTTGTATGATAGCATCCATGACTGTTGGGATTTCCACCCAAAGTGCCTTTCTGAAGTCAACAAATGCTACAGTGAGTGGCATTTTATATTCTGTTGCTTTCTCTTTTAGTTCATTCGCTCAGTGGAGCTGTTCAATGGTCAAGTAGCTTCTTCTGAAACCAGCCTGTTCTTGCACTTGGTTTTCATATAGCAATTCAGTGATTTGGTTGGTAGATACAGTTGAGTAGGCTCATTGCCCTGCACTTCAGATCTTTTGGGTTCTTTTTTTTATATAACAGCATTATTATTGCATTGTTCCAGTCAACTTGTTTGAGGCATAAGTTGAATAAAATGGCTATTTCCTATTGATGATTTCTACCAGTTTTTTTGAGTAGTTTAATAGTAGTTACTCATAGAAAATCTTTGAACTGGCTACTAGTAACTTGTATATCTTGTTTATTGTTCTGTGTCTCTTGATTGTGCGAATAGTTCTTTGTAGAATTTTTTGGCACGTTCGACATTTTGAATGCATGATGTTGTAAACATTTTGTAATATTTCTGATATAAGGGAGTGGTCCCCAACCACTGGAATGCAAACCTGTCATGGGACATGAGAAAACTACATGATTTGACAATATTGCTGTATAAAAATAAAAACAAATTCATTTCCTTGGATCTTAATATCAGATTCATTAGATAAACTTCCCTGATGTAATGCATGTACCATATTTCTTGGTTCTTCCAATTTCCGGTTGTTGTATATTTTATTGTAATAGGTTGCAAAAATGTTGAGCTTTCATTACCATAAAACAAAACAGTAGTGCATCTGATTTAGACAAGTGACAACCATCAATGTGCTTTTTAGCTTATTTGATAAATTATGATCATTTGTCTTTAATTACTTTTTTAACAGAAGAATTAAGAATATTTTTCAATTTAAAGCTCCTATCTTTATCATAGACCTCAATAATGGCTAGTAAAGTTTCTCAATCTGCAGCTCATTTCTGGTTTAGACGGGTGGATAGTTCAAGTGATCAGAAATAGTTTCTAATAAGATTGATGTTTAGTTTGAACTCTTTGAAGTTGAATAAAAGCTGCTTGTAATCTATTATCCAATACTTTTGCTTACTTGAATCTGTTTTTAGATGCGCTAGCATCTGTAGCAGTGATCACCATCACTGACTGAGAATCTGAAGCTGACATTGCAAATGCCTTACAACCTCTCTATGAAGCATTCCCTCCCACTCCTTTCATGGAAGAGAAATGCTTGTATTCTGTATCGCTCAAGTGTGGGAGTTTATTGTTACACATTAGTATTATGGTACTGAGGTTTACCATCACTAAGTGACATACCAGAACAAAATTTGCTTATTTAGTTCTGTTGGAGCTACTTATTGGTGCATTTAGCTCCTTTTAAGTCACTGACTGATATACTGGAACAAAATTTTGAAGAAAAGGGTTTTTTTAAAGGAAGAGATTACTAAATGAAGATGCTTTCAGAAGAAAGGGACTTTGAAGATGAGAGCTTGAAAGGAATGTGTTTTTAAAGGAAGGGGCTTTTAAAGGCATTCAAGATCAATCTAACACAGCTATTGTCTGACTCACAGGGTTATTGTATTTGAAATAAGCAATATTTATCAAAAGTTCCTACAAATAAGGTTTTTGAACATGCTATAGTCACTAGCCAACTTATTGCTTGTAACAGAAAATAGTTGAAAAGATATCCTACCTTAAAAATAGTAGAATTTCATTATCCAGTTCATTCTCTAAACATTCTTGGTGAAAACATTTCTATCTTTATTGAATTTTGTCTTTCTGATACAATATAATCCACCTCTTTCAAGATTGGATTGTCAATTGATTGTAGTCCTTGACACTTGATTTGGATTTATAATAAGGATTGATAATATGTGGAGGGAAAGGACGAATTATTGATATTCAGAGTATTTGTTGTGCTTGTTTCAAATCTTATTTTATTCTGTCATTATATGATTTGATAATTCCAAGTTTAGAAAAAATATTCCTGGGGAATATTTGAAAATGTCCAATGAAGCAACTTTTCATTATAACATATTCTTTTGTTTTATTACATTTTACTGAGACAATAGTATTACCATAATTGATTATATTGATTGAATTCATTCTTTAATGATGGGTTCTTCTTGAAAACAAAAATTCACAGAAAAAGTTCATAAAATTTATTTTCTGTATTGTACCATAATCAGAAGTTTTCTTGTTCAGAATTTCATTGATGTTAATCAGTTTTGGCTGTTTTTGTATTGTAAAAAAATTTCTCCTCAATCAACTAGATATTTACTCAACCTTATGTAATCAGGCATAAAACTAGAAAATCGAGCACCAAGATCTTACAAGCAATGGCTCTTGAGACAGCTTGCTAAATATCTCTTTTTAACAAGTACCATATTGCTTAAACCAAGTAGGCAATAAATTGAATAAAACAAAGTTAAACAAGAGAACATTTCAATTGAAAATTTCTAAAATTAAATAATTATCAATTGTCACATCTCTATTTGATTTTGACAGCTGAATTTACTAAAAAAATATTTCAGATGAAGCAGTTTGGATTCTTAATTTCAAGTTTTTATAGTTCTACATAGTTCAAAATGTTGAAATGTAATTTGTTGCTCTCTCCCCCCCAAGAAATTCATTTGTGAACTATTGTTTGGCTTAAGTATGTTGATTTTCCACATGGTCAATTCAAGATGATTTTCCTTGTTTTGATGATTTTATGTAGTGATGACACTTACTTATCGAACTGGCGAACCCTGTTATAACATTCAATTATCATGGTTTAGAAAACTGCAACCATTTGCTGTTTTATGCATGTAATCATTCATTTACCATGATCTAAAAGGATGAAGATCCATTGTAATTTTCCCCCATTAATACTGTTAATCACTTAATATGAATTTATTTGTCTCACATGAATAAAAGCTAGGGTGAATTGATCATGTTTAGTGGGATTTACCTGTATTTATTCTTTATTTTTTTAATTTCTTTATTTTTTCTCCCAAACCACAAGGAAAAGGCTGATTTCTAATCTTTTTTGCTTTATATTGAATAATTTTTTCTGTGATCAGTAGAGTCTGTCCTATTATTTTAAATTCAATTGTAATGTATTAAGAATTTTGGGGGTAAATTCCAGCGCAGGTATTTAGTATATAGTGGGCCTGTGCTATTTATTCAAAAGATCAATAGGTCAGCCTGCTCTGTGACAATGATTGAAACTAAGCTCAAGTGTGGGTGCACTCAGTAATACATTTGTTAGCTTTACTGGAATATTTCCCACAGTCTTTTTTCCTACCTTTCCACTTGTCAGTGATAATATTGTTTGGCCTCTCTGACATTACTTTATATATCATGTCCAATCTGATGCTTCTCTTGTCTTGACTGGTTCCTATGAATCCATTTTACTATCTTTATTTTATGTTTGGTAAAAATTCCCACCTCCCCCTTTTTTTTTTTTCATTTGGAAAAATATAATGATTGGGAGGTGGGTGAAATAAAAACAAGAAACTGAATTTATCATTCATCTATGAAAATGATACTGTACTTTCGTCTTGAGTGCTTTTGTGTGATATTGAAATAAAATTGAAGAGAAAATATGTAAATAAAACAAGGACAAATGATTATTTATTTAGATGAATTTAAGCCTGTCAAACAATACAATGCAATTAAAATAGTTTCATGTGTACATATTTAATATACTTGAAATCATGTTAAAAGCAAATATTGTATTATTTATTGATTAGTTTTCCTAGTATACTTAAATGTTTTGCCAACATTTGAAGTTCATATGATAAAATTGATTCTTTGATAAGAGTTTAGTTGTACAAAGTGGATGCAATAGAATTTTGGACCAAATTTTGATTTGATGAATTCTTTGAGGAACTTTTCAATATCTTGAATTTATTGGAACTGCTGACCAGACAAGTAGATTTGTACAGTTGAATGGAATGAATAATCTGAATGTGACTGGTCCAGAGAATATACTGGATGTAGAAGAACACCATGGTCATTTGTTACATCACATTTGCAACCTGAAGACTGGCATTGTTTTACAGCAAAATCCCCTGTTAATTTTTCTGCCCAATAAAAGGTCTTTACCCTTCCAATGCCCCATTTAAATAAGCCATTTTCTGAAAATTATAGGGATTTATTTATACAAACTCATCAACTAAATTCGTCAACTATTTGAATCCTCTTAATATCTTTTTTATTTGTATTTTCTTCTGTTCAGTATATTGTAAATATTCTACGATCATAATGTTTATTGATTGTGGTTGGGTTAAAAATAATCTTGTTTTTACAATAATGCTCTTTTATACACAAAATACTGAATAATTTTGCTCTTATTGACTTGTTCAACCAATTTTCATCTTTATACTTTCTTACATATTTATAATTTATTCATGAATATATATCATATTTCCTGGCACCTGAAAAAGCTATTTTTTCCCCTAAATAATTCTTGAAAATTTACAATCTGTCCTGCATAGGAGCTTTTTTTTCTATAGGCCTATTCCTGGTGCTTGTAAATTGTATGTATGTGTGTATGTATATATATATATATATATATATATATTTGTATGATAAAAAAAAAGCTTGAGCAAGTGACCGTTAGATCCTGGAAGTGTATTTTTCTGGGGGTATATTGTATAAAATAAAAAAAATATTAGGTAAAAGGTCTTTCTATGGTATTTTAGTGTATAGGATATTTCATCAGGAGAATGGATTGATCTCCCCTTTGTGAGGCTTGATTGAAAACGATGTAATGTTTCTCTTTATTTCATTTGTTTTGGGTGTATTTTTGTCAGTGTGATTGTGTAAAGTGTTTATAGGGGTGGAGACTTTTAATGGACTACACAAAATTAACTGCAAAGTTTCAACTAACTTATATTAAACTACCTAAATCAGACTCGTAAATACAACTCCTAACATATGTATAATGACGATGAAATAACCTAATAATGCCACAAATTAAGCCAAGACTCAACCTGCAGAAATACAAAATCTCTCATTTCTTCTGGACTAGATTTTTTCAAATTCCAGGGATAAAGACATGAGAACGCTATGAAAGTATTTATTTTCATGCTATAGTACATGGTTTATGAGAGAGTACATGTACTTTTATAGTGTTATTATTTGTTTACATTAGTTAGTATTTACTTAATTTCAGGTAAAACATTGCTTGTCTCAGTTAATTACCTGTAAATGTGTCTTGATTAATCTAAAGTACGCTTTACTTGAAGACATTGACTGTGTAATTAGTCCAATGCAACTATCCAACAAACTTTGATTATTATGTTTTTTGTAGCCAATGCTTTTAAAATATTCTAAAACCTCAAAAATAGTACCACTATGCTTTTCCGTTCTTCATATAATTTCAGTTGTTCTGCTAAAGCACTGCACAATGTTCTACCTAATTTCTTTTCTACTCTTTCAAATAATGGTAATATTTAAATGATAAAATTATCTGAGCATCATGATCATTTCTATTGGACTTATTGTTAAGAAAAATAATTTAAATAAAAACAGTTAAACCAAAAATATTCTCTATGAATGCTACTGTTTGAGCTTCAAATGTTGATTTTATTGTATCACTTGTTGCTTGACTTTTATTGTATAGAATCTTTTCTACAAAAAAAAGTGTCTTGTAAATTCTAAAAGTGCTCAATCTTGTAATAAAATAAGCAATATCAATAATATAATGATCTTGATAGGTATAATGTGATAAAAAGAGTTTTGTTATGATTTGTTTTTTTGATAAAATTGAGAACATGTTTGTAGTAAACTTATGTAGAAGAGGTCTTCATAAAGTATGGAATAATTTTTGTGCTTTTGTTTTTGTTTTTTTAAAATGTTGATCACTAATCCTTTTATTTGGGGGGCTGCTTTTATATTATGGGTGGAATTATTGAATTGATACCTATTCCAATTAATATTTAGGTTCACCATTGTTTCTTATTGTTGATCAAAACAATAACATTATCCTTGCGGTGATTGATGAATTTATTGAGACCTGATTGCTCTTACGAATTTTACAGCCTCCTGATTCTGTAGAATTTTATGTGTCAAAAAATATTATTTAATACATTCATTCAGAATGATTAGTGAAGTCTGAAGAAAACTGAACCATATTTGTATATTTTGAATTTTAATTAGATAACCAGAGCTGTTTTATATTAACATAATCATATTTTGCAAACAAGTATAAATATGGATTTGTCTTGGAAGTTATATTTACCTACTTAATGTTGCTAATTGGCCTAACTTTGCTTTAGAAGAATTGAAAATCTCAGATGTTTTTACTCTTTTTCTTTTTTTCTTCTTTTTTTCTTCTTTTTTTTTGACAAAACAGGAAAGAACAATTTCTCTTTTTGTAAAAATGAAAAAAATGAACTTTCCTATTAAAGAGGCAAAGATGAGAAAAAGATCTATGTAATCTTTTCATTTAAGGATATTTGCTGCCAGAAGATAGATTGATACTACCATCACATGGAAATTAATTGATTTTTCAACCCATAGATTTTTAACCAGTGTAAAGTTATTCATATTCTGATTATTACCTATGTAAAATTTATTCATTTTTATAAGAACTTTATTGAATTAACTTCGTTTCAGTGCTGTCTGACATTTGTTGTGTAGAAAATCTTTGTCAATTTATATTAAATTCATTCCACATCCTATTGGAAATTCTTTAAGCAAGATTTTTTACTGCTGTTATCAGTCTTTTGGACATCTATACAAATATACTAAACCTTACCAGGGATAAAAGATGTCTTGATTTCTATGCTTTGAATATACAAAATGATGAACTGCATTTGGTAGTCTGCTGGTAAACCAAAATCTAGCATATAACTGTTATTATTTCTGTGGCTTACAATCAAACATTCATTTTCCTCTATATCTTAGGCTTGGTTGATCATTTCCAAATTGAACATCAATGTTTGTAATAGCAGTATCTTTCAAATGATGGTAGAAGCAGGATGTTGCTTAGCATCTTCAAGTAAATATTGATGCCAACCAGAACATGTTGTATGAAGCACTTTTTAAACCTGTTCTTAAACTGCAAACTTTAATTTTAGCTTTATTAATCATTTGTTTATTGTTTTGTGTTTGTTGATTATTATTCATGTAACAATGATCTTAGCTGAAGATTTGATGACTGCTATTTATAGTTGTTTGACAGTTTGCTTCTGAATATTAGTATACATATTGTACTTTTAATTTCTATCTTAAATTTTTTTTCTTCTTTTCAACAGATAACTTCCATGCCAGTGCTTAGCAAGCATTCACCATAATGTAGGATCTTATTACTGGAGTACCACAGTTTTTGTTACAGATAAACTGGAAATTCAATTATTGTTGTTGTTGTTGTGTCGGGTACCACGCTGTTGCTGGTGGAGGAGGAGGACAACAACAACAACAACAACAGCCCCTGCACTTGTCAGAACTATTAGCAGGAGGAGTATCTCTTCCTCCAGCTTCAGGATGTGTACGAATTGTGTGCTGGTACCGGACCCACTGCTTCGTCACACCTCTACAACTACCAATTCTATCATATGTACTAGTTTGTCTACGGTCCACGCAGCTTCTTGCACCACAGATTCAACGAGAGATCTGGACCTCCTCAGCTCATCGCTGCCGGTCATCTCTGTGAGCCACTGCCCTTTCAGTTGCTCTGTGTTTGTCCGTGTACTGCCTGTGGCAACACAAATCTCCTGCTGATTAGCCGCCCAGCAATGTAAGTCTTGAGTCTCTTTCTTTCACTCTTGGTTCCATGAATCTCTTTACAAATAAACCTGTCCATTATTGTTTCTGTGTGCAATCATATCAAATGCAGTTTACCTTTATACAGGAGTCACAGATACCTAATGAATTGATGATCTCTGTTTCAGACAATTTGGTTATCATCATAATCATTACCACCCTCTCTCTTATCATCTATATCATCGTTTTTTTGACTCTGATCAGTTTCATTTGGTATGCCAGTGATGAAAAATCCATTCAGATATAAACAAAATATTTTCTGCATAAACTCTTGGTATCCTGAACCATATTGTAGTTTACCATGTTATTGATTTTTGACTGTTATTTTCTTTCATCTCAATTTTATTTGCTTTTTATCACAATTTAATTCAGGTCATTGATCTACGCCAGTGAGTAAACAGTATTGATCAGAAATAGAGGATAACCTCTTGGTGAAATTCAGATTCATGTCCTTTATTTCCAATCAGTACTGTGTATTCACTGTCATAGATTTGTGGTGTGGGTTAAGATAAAGAGCAACTTAAATAATTAGGATGAAAGAAAATAGTAAAAAATTAATGATAATGTTTAACCATGTTTTAGTATAAAGAATAAATAAATTCAACTGAATTTCAAACTGATAAATCAACATTGTGCAACCCACAACCATTTATCCATAGTTTTTGTTCTATCCCTTGAGTCAACCATGATTCAAATTCTCCCTCAAAATATGGTAAATTCTGCCATATACATTGGTATCAACAGTGATTACTACTAATTCAAAAATTGAGCCGTGGAAATTGCATGCTAACCAATTGAGAAACTTCTGGACAAATCAAGACACAGTATTTTACTAAAAACATGTAAAAAATGCATGATGAAAATTATTGAGGTATTATAGCCAACAAGTATACTGCTTAATGAAAACTCAAACCTGAGTTTGATATATCATAATTTTGGTAAAAATGCTTTGAATGTTTTAACCAATGAAAATTTGAGCATATTTGCTAATGTTTGATTATTTTTTGTTTTGATTTGATTTGCACTTCATGATTTGATTACTTAACCATAATTAACTTTGTGTTATTGAGATAATTCTCAGTATATGTTCTCAATAGTCTTTTTGCGGAACTATTGCGCCAAAAATAATTTGCTTGAATGTGCCTAGATCTTCCTCTTTTGTTTTGCCCTCTATTAATTAACTTGGACAATCATCAATGTAAATTTTAGTATTTTTATGAATATAGTGTTAAGCTGTCTTTTTTTTCCAGCAATGAAAGTTGTTAGAGATTATCAATGAAATTACATTGCATTCCTAGAGAAGTTTTGCTTCAAATCAAAACCAACTTTCGAAACATGCATAGGTTGTCAGCCTTGTCAGTGTTCATGTAATAAAAATTATTCAACAAAAAAAAAAAAAAAACTCTGATGATATGGTGATGTATGGATTTTACTTTTTGCAAAGGATATCAATATCATATTTATATAAATGAATTTTTTGAATTGATCTCACTTTTCGATTGAAGAATATTTTTTTGTGTAGAAAGAATAAAAACTGGTCATATCTTATATATTTCAGTATTTTAGAAATTTTGAGTATAACGATGTTAGACTGTGAGCTTATTTTTGTAAAAGTATTTGCGTAAAGAATATTAACTGAGCCTCTTTTATATTGAGTTGAGATTTTGCCTGACTACAAGTAGTAAATAATTTTCATCTACAATTTCAATGCATCCTATAGATCGTCACGTATAGAACTGAAATGTTAAACCTAACCAAAAGATTGGCTCTCAAACTACACTGGAGAGGATCATGCTTGGCATTATGTGAAGGGATCACAAGACTGCACAGTATATCATAGAGAAAACGTCAAAGGTATCATAGAATCCATCAAAAAAGTCAAATGGCAATGGGCAGGTTGTGTTGCAAGAATGTCAGACAACTACTGGACATCAACGTGGATTCCAAGAGATCATAAGCAAAACTGAGGTCATCAGAAAATTAGATGGCATGATGATGATAGGTACAGGAGATATTAGTACCACAATGCCCATGATAGATCAGGCAAATCTTGGGTGAAGTATCTAATGTCTGATCTTAAAAACTGATGATGATGATTCCAAATCATAGAAGTGTTTCTACTGGAGATTTTTTATCGTAATATGATTGCAGAATATTTGTTTAAATCTTTTCAGCTACTTATTTTCAATGTCATATCCTCATTCAGGCCAAGTTATACTCAAACAAGTCCTTTGTAGTTTGGATCTTTCTTGTGATGATTTTAAAGGAAAAAATGAATCTTTTTATCATTAATAAGAAGCTAACTAAATAAAAATGTAGACTGTAAAAAAAAAAAACAAACAAAAAAAACTCAAGATTTCATTTAGGGGAACAAAATATCGTTATTTTCAACTATTTGATTTGTTTACAGTCTCCTATTGACCAAAAGTTTTTTAAAAAATCTTGTCTCCTTATACTACACATACATGCTTTTAAATATGACTAGGGAAACATTCATGTGCCATTCTCCTCAACTTACTGAATGAATTTTCATCCTTTATTTGCAGTTAAATTGGATATATTTTCATTTTTTGATAATGTTAAGTCATCAGTTTCGCAGTTAGCGTGGTTGAAGTACAAACTTTTTTGCTGAAATTAAAATCTGTTTGTACCCTCATTTCTTGGATGTTTTCTATAAATCAGTTGAATTTTATTGAATATTTTGAGTGAACATTGTTTTTGAGACCAATTATGAGATAACTTATTTTCGTCAATCTGTTGAATGGTGCTTTTAGCTCCTTTATTTATGAACCATTTAATCTCTGTGAAAAGAATTATTGGATGCACAGGTTTCCCCCTGATTTTTGGAAGAGCAATCCTATAAAAGCCTTTTATATGCCAAAATGGTTGTAAAACAAAGAAGCAATTACCATCAAAAAGTGAGGATGTTATATCAGGCTGAGCCATTGGAGGTCGTGATGGTGGTGGGTACAGGAGACTTTGATGTAGGAGAGAGAGGAAGAAGATTGGTGCTGCCTCTATAACTCCATAATTGTTTGCTACAAAATAAAAGTTGAACGCATTTTTCGCTTTTCATTTTTTTTCCAAAAAAGTGAAAAAGTAGCATAAAACGAACTTGAATCCTATTAAATGATATTCTTTTTTTTTTTTAAAAAGAAAGTAAAAACACTTGCTCGTCGGAGATATTTAGTCCATGGTTACAGGAAACCAATAAAATCACACTTCATTATATAAGTACATTGAATATTTCAGAATTTCTGAAATTCTTCCTCAATAGATTTTTACCAATTTAAAGAATTTAGTCATGAATTTATCAGCTTGAAGTACATATTCATGAAGTTAAAATATTGTTCTTGCTTATGAAAACTATATGAAAATATTTCTGTTGGGGTGCATCAAAAGTATTTTTGTTTTTTAATCTCTTGAGAGCTCTGTATGTTTTTGGAAGAGTTTGTTATGCTCTACTCATAGTTTCTTCCAATGATCTCATGAAATGCACACACTCACGCTGCAGCAACTTCTCACTGACCCCTTTCTCTGCCACATTGTGTGTTGTTGTTTGAAGAAAGGTTGTTAGTGTCAGTTGAAGTGACTAAAGGGTCTTCGGTGTCTCTAGAAGAAATTGCATGGAAGCCAAGTAATTCAGGCACAGACAATAGATGAACTCCTCCTGTTCATTGTGGTTCTCTTGTTTATTTCAGTTGATTACAACTTCAGCTTTGTTAACCCTTTTCAAGGGAGGTTTGTGGCTACTAATTAATGGTTATGTTTCTGGTGCAGCATGTAAGACAGAAAATAAGATGCTGTAATAAAGAAAAGAGGGACAGTGCAAGGTGTGGAGGAGAATTGTTTTTGGTCTCTAAGTCAGAGAAACAGTGGCCGGAATTTCCTTGTTTTTCAGCCTTGTCTTTTTAATGAAGAGTAACTCCTTGTCTGTTGCCTGTGCTGCCAGTTCCATATCATCTTAGTTCTGAAGTGACCCCTTAAGCACTAAGACTACAAGTGCGTTGACTTGAAAAGGACAGGATAATCTATAGGGGATTATACAGCAATGGGTTTGTATTTGTTAATGAGTAGGGAGAAGACGAATTGCCTGAAATTTGTAAATGTTCAAACCTTCACAAAGACCCCTTTTGCCAAAGTCTGTGACCAGTTTTACATCAACAATTTTCTGCAAAACATCTAGTAGGTGGAAATAAATCACTTAAAATCTGCTATTAAACAGACTTTGACAAAAGTTCCCCTTATCCAGGGTCTGCAAAACGTGTTTGAATGAAGAGAAAAAAAATTGTCTATTTTTATGATTTTCCAGCAGTGATTCTCATCTTGGTTGGAAGGGAGAGGGTTAGGGGAAAGAGCAAAAGGTAAATGTGTCTTTGTTGGTCACCAGCGCTTTATGAACTTGTCTGGATTTTTACAAGCATGCTTCTGTGAAACTGGCCTGCAGTTTTAGTTTAAAATGATATCTCATTTTTTTTTCCAGCTCAGAATTTCTTCCAAAATTCCTTTTCTGAACTTGGAAATTCAGGAAGTCATTAATTTGAATTTATATAAAGGGGTCTTTGTTCTATTAATCTCTGTCTCAGCATTTCAGCATGCTTAGCTTCTGGTTCTTGGTTAGAAATTAGATAAGGGAGGGCAATTCATCATTTGTTTTGTTTTGGGGTTTTTAGCCCCCCCCCCCAAACTGAACTCTTATTGAAAAGTTCATACTTTTTGCTCCAAAATGATTATGGGATTTTTTTCAGTTTCAACCTTTGTGTAAATAAACTAATAGATCAAACAATTATTCTGTAGAAAGTTTTAGAGTGCTGGTAGCTAGGTTCTCTTCAACCTGGTTTGAAACCATCATAATCAACAACTGATTGTCATCCACCTCTAGGCTTTATTTCATGGGATAAGTCATCACTCTTGAAATACTTGAACCAGTTTTGGGCCGTACAGACTAATATTGTATTGTTTCCTTCCACTTCCTAAATACTATGAGGTGCTTCAGCAGCTTTGAAGTCCAGATCAAAATAATATCTCAAAATTGCCTGAATCTCAATACTTGTATCCATCATTATAACATTTGAAAAAATAAGTACAGCTGATTATTATCGATTATGATAAATAATAATGACAGGTCAGGTTAGTTACACTGCAGAAACCGTAATGTGACCAATGAATTTTCAAAAATTATAAAATACTGGTAATTGATTTATAAGTTACTTTTTTCACCTCTTTGTTTCCATTCATTGTTAAAAAAAAGTCTGAAAAAGAAATATTTTTTATAGATATGATAAGTAAATGTTGAAATTTTCAGTCCTTTAGCTCTGTTGGTGGGGCCTGTATGCTCAGGACATCATACAATGCCAAACTATCTTAAAAACTGAAGAAACCTTTGTTGACAGTCTTGGTTGACGGTTTGTAATGATAATAATAAGAATATAGTAGAGTCAGTGATAATTTTCAGATATATACAAGGTATAAGCTTTGGAGTAAAGGTCTGCAAAAAAAATTGAAATACTTCTAATACACCCTAATATTTCATTCTAGATAGCTCTTGGAATTTAGTTCCTGATCTCTGATTACAACTTGAGTATTGTTTGCTTCCAACACAATTCTGATTCATTTCTGGAATGTTTCTCAGTGTATTTCCTTGTTTCTAGAATTAGCCATTACCCAACAGGGTACATTACAAGCATTTTTCTTCTACATCTCTGGAGGTTAAACTTGTTACTTGGAGGTCTTTATGATGTAGCTATAATTCTTCATTTCTTTGGTATTTGGTTATTGATAGTAACAAATAATCAAGAGAGAGAAACATTTGAGTAATTTGTTGAACAGTCTCAGAAGATGTCAAAATTAATTTAAAAAGTCTGTCAATAGTAATAATAGCATGATCATTTTGAAAGTATATTTCTGCTATAGATACATCTTTATATATATATATATATATATATATATATATATATATATATATATATATATATGGTTGTCTGTCTGTGGGCACACATCAACTAGATGAATTGAAATTTACTTGGTAAATATCTTTCCAGCTCTCTTTTCTTGCTACACAATCTTCAAATTAAGACAAAACATGTATATACATTGATAGAGTAAAATTTCTAGCTATCAATAATTGATTTTAAAGGGAATATTTTCCAATTGCGCTAGTCACTAAAATATGCCAAATTCCATCTCCTGACCACTGAAATATGCCAATTCCAATGTCAGGCCACTAGAAAATTTTTCCCTGGGTATGCAAAAAGATATTTTTTCCTTGGTTATGCCATGTTTTCCAGCTAGTTTTTAATGGAACAATTACTAGTCTGATTACACCAAAATCTTACTGAAATTTTTTTCTTACCACTCATTTTTCTGGAAGCAAAATTTTGTTTTAAGCATAATGACAAGGAGCTTCACAATATGTCTCTATCTATACCAAATGCTTTCCAACCAATCATTATACATTGTTTTGAATTACTTTCATAGTCTTTTCTAACTTTATCAGACATAGGTAAACTTATTCCTTAACCTCTTCTAAAACCTAACCCTCTATTCTTATGGTCTTGTTCTGAAACCTTATTGTTTTACCTTCCCTATCTGAATCAATCAACATGTTTCGTAACATCTGATGTTTCAGATGTCATTAAAAAGTCATCAGTAAATCTTAAATGGTTCAAATAAACTCCATCAAAGTTTACTCCCAGTCAGTTTTATGGAAAGTGTTTTCAAGGCTTACAGTTAAGGTTATATTATATCCCCTATGCATCATATTCTCTAATATCTATCCCTTTCTCATCTTTATGAAGTCTAATTATTGCAGTGCTATTTTCTTATTCATTTTTTTTATTTATATACAACTCTTGTTAACACTTTGCTTTTTCATTTTTGTGAATAGTTAATACATGTTAGCTCATGATATAATCAGATAATAGTTGCTGAAGTCTTGATTATCTCCTTTCTATTGAAAGAGGTACCATCATTTCTCGTACAAGCTGTATAAATAGCTGCACTAGTCTTTTGTTTGAAAACTTTTTTGCATCTTCCAAAACTTCTGTTGTTATGCCATCCTCACTTGGGTCTTTTCTGTTTTATATTCCATAATGCCAACATACTCCAGTTGACACTAGTGATGTCCAAGACATGACATGACATAAATACTCTGTAGATCTGAAATGTCGGGGAATCGCTTACATGGTTTTAGCATGGACCCCAATTTTCAAAATGTTAAATTTGGCTCTTACAATAATTGCTAAATACAAAAATAGTTTGTTATAATTCAGACTTATAACACTGTAGAAAAATATGGGTACTGACTTCCACATTATAATTGGTCTACCCTCTGTGTCTATGATATACATATATATACATACACACACAAAATAGTTACCTTTGTAATTTTTGATGGCCTTTGATAAAAACTGTTGAAATAAATTAGCAACTACAGTGCTTAATGTTACTAAATGTTAAAATTAAGAATCTAAATTTTTGTAGAGTTGTAGAAAGCAAGTTAAAAATGTTTTGTAATTATACTGGCCTCCACCATTATAATGCATGTGTTGAGGTCCGAGAAAGCCAACCACATTATCAAGCAACAATAGTCATGGGCATGCGAAAAGTATAAGTGAAGTCTACTAGCAATGTCTATTGTATGAAACCTAAAGGAGCTTTGAACAAGGGCATTTATCTACTTTTTTTTCTTTAAATTTTTATCAAATAATACCACCATGGTGATCGTAATAATCAAGTATAACAAATTTCAGTATTTATAAACAAAATATTCACATCAATGACTCAACACTGAAACAAATTTACAATACAAGTTTCAACACATATTTTTAATAATTTGACTCTTTGAAAAAACTAAAAGTATATAAATAGATAAAATTATGTATATAGGTTAATGATTTGATTTTACATTTGGAAAAACACAGGTGAATTTAAACTCTGATAACAAATATTTCCCTGCTCAATTGTAAATGACCAAAAAAATGTCTGGTTTTCATGGAGTATATGAGCTACCACCAACAGATGACTAATGTTTCACACACTCATATACTCAAATGAAAACACTAAATTCGTAACCCTCATTACCTGCCATACCCCAAAACTACCTCGGCAATGGATGATATTAAGTGGGCTTCCATGTGTGTGTGTGCGTGTATGTTTATATATATATATATATATATATATATATATATATATATATATATATATATATATATATATAAAACGCTGCAACTTTTTCAACTAATTTTCATTTGTTGAAATGTATTGAAGATTTATGTTCACAAAAAAAATGAATATCTTATTGCTTGAATTTTGAAAATTTTTGAAAAGTATTGTAATTTTTTTTTTAATTATCAAAGGATTTAATCAATTTAAAAAAAATATGTATTTTAGTAGAAATATATTCACTAGAATTATTAATTAACAAGCCTTTTATTGAGAACCACACTAAATTGCGAGAGGCCTGAATCTATATTCAGAATTTTAATTACTGGTGAGTTCATTTTTATTAGTCAATTGTTATTGTCTTTTGAGTGATTGTTGTCTTACGATACATTTTTAATTATAATTAGTTTATATTCATTAAATGAAATATAATTTTCTTAGTTTTGAAATAGAAATGATTTATTTAAAAAAAAAACTCAGCTTTTTTTCTAGCAAAATAATTGAATCTGTAACCAATAGACTGCAATCACAAATAAGAGCCTTTGATTTTTGATGAGTTAAAAAAGCAATAATTAATCAAGTTAATAAAGTTATAAGTTTCATAAGTGTAAATTGAAAGTACATCAAACATCAACTTACGACTGGAAACTAACACTAGGCATAAAGGATTAAAGTTAATCAACTTAAAATTATAAGACGTGGAGGAAAATATGAGAAAAAAAATAATGTAATCGAATTTGTAAAAAAGATCTCTCTTTCTAAGTGAATCAAATATCCTTTTCAGGGTGTAACTTGTTAATTACTTCAAGGTAAAAAATAACTCATTCTAAACGGGAAAGTTCTAAGTAATCACGATATGAATTGGGTATTATTTGAGATTTATCTATTTAGTATAAATCTAACCTATCTTTATTTTCTTCTCCTTTTTGAGAACATCTATTCAAAAATGTTTGGAAAGGAACAGAAAATGGAACAGTTGTCTGCAGATGTCAGATAAAAATAATTCTCAATCTGTGGTCAATTTGTAATGGCATTTGTATTCTGCTGACATTTGTTATCCACATTCACTACTGCACTTTTGTGCTTAAATATATCCTGTAGCGGGAAAAGTTCAGTAAAGAAAATGCTGCTCATTTTTGAACACCTTAAAATTTGCAGGTATGTTTGTTTATATAATAAGTATATCTTTGGTTTATGCTGGCTATAAAAAAAAAACCTTATCAGGTATTTTTTTGTTTTGTTTGTTTCTAACAAAGGCATTTTGCCTTGGGTTGCATAAAAATCTGTATTTTGAACACATACTCTTCCAAGGATATGAAAATAAAAATGAATATATATAATTGTGTGATGAGATATCAAGACTGATATTGTTTTTGATCAGCATACTTATTTTGTTTACATCATTTTCTGGTATCTATTATGTAATCCTGGTTACATTTTAGGGACAGATCATTGCTGTAGACCCTGACATTTTTAAGGGTCTATAGGCTGACTTGCTGATCATCATGGCTACTTTTGTACTCTCTTCTGTCTGCTCGTGGAACAAATATTGCTGCTGTTATTGAATCAAAAAGAGCTCCATTAATAGCTATAAAACCATTGAATGAACATACAAACAAGACAATGAGCACACACTAATAAAAGATATCAGGGTAACATGCATGACTGCATAAAATAAAGTTCTGGTTGTATATGGATCGACTGGATTGGAACTCTGTGATGCTATGAAAACTGGCCCTTGTTAGTATAACTCAGTAATTGGACAAAGAACCGATGTAAACTACCAGTTATCTTCTATGATAATGTTCAAATCTCACATTAGAAAATCAACACTATTCTCTCTCTCCTTT
Source organism: Thysanoteuthis rhombus (assembly GCA_963457665.1). NCBI lineage: Eukaryota > Metazoa > Mollusca > Cephalopoda > Oegopsida > Thysanoteuthidae > Thysanoteuthis > Thysanoteuthis major. The sequence goes on along the minus strand of OY735210.1, from coordinate 5,812,871 downwards.
TAAGTGAAACCTTAAAAAATAAATTGCATTCATGAGGCAAGGTATGAAAAATAACAAAGATGCCAAGATCTCTGATTTGGAGATGAAAAATATCAGATCTGCAAAACATAAGAGTGAGATGGTTAATCGCTTTTACAAATTGTCAGTTATGACATTGATCAGGTTGGTTGGACAAAAGAATCTGAAGGTTGGATTTTGCATAAAGATAATATTAATTCTTGTGACTATGAAGTCACAGCTACTCATTCTAACTTGATTTTAATGAGAAAGTAAAAAAATTATATCTTTAGACAATGAAAAAGCATTTTCTTAAAAAAAAAAAAACCCTCTTATCATTGACAAATTTGATGAGAGCCTTGTGAAAATTTAAGATAAATTGTTGTTTTCATTTCTGAGGCCTATTATTTTAAAACAACAGTGAACTTAAAAATTTAAATGCCTCTTGACACTCAGGAAAATATAGACAATGTAATCCTTCATTTTCTTCATAATGATCCTAGTGTGAGCATAACCAAAATTGCTCCTGATTAGTGATGTCTGCTCAGTTTTCTCCTTTTCGATGATAGCTTTGTATTGTAGGTAAATTAAAAATATTTTCTTAAACAATAATTGATCAGTTCACTTAAGTATCAACAGATTGTAGATAATGCTCATAGTTGATAATAATTGATTGTATAATACATCATGTTTACTACTGATTTTTTTAAAACAATTAATCTATATTTTATATAAAATATGTTGCTATCCTAAGCAAATTATTTACATATAATCAGTATATAATGTCAAGTTCAACTCAATGGACATGAAGAAAAAAGTTATCAAAGGTGGGATAGAAAGTTCTGAATTGGCTGACATATGTGGAGAGAAAAAGATGAACACACCCCTCTCTGGGGAGAAGTTTGCATCATAGACAAGGAACACTGTTGGAAACTGGAGATTCAAGGAGGCTGCCCACAACAACATGTTAACTGTATATATGTCAGACAAGTGTAGAGTTCAACCCGATGTGACTTTCACTACTAAATGGACAAGGTATGGAAATCCAAGACTTACAAGGAAAGATGAAATTGACAATACCTGAATCCTTCATTGGAGCATGGTTAGCATTGGAATATTATGTTTACCTCCATCACATTTGGATATTACACCTGAAGAAAGCCATAGAATCTATCGTCCAAAATGTTACGCTAACACAAGCAAAGCAGAGTTCAATCGTCTAAAAAAAAAAAAAGCATTCAGTCAATTATACATACTAGTAGGATAAGCCACCTGTAGGACACTTATTCAGCTAGTGATTTTATAATAGGAAGAATTTTATTTGAAAAATGGTCAGTTCACCTGTGTGTTTTATTAGTGTTTCTCAATCATTCAGACAACCATATCTCCAGGGTTATTGAACACTTTTTAATTAAATACACTTCTAAATGTCTATCACATCATTGTGCTTGTCCTTGTCTGTCTTCAGGGTTTCAATGAGAATCAGTTTAAATGAACATATTCAAATTTATTACGTGTAAAAAAAAAAAAAAAAAAAAATAAAATAAAAAATAAGAATCTATATCTATCCAGATGAGCTAAACTCATTTTGGTAATATCAGAAGAGATATATTCAGACCTAATGAATACAAACTGTATCATTTGAAGGACATTTGCAATCATTGTTTCATTGGTTCTGTTTCTAAATGAAGCTATGCTTTCTTTCCCATGAGTGCGCTTGTCTTATAGATTTTACTTGCTTATTTATTTGTTAGCTGAGCACTCTACCTGTTGTGCTTTTAAAGTCATTCTATAGTTGTTGGATGGGTTTAAGTTTTAACCGATATTTAGAATGTTTCTATAAATGAGTCTACTTGTCTATTATGCTTCTTGTACATTGAAATGTCCTTATCAGAAATCTTTTTATCAGATGTAAGTATCAAGTATTTTGCTGATGAGTAGTCATCAAAGGGATCATACACTGATAAAAGTACATGGTATTAATATCTGATTTGAAATATCAGTGATTGTTATTTATAGAAAGCATTAAGTTGAATTGACCAGCCTGAGGAAACTTTTCAGCTCTTGAAGATTGCCCCTTTCAGGAATCCTTTTTAGAGCCTTTCTTAAAAAGTAATTTGTCTCAAACCATAAATTGTATAGCTCTAGCAAGTGAGCTTATTATTGAATGAAAAATATTACATTTTTCAGATTGGAAGGTTGGAAAAAACAGGGTAGTGTATGTAAGAGAAAGTCTATTTTGAAATGGACACAATTTTTGTGCCTTAGGCATAAACATTTCGATTGACTGATGGCTTTTCCAGCCAGAGTTAAAGAGATGAAAGGTGCTCAGATCGCTTCTTGAGAGGATGAGAGATGAACAGGGAGACGATCAGTTAGTTTTGAGAGATTTTTTTCTCTGTTTCTCACTCAAAACCTCAGAAATTTTTTCTTATTGTCACTCTAACAACTCTGACACTCTATGAAAGTGTAAGAGCTGTGTTACTTTATCTTTCTTTCACTTTCCACAAGCCTTAAATAGTGACATCTGCTTTTTTAAAAATTTTTTATTTTTACTGATAAGATGTTTTTACATTGAAAGCTTGCAGAAATGTTAGAAATGGAGAACAGTCAATATTTCTTTGAAGAAAAGTTTTTTTGAAATAATTGAATGAATACATTAGAACAGAACGACTTACATCTACCTTGATATTAACTTTTTATTTTTAAATGACCTATAAGATTGCTTAATGTTCACTTTTTGTAAATGTTATGTGTACAATAAATAAAAAATAGAGAGATCGATTGAAACCAGATGGTATCTAATTTTTTCAAATAGATGTGATTTCCATCTATTGATCTTTCTATTTTGTAAATTCATTTTTTGGACATCAATTTGCTCCACCCGTTAGGACGGGTATTTAGTCATGTATTATTAGTTTAAGAAAAAAAAAAAGAAAAAAAAAGCGGTGAGAATACACAATTATCACAGTTGCGTTGTGAAGGAACTCAGCGGTCAATGACAACAAAATACTTAACAGATATCGCATCTAATAAAAACAGGTTAGGAAATTCCAAAAGTGAAATGAAAGTAAATAATCCATCAGTTATTTTAACTAAAGGTGTACTTATTTCACCATTTAGTTGGGAGCAAACTATTTTTTCCTGTTTGGAAAGCAGGCATATTTTCTTTCAAAATTGTGTGAATGAAAATACAGTGTAGTAAAATATATTGTTGAAAAGAATGTTAGTAAGTTTTTACAGTACTAATAATGCTGCTACTGCATTTTGGTGTGCATTTTACTGTTCCAATTCATCTACTTTTATTTTTATGATTGTAGAATTAAACTTATAAGATACAATATGTAAATCTGGTGTGCAGAAAAAGATCAAATATTTTACAGCTCCTTGTCAGAAAATGTTGACAAATTCCTAAAGTAAAAGTTTTGATACTGAATTGTGGAAACAATACTTGATCTTGTAATGAGTGAAAAACCATGATCACTCAATTCTTTTGAAACATTGATGATTTTAGGTTTATGTCACTTTCAATCAGTATTTTAATTTTCCCCAATCATATTGGTAGATAATCCACTTAATCTGGACTAAGTATAGACTGAGTAAATTTATTGGAAATCTTGAATGTTTTGTTTATTTTCAAGGACACGTCTCTCTGTTCTCAACAGATCTATGATTATTAGTGTTGAAGACTTGAAAATTCTTCATTGACTGGTATTAAAAAGTTGACACTATTTATTCTATTGTCATCATATTGATTTACTATCAATTTCGATACTCATGTGCTGCTTTTTCCAGAAGTAAATGACTGTTTTAACTCCCCATTTTATACTCTGGCTTCTAGTGTGCTTTTCTATGCTTGACTATTCTGATATTTTTATCGACTGCACGTATGCCTGATAAATCATCTAAACATCTGCTAGTAAAAACCAATTGATTCTTTTTTCATTATTAATTTTATTTATTGTCGGTGCAATTTAATTTTTCTAGAAGTGTTTTGAAAAATGAAAGCTCATTCCATCCTATAATGTGACTTTTAAGATGTTTCCTTTTACCTAATTAGAACAGACAAATATGTCTTGCGACTCTAGCTACTTGTTTTTTTGCTTTTTTTTATAACCACATGACAGCAGTTATGAAAAAAAAAAGAAATCTGGTGTGTTTTTGAATGGATATCCAGGTGAATAAGATAGAAATTTCCCCTCCCCCTTTCTTTTTTTGAAAGCCAGACAAAGACTCAGGGGAGCAAGTGTCTACCTTTGTCAAGTTTTTAAGGATATCAAGGCATTTTGCAAATTTCATATTGTAGATATTCTTTGCTGAGTATCTGCATAAGTTTGACTTGTATATCCTTCCCTTTTCTGATATTTTTTGTCTGATTATTATGTGGTATCTTCAGGCTACATGACATTAAAATGGATTTTTACATATTTTGTCAATTTCTTGTTACTTTTCCCATATTCTGGTATAAGTACAACCGATGATGTGACTTGGATCATTGTAAATAAGATTGTTACTTCAATGATGAAATCTTTTGCATTGACTAGAGAACTTGAGAAGTGGTGAAAATTGATTTTTGTATTAAATTTGGAACAGTATATTATATTTTTAGGCTAGTGGGGGGATTTGAATTCATAATGTTAGGTTTAAATTTATACTTGATCGAATTCTTTTTTAAGATATTAGATGAAAGTTTGTGTCTGTTTTTTTTTTTGTTTTTTTAAAATTCTGTATTTCTGATTTCAAGCCCCCACAGGTGACCTTATAAATAACTAGAAGATAAACCTGGAATGTGGTGAGCGTATTTACTTGTTATTTCACTATTGTATTTGTACACATTATCTGTGTCTAGTAATCAATAACCCAAATTTGTAGAGTTCTTCCTCCAGTAGAGTTTATGGTGATCTCCAACCATAGATTTTTACTCTGTATTTGGAAATCACAAAAGAAAAATAGAAAATCTTTTAGTTTTTTGTTTGGTATTCTCTTGCTCCATCTCCTCTTTGTGTCGTGTTCTGTGATACCAGTTTTCCTTCTGTCTTGGCCTGCCTACTGTTTTGGTAGACTCTATGCAATCATATTGCACTTTGCTGTGTTCATCTATTCTTTTACCAGAATATTATACTTTCTTCTGAGTCAGTTGGTTTCTCCTATTTCATGAATTCATTGTTTTGGCTTATTGTCTTTTTAGTTTTACTTTTTGCTAATCTTATTGAAACAAACATTTGTTTTCTATTGGGAAATAATAGCACATATCTTATTTTTTGATGTTTCAATGGTCACAAGTTCAACCCAGTTATGTATTATGACAATATTGTTGAAAACATGTCTGGTAAGATCTTATTTTGTCAAATTTAAGGCATTTTTATTAATCAAAATGTTATGAATTGAACTTGTCAAACTTGAATTGCTTCTGTAGGTAATTATATACTCCTATCATATATATTTGAAATCATGAAATGAAAGATTCTTGGAAATTTTTTGGTAACATCTGTTCATTACTAAGTTAAAGTAAATCTTGGTAATGAATTCTGAAACATTCTTAATTTTCAATTCAACTGGTTTACTTGCCATTATAGATTGATCCCAGACTTTTAATGAGAAGCGGTAGAGGAGAGATAAGTTTAGTACCAATAGTAATTAAAGAAGGGGACTTCGAAGTGGTCGATATTGACCATTGAGAGTTGATGAGACTATGCAAGGTGTTGATCAATATCTAAGGGTCAAAAAGGATCTATAAACGCCTTGGGTAGATGTCAACTGAACTTTTGGTGTTGAAAGCTGGCATTCATATAATAAATAAAAATACATAAAATACAACTTACTGATACATATTTCAGATTTATGTATAATTATTTTTTATTGTGTATTTATTTAATATTCTGTTGATTGAAACTTGATGATATATTTTAGGTTCGGTTATGTTTTGTTACAGCAAAGGTTCCATTTTACGCATAAATTTTCATGTTAACATTTTCATTTCATTTTGAAACAAACCAAAAGAAGTTTCATCTGATTTTCCCTTTATCTATTTATTTCTAAAGAAGAAAAAAAAAGAAAAGAGCCCTTAAATGAAACAAGCAATTTTGAAATGGCAAGTCTATTTAGTTATTATTTATTTATTTATTTATGTATCCTTTTTTTAAATGCTTTGTGAGGGATCAAAAGTTCCAAGGATGGATTGATGGCTTAAGAAGTTTGGGCATATTTATGACTAGCTGGGGTACCTGGCATAGCTGACGGGGAGGTAGGACTGAAATTTTACAACTGGAAAGCAAATGTTATTTTATAGAGATTTCATGAAATCAAATAGTATCATGAACACAATTCATTTATAAAATTACTACTTTATTATTCAGATGCCTTGTTTTCATCTAAAAAATATCATCAAAGAATATAGTTTTTATGTTGGAAATTCTTTTCCTGTTGAAATAAATTGTAATTATTACATATTCTCCTTCCCAAATTTTATCTTATATGCAGATGAATATTGGCTCTATCATGAACAAATTTGACCAGACTTTATTCAATAATAACGCATTGTCTATCTTTTAACCCATTGCAACAACTCATCAAAGTATTTTATAGCTAGATTAGTTTTACTTGTTAGATTTAACATTACTGTAGCCAAGAGTTGCCAGTTTATGTATTGATTGCTTTTTATACTGCTTTTTTAAAGCTAATTATAGACTGCCAGGTACCAATATAGGAAACACATTTTATAACTATATTTTTTCTGTACCCATGTTGGAAACACATCTTAGAACTATATTTTTATTGTAAGTTAGTGCTATGAATTATTTGTTTTTTAAACTAAGTAATTATGATTATAAAGAATAGTGGAGTGTTCAATGTTAGGTAATTGTTACAAATGTTATGAAAATAACTCCAAATTAATATTTGCTGAGTCCTTTTTCCTGTTGGTGTTTTGTTTTGAATGCAACAAAAAGCAGACTTTATGAAACTTGGTATTTTCTTTTTCTATATATTTCTGAGTGAATTTTATCATTATACTCTAAAACTAAAGATAGATTCTATGCCTTTCCAATTAATAGGATTGCTAATTATTTTGCTGTACACTCAAAGTTACTTTTGAGACTATTTAGACTATAATAGAAATAGAAAGAAATAGAAAGAGAAACAGGGTGAAGTATAAAGAAAGTGCTTTAAATCATCTTTGACATTTTACCACTTCCTTTTCATATGCTGAAGTTCTATTGTATATTGTTTTTAAAAAACCTCAATTAATAGCTGTATAGTAAGAGAATCTAAGTAGAATTTGAATGATTTATTGTACAATTCTCATTCAGCTGAGTAAAGCTGGTTTTACTTCACCTTTGGTTGAAAAAAAACATTGGTTTCAGATAAGAATAAAATAGCAATTTCCAGAGTCTACCACCTGAAACCTATAATGCCAAAGCAGAATGAATGTTTTAGATTGTTTTAAATTGATATTTCGAACGCGAATACTTGATGTTTTATCTTGTATTAGAACAGAAGGTGAAAATTGACAGGGTACTGATCAAGTTAGTAATTTCAAATAATACATTATTTGTTTATCACATATATTGTAAAGTCTAAATTCAACAGTTTCTTAACCATTTTATGAGCTAAATTTATCTAAACATCATTTTTTCTCATTTTATCTATTTTCAAATGATACAATACATGCAACTCTATTTGGTTCAGAATAAGAATAAAATTTGATTACTGTGTTCCTGAATGTACCTGAATTATTAGGAATGGGGATGGGAAATTCACAATCACTGACTATAAATGGTAGCTAAATGAAGGTATGGCAGAAGGATAATATCTTTTATGTACAGAACCTACAATAGAGAAACAATATTTTTTGATGAATTTTGTAGATGAATTATTTTGACTGTATCCAATCTGGAGTTGAAAACTTTACAGGAAAATTTTTAAAACTTTGTTGAACAGAAATGACTTTAGGATTTGAAAAATAAACCCATAAAACTTGCCTACATTATTCAGCCATATCATCTATTTGTTTTTGTTGATTTTTTTAAAAAAATTTTTCTATTTTTATTATTTTTCATTTTTCAATTATCACTTATTTTTTCTCATTTTTTTATTTTGAAATTTCTCTTACACTGACTGGCTGACATCTGTGTTCCTCTTTCATGCATAAATGAATCCCTTCCTTCTTTTCCAAGTTTAGGCTAAACTGCATGTTCCCCAAGCTCTTCTAGGGGTTGATGTGGCCAAAATGATACTTGTATTGCAGCTGTGATTGGCTTTTTCTTCCCTCTTGCTGATCAGTTGCAGTTTTTAGAGCTTTCCTTTGATTAGCCAATTATTTTTTGAACCATGCACATTAGTGATTGGCTGATGTCACACCTACCAAGAGTGACAATTGGCTGGCTTTGCATGCTGTAACTAGTTAATGATTGACCCTTTTTTCTTGTGCTTATAATGTAGCTGCCATTGGGGATGATCAGGCGAACTAGTCTCCCTATCACAATCAGGTGGGTACTTATTGAACTGTTGCTTACTTGGTAATCATCGATTTTGCATCAATATGCTTGTGTGTTTTGCCTTGCATGGGTCTTTCCTCACATTTTTTTTTTTTCATTTTATATCCTGCAATTTTTTTTTTTCATTCCTCAAAATGCTAGTTTGCTTTGCACAAGTCTCTAACTTGGGATTAATTGGATGTACTTTTCAAATTCAGGTTTTAAAAGATTCAATTGTTTTTAAAATTCAATTTTGGTGTGGATTTGCTTTTTTGCTTTTTTTGCTTTTTTTTATTTAAAATTCCCACATTCCACGTATTTCTTATAGTTTGCTTTAAATCATTACTTTTGCGGCCATTTTAAAAGCTTCATATAACAAAGGCATAATATAACTATATTTTTTCCTCCTGAAACCTTGGGTATATTTTTATTTTTTTTTTATATTTGTTTTTTGTTTTTTTTTGTTTTATTTTTTTTCCCTTTAAATGAACCTTGGAGTTGTTACAAACTCCTGAGCCTTGGTGGTGGATATTATTTTGATTTTTACAGGTGACGTATTCATTAGTATTAAGTTCTTCTCTAGTGAGAAATATATATATATATATATATATATATATATATATATATATATATATATATATATATATTCATACACGTGTACAACTAGAAAGTTTTACTTGTACCAGAATTTAGTCCTTTTGTCTACTATTGTTATTAAGTAAAATAAAATATAAGTCATTTTAAAATAATGAGCTAATAGATATATCCATATGAATAAAATTTAATGCATATATGTATTAGACTTTTAAGGTAGTTGGAAGCTCTATTTCTGTTTATAAACCTTTATCATTTTGTAATGGTATTCTGTTGTTTATTCTCAGAACATCATTATTAAGTTACAGTTGCTGGCATCTTTTCAAGATTATGATTTGTTAGCAAGTTGATCATTTCTGTAAAAGGGACCGAAACAATCTATATCTAGCTGCTTAGTTTATACAATTGTCTAAAGTTTTGAGTTTTTTATGTACTAAAAGTATAAAATATTTTATATTAGGTCATTGTCTTTGGCTGTAGTTCAAATAATTGTAAATTGGCTGATGACATATAAATACATATTATGTTGATATTGCATTAAATATGTGCTTAATGTATTTCTTTTCATTAGTCATCAGAGAAAATGCAATATTAATTATTATTCCCAAAATTATGGTTCCATTCATTGATTGTCATCATAGTAGTTAGTAAAACAAATTATTACTCAGTTAAGATTACTAAGAATTACACAACTTTCTATATCAAACTTTCTAACTGTTGAAAATGAGGTTATGACAGATTTTTTCTTCATAATGATTTTAAATATTATCAAGTCATTAACAAAATATTTAGAAGCTGTAGACATCCTATAAAACTAAAACTGAGTTGTAAATTGTGTTGAGATGAATGAAGACAACATTATAAGCAATGCAACCAATTACCTCTACTAAATGTAGTTTGGTTGGTTTATATTTTGTTTTTATTTTGAATAAATTACTGATTGTTACTTCAATATGCTATGCAAATATCCTGTCTTTTAATCAAGGTCACTTAATGACAGATTCTCTTGATCTTGATTGCTAGCTTGTCAGTGACAGTATTGTTAAGGGATCAAACTGCTGCATCTCTAGTTGAGAATCAAACCTCACTTCTTGACTGTCATTGAATTTTTTTTTTCTCCATCTAGAAACTTTACCTGTCAAGTTTTTCATACATTTTATATCAGAAATTCGGTTCACTTTTACTTGAACTCATTTTAATAGTATTGACATTTTTAGAATCCAGGTTTTAAGCACATTAGAATTTTAATTGAAATACTATGTTAAAATACCATTTGTGAATGTGAAACTGTCTCTTATTTTATTGAAAATTAATGATGTATTTTTTTTACTGAATGAGTGCTTTTTGTTTTTGTTGCTTTAATTCATTTACTAAGTTTGCATATAACTTTTGAAAGAATTTATGAATTGGGGATAATAAATACAATAAATCCATTTGTGTTCTAATTGAATGAGTTCATGATTTAACTGATCATCATAGAAAGGAGAAATCAAAGGCTAATATAAGCAATATAGAATTATAGAAAGACTATGATTATAGGATAAATACATGAGCTAAATCAATTTTTACAACCCTCAGAGTGGCTCACCATATGGACTCTGTATCTTACTGTTGAGGAGAGATTTTGATGTGCTTTTGTAGTATAAAGGAAACAGATAACCTGATGAACCAGTTCATTATGCAATTGTTAACCTTTTGATTGGTGTCAGTGTTCACTATCTTCATTCAGTAATAGTGAGTATTCCTCCCTGCCTTCTCCTTCTACTCCTGAAACAATCATGACCTAGTTTTCAATTCGAATATTGATTACACAACTTTGTTAGAGGATGCTCATCAAGCTTTTAGGAAGTATCATTGATTTTTTCCCCCCCTTTACTAAACTTTTCATTCTTTTTCTGCAACAAGATTACAACTCTACACATTATTGTAGATGCTATTTTCAGATGATGCGAGGTGGAAATGATGAGATGAGAATCCTTGAACCTAATCAGCCTTATGATTGCACAAGATAACCTGAGTTAAGGAATGTTTATTTGGTGATCCAATGTGAAGAACTGAATGAATAGAAATAGAAGCCAATTTATGTACATAATTAGTACTGTCTCCAATACAGAATATAGAGATGCTCTCTCACCTGATCTTTTATTATTCTATAAAGTATATTTATGCGCATAGAACTCTGAAATCATTTAGCAATGTTGAATTGAAAGTGTTTTGTAGAACGAATAAATGCTCTTTTAGGTAATGGTTTGGTTGTAGGTTTGAATTTCAGCTGTATACTTTTTATTACTTGTTTTTTTATATTTGATACATGATACATTGTATGTTTTGAAGAAATGATATTGTATATTACCTTCACGAACTAAGTAATCTACTGCTTTTCATAATTTGAAATCACAATTGTAATACATGTTAGTATTTATCTGCCAGTCATATCATGACTATACTTGCTTGTTGATGCAGGCTGATTAATAAATCTTTGCTACTATAAATAAATCATTCATTTGAGAATTCTTTCCTCATAATTCTGAAGTGGTTTCTTGCAAGGATAAGTCTCAAATGTCCTGCCTAGTTTTCTGTATATTAAGATGGAATCTGGAGCTACTCTTACTTAAATATGATCTAGTTATCTTCCCAATGATATCAATTGAAAGATCTGAATCATTAGGTTGTTTTTTTTTGTTTCCACATCATAGAAGATAACGCTAAAAGTAAAAGATTTACTAATATAATTGTATTCTTGCAGATTCAATGTAAATAGAAATGCAATTCAATATTATTGGAAGTTTTTGATCACTTGATAGCAATGATGTCTGCCCAAGAAGTTTGACTTATTTTCTAGTACAATTTCAAATGAGGTCATTATGCTGCTGATAATACCGACGAAGCTTTAGGAGCCAACACTACTGCAGTAGGAACTTTTCAGTGTTAATCACCATGTATGATATGGTTGGACAATGTTCCTTGTTTATGTGTTTATTAGTAGTCTGACCATATCATACATAATGATAAATATACCTCCATCTAATAAAATTCAGACAAGAATGGTTCAGTGTTCAGTAGATTTAGGTCCGGAAATATGGATATCAATTATAAACTTCAAAGAAGGCCCAAACATGTTCTTAATGATCAAGAATTATCGACAGCAGTGTTTTTTCGCTTCTTGGGGAGTCTTTTCATTTGTAGTCCTCCCAATATAATTGATGATGTACAGATTCATATTTTTTATTTATTTTTTTGTAATATTTTTCTATTTAGAACTATTTTCTATTAAAAGAACTTCAGAAATTTTTTCATACATTATTTCCTCTATGATTAACTGCTCCCTCCTATCTCACCCATTTTTGTAATTAGCATTATATCAGATATGTGAACAAAATTTTGAATTTGAAACAATATTCTTTTTTATCAAAATTTGCCAACCAGCTATACCTTAGAGTTTAAAGTGAAAGCTCCAAAATTTAAGATGAAAGCTCTTGTAACAAAAAGTTGAAACCTGTATTAACCCTTTCCAGATTCCAGGGACATACATACATATATATATATATATATATATATATATATATATATATATAATCTATCCCAAAGTTTCTATGATTGCTTGGATATATATGTCCCATAGATCTCTTTTAGGAGTCTACTGGGAGATTTTAGTTCAGGTATTTAGCTCCTCAACAGGTTAGTCTTGAAAGGGTTTAATTATAGCTCTACTTTGTCCAAGTTTGACATTATCTGCATTTCAGACCAGAAAGAAGAGGTGTCAAGGCATTAAAATATTGTTCTGAAAACCTAGTCTGTGAATTCCTAAACACATAATGGTATACACAACAAAAAAACGAACAGTAGTAACACACAGCAATACATGCATGAAGTGGAATCTTCAATCAATGTCTTGAAAATACTATCATATAACATTATTAAAAAAAACTTGCAAAAAAAAATGTTCTCATACGTCTTGATTGTTTTTTGAGACAATATCAGTGTAAAGTTCTTAGGAGAAAATCAATTTTTGTTTACAGCTTTGTTTTTGAAATATATGACCGAATTATGAAATAGAAAATGTAAAATATTGCATGAATGTCCTCGTGTGTAAATTTTTAAATACCAAAGACTTTTCTACTTGAGTTTATCATGAGATGTATATTCTGTATAATATTTTTATATAAAATATACATTTGATATTCATCTTTTTTTTTTCTTTTTTCTTTTTTTTTTAAATGAAGAAAGGTACTTGATTCAACCTGTGTTACTTGGACTGATTTCATCCTATTAAGATGACTTTGACTGGTCAGGTAGGAATCTGATCAAAGTGTTCATTACATTTACTTCTGCTATGAACAAATTGCAAATTGGCCTGTGACTTGCCATGATCTGTAGCGATTATAACAGTTTATAGTTTAAAGAAAGCAGTAGACACTTTATGACTAAGTTTATTTAGTGACTGAATCATCTTATCACAAAAAGCATGTCCTTTATTTCAACACTCGTGTAACAAACATAAAATATTGTACAGGAATGTGATCTAATTGTTAGCCCAAGTCTTTTTAAAGGCTGGGATCATTCCAAGCCTTCTAGATCTTCCACAAATGATTAATGTGCTTCCATTCACAGATTCTTGTGCACCTCTCTGATGATATCCCAAGAAATGGACACTTTGCTAATATTGCACAATTAGCCAATTGTAATGCCGAAAGCATTAAGACACTATTCGCCTATTAGAGCATGAATTAGTAGGTAACTAAAATTGTTTGCATCTGTAAAATACTTCAGATGATATGAAACACTAAATTATATTATAAATAACAAATAGGCATCCATTTTAGTATGGGTTAGAGAATTTTTTTCAGATTTGATGATTGTTTTATTTTTGGTTTGTTCTATTAGAATGAGGATTTATGACTGATGCACCAAGATTGCTAATTATACCAATTCTCAAAAATGTTAAGTTTGAATTGTCTACATATGTACTTAACATAATTGGTTGGTCAAAAAGTTTGTTCTATGTTTGCCATTAGATGGCTTTGGATCTGCTTAATTTCGACTAATTCATTTAATCATTTAATTAATTTAATTCAGAAAGATTGCTTATGATTGTATATTTTTTTAAATTGTCAAAATTGGCTTATTTTTGGTGATGGATTTCAATGTTGGATATGGAAAAAAATGAGCAACATTTCCAGCATATTCTAAGAAAGGTAAAAATGTAACACAAATGCAAAAAAATGTTTTGTGCATTGTAGAGAGAAAGTACTGTCAATGATCAACCATTCCAAAATTAGATTTTCAAAGTTACATGCTGTAGATTCTTTCCTGAAAAATGCTCTATACTTGGGTTGGCCAGTTGAGGCTGGTAGCAAGCAAATCTTATTTGGGAATAATCAACATCAGATGAGGCTGGAGATTGCTGACAAATATTCAAAACCTATTCATCAAGTGTTAGAAATCATATGCTCTAGCTTTGTTATTTTAGTTGCTTCAATGTGTAGCTTCTACATATTGCAGCTCACCACTGGAATGGAACAAAAATTCTGTTTTTGAAACAAATTGAGACGGGTAATAAAAAGTGGACACTTCACAACCATGTTGAAAGCAAAAGATAATTGGAAAAGTAGATGAACCATCACTATACATATCAAAGGCCAGAAAGAGGATGCTAAGTATAAGGTGAGATTGAAGGAGGTCTACTTCTATGAACTCCCTCTAGAGAAACAAAAGATTGATATGAACAATTACTGCCTCCAATGAGATGAACTGAAGGCAACAATTGATGAAAAGCATCCAGATTTAGTCAAGAGGATTCAGGATGAAACTAGACTGCCTGTTTGTTTGGGGACTATGTGAAAATTGTTAAAGCCTGTCTGGGAAGTTTTTGCTCATTTGCCATGTTCATCAGATATTACACTTCGGAATTTCTGTTTATTCCAATTGCTAGGGAATTCTCCTAATGAAAAAAAAAAAAATTGCAATTCCTTGGAAAACTGCAAATCACAACTAAAACAGTTCTTTGCTGAGTAAGATACAGTTCTGTTGGGATGGAATAATGAAATTGCCTGAAATTTGGTAGAAAATAGTGGAGCTAAAGGATAAATATGTT
Source organism: Thysanoteuthis rhombus (assembly GCA_963457665.1). Taxonomy (NCBI): domain Eukaryota; kingdom Metazoa; phylum Mollusca; class Cephalopoda; order Oegopsida; family Thysanoteuthidae; genus Thysanoteuthis; species Thysanoteuthis major. The sequence continues at coordinate 5,797,712 of OY735210.1, read as the reverse complement.
GTTCAGGGAAGTTGAAAATGATATTTTTCCACTCAATAAACCAGATGAATTTTTTGGTCACCCTATTATCACGTCTGTAATTATGAATTCAAATGTAATCAGAGATAAGATAGTGATATATAATTGATTGTTATAGTAAGTTCACTATGAATTAAAAGCTCAAGATTAATGTAAAATTATTGATTTCCCAAAAAACATTTGTTGTTTACCAAAGCTGCTAAACCAAATATCCTCAGGCAACTACATTCAGATATTCTACATTGGAAACTTCACTTACTTTTTATATCATTCTTGTTATAAAGAAATGAATTTTCCCTAGCAGTGCATCAGCTCTATTCCATGTGTTTTCCAGTGGTTATTCGGCCATAGCAGTGTAAAATTTGAATATTCTCCTATCTTATTAGTCTTGTGATAAAAGTTCAAAAAGGTTTGTGAGTAATGCACTTCCGATTCCAGTAATAGACAAATTTACTAAACCATCTAATAATCTTGATTGGCATGATTTTCAATAGCTTTAGCTCCTCCCTCTTTAAGGTGGAATTACAGTATATATAGCTGTATAGTTTTTAACAGTTTGAGACTTGCATTTTGAAATCCTAGCCAGATCAGGTTGAATATCTGAATCTTGTCTGGCACAAAGTACTTTTTGGGGGTGGGGGATAACCACAAGTAAAAATTATATAATGTATTGCATGCAGCAGTAGAATATCTAGAATGCATCATCATGATGATTATGCTTTGATCGTTTTCATCACTTATATTCTTACCACCATATCAACTGAACTGTAATATTGAATTCTACCACTATTGATTATAAATACCTTCTGCCTACTGTAAGCAAATCTGTAAGGAATTAAAAAATCAATGTTATTTTAGTTTTGGATTAATTGATTTTTCTGGTGATGCCAAAATTGATTATGAGCATAGATATTACAGAAACAAGAAAAGTCAAAATGTTTGTATCATTCAAACTGCAAAATAAGTATTTTAAAGTGTTTAAAAAATACTTTAGAGAATTGTAGCCATGACCAAGATGAGAATATTATCAAAAGGATTCAAGAAAACAGATTTTTTTGAAAATTACTTGTTAAATATCTTCTTTTTTTTTTTTTTCAATTTCAATATGAATTCGATACTCTGTTTTCTGAAGTTCTGGAATTGGATATTTTCATTATTCCAGACATTTCTTGATAATGGGCATCCAGTAATCTTTAGGAAATGCTTTGAATATTTTTGTCTCAATAAGAATAGCAGTTTAACAAGACTACAGAATTGTATGTTAAAATTTCATGCTCCTGAGAATACTCACAAGCAAGGCTAGATTTCTCAAAAGGTTTTTTTTCTTGGCACTACCGCCAGAAAAAATCCTTCTTTTTACATATTGATAACATATTTGAAGAAAGTCATAGAATGGATTGTTTAAAATGTTTTAGGAACATAAATTACCCAAAGAATGAGTTCAGTTGTCTGAAAAACTCCTTAAATGTTAATGACTCTTCTCAAAATTATAGACAATATGAATTGGCTGTATGTTAACTGGCAACTTAGGCCATATGTTTGTGTCAACTTCTACAAAGTTACAAAATGCTTGTTAGACTGGTAATCATGTTGAGGAAATGAAGAGAAAAAATGAACTAATTGTTGAAACACTGTTTAAAAACAATGAAAATTATTGACTGAAAAATGTGAGCTAATCAGCTTGTTTCATTTGGATTTTTCAAATTATAGATCATCTCATTGTCACTACTTAAACGTTTTTATCATGTTTTATTTTGATTCTTATTTGGCATTATGTAAAGATTAGTATCAGTACAGATGATACTCTGATGATTAAGATATTTCAATTTATTTTCACATAGATATAACTTTGGTATACATTTAAGCAGCTTTTTGCTCTAATTTGCTTCTGTGGAAGCATTTAGAAATTTCTGCATCTCTCATTCAATATGCATCCATGTACACCAATGATAGTTAATCAAGTCTCATTCCTCATGTTTGCAAAGATTTAATTGCTTTGCAACGTATCGATACACTTTCATTTTTATACACAGTAGACTTGTAAAAATGTATTCAAACAGGCCATTAAAAAAAAATCGATATGAAATTATTTATCATACATTTTGTTCTCTCTATTTTCAAAGTGCCTTGCTCTCATGGTATAAACTTGAATGGCCACTACAAGAATTGGAATACATTATTTCTTTTATCTTGTACTTGCAAAATACATGTTGCTGTGCTAATGGTATACTTAGAGGGAGAAATATGAAGCACTGAAGTATCTGAGAAAAGGACAACAAAGTTATATTTAATAGAACAAAACTATCTTTATTTTCACAGTTTGTAATATTAAGCTAGGGTATTTTCTTCATTCGGATATATGCTGAAACAATTGCAATTGCAGTAGTAATATTTTATAGCTGCAATCAGCAAACACACAAACGCTCAGGGGTTTTCCATTAATGAATATCTTTGTTTCACCCCTACTCATCTGCATACCCCTATCCTACTTCTTTCTCCCTCTCCCCACCCACTGAATTCCATTCCATTCTAGTTTATCTTTCTCACTTTTTTTTTCTTAATGTATCAGTGGCCAGCATACACATGTGTACACACACAGCAGAACTTGGTTAGAAACGTCAAATTTTGTGTGTGTTCATGTTTCCCTCTTTCAGCAATTTTTGTTTGTTGGGACGGGCCAACTGACACATTGCAAATCATAATACAGATTTTAGTGATTTATCATACATATATTGTCCAAAACTAACTCCTCCTTTGAATGTAACCATTGCTTTATCAATTGAGACATTTTAGTAAGGATTGTATTGTTTTGAGCAGTTATTTGCACTTTTTTTCTATAAAAAGAAAAAACACAAGGGAGTAATGGCCCTTTTCCTTTTATTTCATGGTTAATGTTTAGAACATCTATTGATGGTGTATTCTTTATTAAGACAGAAGAGATAATTAATATTAAACATTATGAAAGAGCCTCTAAAATTATAAGAAGCCTTCGACAACAAACAATAGCTATCCTCATGAATTTAGGTGTGTCCTCAAGGGAAATTGCAGTAGTTATTTAAGGCAATTATCAGGTACAAGTTGATGATATTCTACTGGCTGAACTTTATTAACTTATTAAAATATTTTTATGAATTTTCGGTAAAGATATTTCAGTTCAAAAATTTTTTGCCTTGTCAGAACCTCATGTAATACAGGGTATGATAGCAGGTTATTTCTTCAACAAGAGCTTGAGGCATCTTGATAAAATGTCATCAAAATTTCCACTTGCTTCCCTTAAATGCGATTGGGAGGACACTCCTATCTGCACCGGTCGAATTTTAAAAAAAAATCTATTCTCAATGGAAATCCACTTGTCCACTCTTTGGACTTGGTGCTGTTCTTTGGTAACTCAGTGGACTGAGATGGCTAAGGCAGCTATGAAGCTGTAGGTTTTTTTAATCAGAGTATCCTTCTCTTAGATGAACAGGACTGTCTTATGGAGCTGAAGAGCTCCATCTGCCCTTCTATTTTACTTATATCTGTGGAGTTGAATTCATACCTTTTCCAAAGGTATTATTGTGAAGTGAACACTAACTACCTCAACCAGAATTAAAACCCAGTTTACCAATTCCATTTTCCGTGACATTCCACACCTCGTTTTTAAGTAGTCCTATCTATATCATATATATATAAAACACCTCAATATTTTTAATGTTTGCATATCTGTATTATTTGGATATTGACTGCTGATATTATGAAGAAGCTGACAAAAATAATTGTATTTATATAAGTTGATTTTTTAGTATGTTTGTTTTCAGTATATATGTTTTTTTTTCCTGTCTCATGAGGATGAATGCAATGACATCAATTTGATTGTAATATCTAATTGAAATTCTATGAAAAAAAACAGTGTATATAACATTTTTGAAAGCCACCATGGATATACATAATTTTGTCACAAATCTTGTTTAAAAAAGATGAAAAGATTTTCTAAAAAGCCATGTAATATCATACATTTATTTCATTATTTTCTTTGCTATTATTGGCTTTATTTCCTGGATTTTTTTTTACACTTACCCAAACTCTCTCCCATTTATGAACTCTCTCATTTTCTGCTGCTGAGAGAATTAATAACTCTTTATTCTCATTCTCATCTTCATCTTCATAACCAAAGAGTTTTTCTTTTCTATTGCAAGAAGAAAAGTGATTTTTTTTTTGTTTATATCCTTCTTCTTCAAGCATGACTGACAGACGATCTGAGGGGCATGAGAAGTTGTTGGGAGAAGAGCATCTACTAGCAGAGTATGTAATGTCATTATTCTTCACAAAGCTTGTGGGGTCTTCGGCACTGCTGTCAGCCAGCTTTCTATACCTTGGTATATTTTAGCAGCCAGAATCTCTCTCAACCTTTAATTTTTTTTTTTTCTATTTCCTTCATATTTCCCCTTTTTCTGTTCCTTCACTGGGCACACGTTCATCTTTGTATTTTGGCTTGTATATTTCATAAGAAAACTGTTATTGTCTGGTGGTCCCCCCCCCCTGCTTTCATTTCTTCTTTTTCTCTCTCTTTCTTCATTAGTGTCTTACATTTCACTTCTCCCTGTTTAGGTTCACTCACACATTTTTTCCATCTTCATTGTACTCTAGGTCATTACATACAAAGTGTTATTGGAAAAAGATTGCTTATGATCTTTAATGATGATGTTTTCAAAGTAGGAGGCAGTATTTGTATATTATTATTGCCCAAGTAAAATATATAAAGTATATAACTTGAACATACAAACTTTTTATAACTACTTGTAAATGTGACAAGCTTTCGACATTGTTGTGCAATAAAAAATAGAGCAAGGTAATTAATTGCTGAATATAATTGATTAACAAGGTTAAACAGACCCTCCCAGTCAATTTCAAGGATTGAAATAATTATTTTGTTTGAATAGATCATCTGACCAATCAAAATCCATGAGAAATTCCTGATTAAGCCATTTTATGTTGCTTTACACTGCCCTAATGCAATTTATCAACACACATCATTATTAGAGACACTTTCAAGTGATATTTGTTTTAATAACCAAATGTAGGTAAAGATCATTTGCACACAACATATTGGCTGAATGATTTGCAACTTTTATAATTAATTTCCTTCTTGTCTGTTTATTTTGCATGATAATCAAAATTTTTTTATTCTTTTTCATTGTTTATGATTTCTTCAAACATTAAATCAGTTAGTGTATTTTGAAAGAAATTGTTCACTCTGGCCATTATGGTATATGTATTAAATGGATCAGTCCTGTCATCTTGCCCAATTCAATAATTGCAGTAAATCATAAAAAACAATCATACAAAAACATCTAGAGAAAAAATAACTATTTGTGCATTATACTCGAGTTAATAATGTTCAGATTTTTTTTTATTCATAAATCTAAATTTTCATTAATGAAAGATGTTAAGAAAAATAAAAATATGCCACTAGAAAGAAGAATGGTACAGAAAATAATCTTTTCTAAATAATATCATTCTTTTGTGGTGTTCACCTCCACTTTTCCAACAACCTTATTCGCCACTAAGAAAAATTTTACATGTATCTTTGAATTGAAAAAAAATAATTTCCTCATTTTTTATTAGTGCACCGTATAAATGTTTACTTACCACTGTATACTCATTGCTCCTCATACTCCAAATTAATATCAGCTAATTATTAGTATTATGTACTAAGTCTTTTGAAACCAACGACTATTCATCTTGAAGTTATAATAAGAATTAAAAATTTATTAGTTAACCATTATATAATTCAAGTATGTTATTAATTAATCTTGATACATAGAAAGCAACCAATTTGCAATATTTGTTGATGAATTTGTATAATATCTAATCTGTGAGTTACATAATCTCTTTTTATCAATATCACCCTAGTTCTGTTCTGTGTTTTCCTTTTTTTTTTCTTTTTAACTTCATTCAAACTGCAATTTTAGTTTTTTAAATTTCTATTTTGTTTTTCTCTGAACAAAAAAATCAGATCACACTTTCAGCATTTAGAAATACTAGAAAATGGAAAATCTTTTTCACCTAAAAAATTAATAAGGGAACCATGAAAACTGAATTTTTAAAAATTCAATTTTTTTTGTAGCTTGAATGTTCTTTTTTCTTTTTCTATCATTTAGTACATAGGTTCCCAATCTGGGGTGCCTGCACCGCAAGGGGGTGTAAGATGGTATTTTTTCCCCTTGTTTTAGTATCTCCATTCCTACTGCATAGTAGTTTTCCCTCCAGGCCATTTTCATAACTTTGTGTTAACCAACCCTGGGCAATATTCCTACATTTCGGAGAAAATGTCAGATGTTGATGAGCTGAAGCAAGATCTTGTACATTTGCAGACAAGCTCTCTAATTACAATTCGAAACCAAGACTATGGAGGAGTTTTGTAGTTCAGCACTGGATATATTCCCAAGACTTGGTGGAAAAATGCTCAGCATCCTGGCTTCATTTGCAATGACATGCTTGTGTGAATCTGGATTCAGTTTTCTTTTTTTTTTCAATCAAGATAAAATCTAGGAATCGCCTGAATCTCAATCAGTAAGAAAGTTCAACGCTTTGACAAAATTATGAATGAAAAGCAAAAACTAAGAAAGTCATTGAATTTTAATGTTCACAATTAGGATTGATCTTACTGTTAGCAATTTTTTTCTTATAAAATTGCTAGTATTTTCATTTAATACACCAAATCAAAACCTTATTTTGAGTTTAATTTGTTCATCTATAGTTCTGTATATAGTTTAGTTTGTAATTCAAGAATTAGAAATTTGTCTCTTTCATTTTCAAATTTGATATTACTTTAGTGAGGGATGCAAAAATTAATCAAACATTTCCTTGAGGTGTAGGGCATAAAAAACGTTGGGAACTCCTGATTCAGTTGGTTATGTATATTTGAACGTGGGTATTGTAAATTTAACAAACAATATAAAGTAGACAGGCTCCAACTTTTGATAACTACTTATACACAAAAGCTGAAGCCTTCCATATTAAAATAGCTACTTAACCCTTTCATGATCAGATACTATGGGCCATGTTGAAACTTATGATTAAAGAAAAGTTGGCATTAATATCAGCCATCTTGAGACTTCAACTCTAATCTTGGCTTAGTCAGGTCTGACAATTTTTTCTTGTTTCTCTGTAAATAGTAAATGGGGCTGTTTAGCATCTTGTAAATTTTAATTAATTTTCAATTAATTATAATCAATACAATAACTATTATATTTGACCTAGATCCTGTGCATTAAAAATACATGCATATATACATGCCCACTTTCATGCACACATACATCTAACTGGTGGTTTGTTTTCACTGGAACATCAGGTATTATGATCAAGATATAATTTACTAATTTATTTAACATTTGGTTTCAAAGTCATTCATGATAGTGTTATCAATTTCAATGTATGCTTATGCATTATGAAAATTAATTAGTCAAAGTTCGGGTCATAACTTATCTTGACAGGCCTTATTAATCTACCATATATACTTGTGTATTAGTTGATCTTGTGTGTGTGTGTGTGTGTATAGGTTGTTCCTTGATTTATGAAGAAATCATTAATTTATGGTATGCTTTTTTGAAGCTAAGGGTTGCTCTTAATCCTTCCCATTACATTTGAATTTCAACCTTACAAAATCAAAACCTGTGTATTGGTTGACCCCAATTTTTTGCCAAAAAATTTGGTCTTCAAAACTTGACCTATACTCAAGTTGACAAGTGTGACAAGGCCACAGCATTGCAGGTACAGGTACTGTCCATCCGAGGGCTTCCACACAGTTTCCTCTCTCAATTTCCCTCACAAGGCTTGGTCGACCCGTGGCTGTGGTAAGGACACTTGCCAAAGACGCCCCCGTGTTAGAATTTGAATCCAACCGAAATTTAAATTCCACCAGGATTTGAACCCTGGGCCTTGCAAGTCCAAGTCTGTGACTTATACCACTCAGCTACTTATATATCTATATATCTATATATATATATATATCTATATATATATATATATATATATATATATATATATATATATATATATATATATATCACTACAATTGATGAAATATCTGTGTACATGCACTGTGAATAATTGATAACTGGCCATTGTATGAGGTTGACATTAACCAGAGCACGCAGACAGTACTTTTTTGAAGTTGTTTGGATCAGTGGTTCTCGAGAAATCTAATGAAAAATAGATTTTTTTTTTTTTAGATAAAGAAAACAGCTTAATTATCTCTTGATTTTCGTTCTCTTGAATGTATAACCATGCACACACTGAGGTTTTTTCAAGTGTAATGAGATGACAATTATGGTGGGCTGCTCTACACAACATAAAGTCCAGTGGTCTGACACTTCCAAACATGCTCCTCTGGAACAAGCACTCCACTTGTTAAAGATATTGAAAATTTGGATCTTAATTTTGTCTAACATCAAATTAGCTACGAAGTGAGGTTGTTTCTAGAAAGACTTATACCTATTTGGCTGTATTTATGTATTCATACCTGTAGAGTAGCTTTGAAATATTTTTAGTATCGTTAGTTGATTGTATCAAAAATTACCATTTAGATGACAATTACAATTTTATGTTGTACAAATGAATTTTGTCAGATTCATCTGCATATTCATTTGGAAATGGTCCATGAAATTATTGGCTTTGGTTTACTTTAGTATCGTTTTCAAAATATATGGGAGGTAACTCTATACAATATTTTTTCCTACTTAATTTTATTGCGTTATGGAAGCCATTTTTTTTGTTTAATTCTGATGCAATGATTATTCAATTTTGTTACTGATGTTTGATGAGTATTTAGTTGTTGCAATATACATGAAATTAATTGTATAATTTCGGATATTGATGCAAGACTTTTAAAATCCGAAGGAGTTAGGTCCAACCATTTTAAAAAAAATACTATCGTTTGAAAAATTCTGTCTTCTTGGGTACAAATGTCAAATTATATTATATCAACTAGCTTATCCCTGTTGAAAATTTTGAAATAAGAATAGATTAAGATTGCATCAGAGATAAAACTAAAGAATAGTTTGCAAAATGTAATATAATTTATGCAGAAATATAAGGATGTGACTCAGTGCAATATTTTGAAAAGGATAATAAAGTAAACAAAAGCTGTCATTAATGATGGCTTTACCTCCCCACTCTCGTTCTAGTGTGGCCATATGAGTATCCACAACCTGCAGTTTTGTCAAGTGAACAGCCCCCCCCCTGCAGCAGTCTAAGAGGGACAATGTTTAATCGTGAACCGTTGCAATTGGGAAAGTTAAGGAAACTTGGAAAGACATAATTTATGCAAGCAAAGCTTGGGTATTGATTGTAGCCTTTAATTTCATGTATAATTCTATCATCTGTTAAAAGATGATACACATGTTAACTACTGAACTGAATCAGACAAAACTCTGCAGATGTATGTAACATTACCCTAGGAATGTTCTAGGCTACAGAATAACCAAGAATTTCTGTACATAATGAGGGTCCAGTTATGAAATGTATGTACTCTGTAAATTGATCTTCTACTTTAGGACGATATCTCTACAAATTTCAATGAAATTTTGTGGAAGTGTGGGAAGTGGATACTGAAGAAGAAATTGAATTTTCTGTTGGATTCGTGCACATTTGCTTCTCCTGCATTGTCGCTATTTGTGCCCAAAATCCATAACTCAAAATACTACTCAGCTGATTTGAACCAAAATTGATACGAAAACCAAGTATCATGCAAGGATCTTAAATATAATCATTTGGGGCCAATCTATGTACATTTAATACCCTTACTGTGTAGTTATTGTTGTTGAAGGGTGGGCAGTTGGCAAGGGATAAAGTGTTCAAATTTTGAGGCAGATCCATGAAATTTTCACTTAATATCCCTGCCTCAAAGCTATGTATCCAAACATTATCTCCAGAAGTTCCAATGCAATGTACAAAAATTATAAGTTAATTCAAATTTGTTCAGTGTTTTATAAATCTTTAAAACTTTTTAAAGCCATTTTTTTTTTTTTCCAATATTAGTCAAATGAAATAAATAAGGTTTTATTGAAAAAAAAAATTGTACATTTTAGCAAAAGTGGTCTCAATTGGAATTTTTAGTCTGAGATAAAAAGAAATATGGTAGGTAAAACAATTCAGTCAACAATTTATTCGAAGTAATGAAAAATTTCATTGATTAAAAATGAAAATAAGATAATTCGTTTGAAAAAAAAAAACGAGTGAATAGATGCATTTTCATTACAGAAAAAGATTTTAAAAACAGACGTAGAATATCTTACTCTAAATAAAAAGATGAACTGGAACTTTTCCAAATGAGATTTTGAAAATAAAAAATTTGCAAGTAATTGTGTTTTCATTAAAGTTATAAATGGTGAAAAAAAATAAAACAAAATGAGAGAATTTACTGAAGAAAAATGAGTAAATACTTAAATTTATATATTCGCTTGTTTTTCTCTAATTGATTCTCTTATTATACTCTTGAAAAGTATCTTGTTTTGATATCTCTATTCCTACAACTCCTCAGTTTTTCTCTTGGCCCATTTTCATAGCTCCATGGTCGCCATCCTAGATGATATCTCCCACTAGCAGGCAATTTAAACTTCAACAAATCTTTCAAAACAATCTGCAAGAAATTCCTGTGTTTCGACCAAATTATGAATGAAAAGCAAGAGCACAGAAGTTATTTGGTTTTCTTGTTCACAGTTGGGATTGATTTTGCCTGTTACAATTTTTTTGATAAAATTTCTTGATTTACATTTTCATTTTATGCATCATGTAAATACATAATTTTTTTGTGTTCAATTTGTTCACCCACAGTTCTGTATGTGGTTCAATTTGCTGTTCAAAGATTAGAAATTTGACTTTTTCATCTTCAGCTGTAATATTAGTTTTCTAGGGAACGTGAAAATTAATCTAACTTTTCCTGGGGTTGTGGGGCATAGAAGATATTGGAACCCTTGATTTAGAGAAAGGTATTTTATGTCTGATAGGTTTTGAGATTTTTCTATAGTATGTATTTGGATGAAGTTTAATTTCTTTGTGAATAATGACATTCTTCGCTTATATGAATACATGAATTTTTAAATGCATTTTGAATACATTATTGCCCAGTCAGTCATGCCACATGAATTCTTGTAGATATGACTTTGAAGAGTTGTGCTTATAGCCATGCATCTCCTTAATTCTGGACTTGTGATATGACTCCATTGTCTGTGTATGCACCCCATCTGATGGGTTCACAAAAATCACTGGATGATGAACAGTTCTGTATTGGTGTCTGATACCTTGAATCACTTAAACATCTTCCTCTCTGGAATGGATCTCTTGGAGGTTTTTTCCCCAAAACCAGTCTAGCAGGAAGGATGATCCTTAATAATCATTTTTATTTTATTTTACAAAATTATTTTTCGAGTAATGCTCAAGTCTTGCTTCCCATTCTAGTTTCTGACTTGAGACAAAGCTGTAATTCTTTATACATCTATTAATCAATTTTCCTTCAGCAAAATATGCTCAGTGTTCTATCAAATCTTTATACTTAACATAACATATTGTTTCTACATCTTGTAACCTAGTGAATCACTGTAGCCTCATAAATTGCCTGACCAACCTGCCAAGAGGACTATAGATTCTTATCTTTGTGTGCCTCCGAGAACTCCTGGCCACATTCTTTTGGGGTAAATTTGCCTCAATACACAACCAGGCACCATCCATAAATGTTTTCTTTTCTTTCTTTTTCTTTTAAATTGTTCCTCTTTTTTGGGTCTCTATGGTGATTTTGGACCAACAATGTTTAAATCTTGTGCTGGTATTTTTTTTTCTCCAGATAAAAGATCTATTTTCTTAAGATGATACTTTTAGATTTTCATTCGGTTACATGCACAAGTTATTATTTCAAACATGATAGAAACTGTCAACTTGAACATCATCATGTATTTTAGATAATCAGTTTTGGTACATGTGCAGGCTATGGTAATTCACTTATGCGAGGTACAGATATCAATCTATATTTTGACTGTAATTCCTTTTCATTTGGAAATCCCTTGTTGTGAGTTATTCAATCACAGATTCAATTTAGTGGTGGTTAATTTAGTTGTAAGAATGGTCGATCAAGGTGGTAAAATTAGTAAGATTTTTAGACAATTTACTTAAACTATGATTAGACATCCTGATCCCTTTAGAACTTATCAGCTTGATCATAGTGAAATGATGATGAAAATTGAAGAAAATAACGTTGAAAGTATAAAATTAGAATAGATGAATAGTGTATATTAAAATAAATAGAATTGTATTAATGTTAGGGGAATTAGGTTACCAGAAGAGATGGATCTCGTCCTCATCAGTGTGTAAGATCATTGAATTGATTTGAACTAGGGAAAAGGGAAAGTATTTGGTTCTGGTTCATTTGTCAGACTGATAGGTAGTTGGTCAGGGTGGGAGATCAAACATGGAATGCCATGTAACAAATTATTCAAGTATATCAATGGAATCACCCATTGAGGTATTACTACCTGCTAGAAAGTGGTTTCGTTTCAAGAATATTTTATTTGATTATCAAGAGTTTTAAAAAAGCATTCAATAGAAAGTTGTTTTATATGAAGTGGGAATTTCAAGCTTAGTGGAAAATAATTATCAAATTCCTTGGTTGTATATGTTGGTAGAGAATTGACTCCAAGAAGTTATTTTATGTAATTACTATTCTTAATGATATAAATTGGTTAGCATACAGTCTGAAATTAAAACCAATATAATAAAATTAATATTCACATGGGTGAACATCAATTGAAATGACATGAAGAGCGAGTCATGTCTTAGACTTACTGATCCCTCATTGTTGGAAACGTTTTTAGGATAACCTATGTAAGTAAGCCTTGTTTCGAAAAATAGATGTGTAGTATAGAATAATATCAATATGTAATACACTTAAAACTTTATATAAAATGACAAACTATATGTATCACAAAAACTATATAATGAAGGGAGTTGGTGTTTGATCAACACTGCTGGGGTGCCATGTTAATATAACTGTTTTTTTTTTTAAATCCTTGAAATAGTTATATGGTAAACAACTGATGATCCCATCAAGAGACAATTTATACGCTGCATGCACAAAAAAAGAGTTGCAGTGTTGATTGCAACTGATCTGACATTAAAACCAAGTAATTACTCAGTTGAAATTAAAACGAAAAATAACATGAAAATAAGCAGGTGCTAACTTTAAATCACAGATTGGTATCAATTTCACATGTTAGGGAAGATTGCCTGTCAATTTCTTAAACAAAAAGACATTGTTCTTTTTTCTCTCGGAACAAATGTTAACTGTAATAAATATCAAAAAAACTGAAGCAAAAGTGAATGTGGAGAATGACAAGATCGCCAGTAAATGTTTACATTTCAAATGCTAGCACTTGAAGATATTTGTATTATCTCCCTTGATTTTAATGACTAAATTGTTTCAATTTACTTCAAAAACTATTTTCACACTTTCTATGTTCATGAAGCTATACATTATAAGTATTCAGATATGAACATCTCATCGAAACAGAATTTAAAAAAACTTTTTTTTATAGAGATTATTGAAAAACAAAAAATAGGGCCAATTTTGATTTATTTGAGCTTTGCATAAACAGGCCCTGCCATCAATGGTCCTATTGCTGTAGAACCCATTCTCTGTGTAACAACAGGAAGTCATTTCTGATAGTTCAAATGATATATCACTTTCATAAATATTCTGTCGGATTGTATATTGATTTATATATATATATATATATATATATATATATATATATATATATAGTAAACTTCAGTTCAAAGGACTAATAGGGTAGACAGTTGTCTGTTCATTGTGAATGATTGTTGAATTGAAAGGACATTTTTCAAGTTTTTTTGCTGTTCAAATTCAAATATTTTGATGCAAAAGTAGTTTTTACACGATATAGAATACAAATTTATTAAATCATAATAATGAACGAGTCATAAATGAAAATGTTCACATAAGAGTCAATTTTTTGATTGACTTCTGTGCCACATTCAATTTTGCCTGCTTTCTTCCAACATCTGTATTAGTTGTTACCATTTTGAGTTGAAAGAATTGTGAAATTATTTAATGAAAAATTTAAAAAAAAAAACATCTAGAAATCTCAGATGATAACTGGATGACGGTAAAAATGAAGCAGATGGCGGTGTCATTTGATAAGGTTTTATATCCAAAATTGAGGCAAAAGATATCCCTAAGTATCTAAAAAATTATCCAAAATTGAATAAAAAAATATGTAGATGTTCCAGGGAAAAATCTAGAAATTCACAACATATTAAGCTTTCATTTTATCATCATCAGTCTCTTAACATCCGTTGTTGGACATAGATCTTTGCCACACTTCTCTATCATGTGGTTTCTCCATGTGAGGCCTAGCATAATTCTTTCATTTACACATTGCATGGTTCTCAGTTTGTGGTTCTGTCTCTTGAATAGGTCTCATTTTTCAGCTCCAAGCCTTTATTTACTACATGCTATATCGAAATGTAAAAAATAACACCCAAAATTCTACAACTGTAAGTGAAAATATGAAAGGTTTTTTTTTTTTAAATTTTTTTTTCCATTTTTTGATTGAAATTAAATGATTACAACCATCTTTTCATCAGGAAATTTTGATTTTTGAGAATTATTAAGTTTTGAATTCATATCTGAATATGGCTAATAAGAAAGTAAGTGCCCAGTTTGGTTTTATAGTTACATTGTGAATAGAAACCTCCCTCTCATAAATCCTTGGAAAGCCTTTTTTTTCTTTTTTTTCTAAAATTCAATAAATTTCCTGTTGGTGCTAGGGTCTAATGGATTGAAAGCACCTAGAACTGAAAGAAGAAAATAGATTCTCTTACAAGAACAGAAAAAAATTGTGTAACATTTTGCTATGAAATAAATATGCCTCAGATATCATCATCATCAGTTTTTTAATGTCCGTCGTTGGACATCGACCTTCCCCAGGATTTGCCACACTTCTCTATCATGGGCGTTGCAGAGCCAGTACTTTCTGAACTTGTCTAGCTCGTCTCTCCATTTAATATTCTGCCAGCCTCGGTTGCGCATGTGATGTCCATCGGTTGTCTGCCATTCTTGCAACATGGCCAGCCCACCGCCATTTGAGATTTTTCATGGATTCTATGATATCCCTGACTCTTGTCCTTTCTCAGATGTACTGTGCTGTTTTGTGGTCTCTCCATGTGAGGCCCAGCATAATTCTTTCGTGTGCACGTTGCATGGTTCTCAATTTGCGGATCTGTCTCTTGGTTAGGTTCCATGTTTCAGTTCCATAAGTGACTATTGGGAGGATGCATTTGTTCTACCCCCTTATTTTTAGGATTGATGGGATCTTCTTATTTTTGAAGGTTGAGCTTGCTCTGCCAAAGGCTTGCCATCCTAGTGTGATTCTTCACTTGATTTCTTCTTCTTTTGAGGGTCTCGTGGAGATTCGTTGTCCTTAGGTAGATCTAGTGGTCTACTTCCTCCAGTTCTTTGTCCTCATCTATTTCCTCCAGTTCTTTGTCCTCGAATTTGATCTTAGTGTTTTTATCTCCGATGTGGTTGTTGCACATGATCTTCTCACTTTACAATATAAATCCCACAAAAACAAAACATCTGATATAATCCCACCCCCCCTGAAGACTACTTTTGGAACATAGGGTCACATTGCAATTTCAGTAACAAGTAGGTTTTATAGTGTAAACCTTCAGCATCTAAGTGATGGTCTCACAAACTACACCAAACCAGCTGTGGTACTGGGTTAGTAAAAGAAGGCAACAAGTCGGAGTTCTGTTTAACTGTTTTATATAGAGTATTGATTATCAATATCTCTGGAGACGGGGAAATGCTTATTCGCAGTTGAAAAGAGAGATGGCCGATTTTCATCTAAGTCAAACTGACTGGTCTCTCATGTCAGGAACGATAGTCTACTTGATGGTAGCAGTGGTTGACGGTTACAAAGGCAGACCGGCTGACAAGAGAGACTGGTAGCGTTCTCTTCTCAAATCCCCAACTCTACTCGCACTGTTACGAAAATCCCTCCTATTTAAGCCCCGGGCACCAACACTGCACCCCTCCGTGACGTCACTTTGTCCAAACAAATCAATTAACTTCCTTTCCCTCCTTTCCCATCGACGTTATCTCGATCCTTCCAGAAAATCCCAAATATTGACCCTCATCCGTCTCGTGATGCAAGTCCGTCCAAGATCATCAATTAGCCTCCCCCTCTTTCAAGAACTCTGCAAATTACTTTTCTTTCAAAACCCCAGATATTGGCCCCTATCTGGTCATCGATTCAGGAAGAGAACTTCTCTAAGAGTGCTTGTTTTTGCAACCCAGGGATTTGACAGAACGCATTAAATTGAGAAACTGCAGGTGCCCGTACTTGGAAGCACGTAATTCTCAACTTCCTACAGTATTTCAAAAACATATTAACCCTTTACTTTTCAGTTGTAGATTAACCCTTTAATACAGATAATTCCTTTGGTAATAACCATAGTAATTTTTAGGACACGGGGGACTCCTGGTCCCCCAGTGTCACAATACGGTGGAGTTACTCGTAGGGCTAAAGGGGCTCCAACTACTATGCTATTTATCCATAACTAGTAGAAATTAATTCATGTCTTTCCCAAGGGCACCAGTGCAAAGCAAATGTAAGGAGTCTTGGCCAAAACTAAAACTGGGTTTGCTGATTCTGTTTTCCATGCCTGTAACCGCTCATATCACATCTCATCTGATATAATTACTAGAGATATTTAGTTACAGCTTTTGTTTTCCAAAAAAATTAACTTATATTTTTCAGATATCTTTTCTTTCGTATAATGTTAAACATCCAATCAAATAATTCACGTTTTTTCTCTTATATTCTGTTTAATGTGCCAGATTTCAGAATATTCTATTTGGGATATTGTCCAAATGAAGTGTATTTACATTTTTTACTTATTTGTTAAATAAAGAGCTACATTTGGTTTTCGCATATGGTGTGTTAGAATTCCTTAATTATTTTAGAATTGTTATATTAAATCAATAGAATATCAATAAAAAAAACAAAACATAGTAATAAGAGCCTTTATTCTTCGTATAATTGGAAGTTTAAATGCTTTCTTTTCTCTATCATACTTTGGACAAAATTATTATTTTATGAGTACTTTTTTTTCCTACATTGCATGACTATGGTCCATTTGATTTTGTATAACTTTGTTAAATATTAGCAACGAATGAATTTTTAGGTTGATGATGTGGCTCAAAATACTGTAGAAGATAAGAAAATCATGTCTGTGTCTCTCCATATTTACCCTTATAATCCATATTATGCAATGTTGTTGATCTATTTTGAAACATTGTACCATGATGAAATTAACTAAAAAGCCAAAGTTATATCCTGTGTATTTTGACTAAAAGAATGTCTGACCAACTCCTGTGGAAGGCCTGAACAAAGCCTTTGGCCCTAAAAGAAGATCAAACATTTTTTTAAGGAATGTCTAATCCAATATCTCGGGCTACAATGCCAGTAACTGTACATGACCCTTCTACAGAATTGCTTCAAATTCATCATAAACATTTGGAGATTTGGAGATGTAGAAAAAAAGCTGATTTGAGATTCTGTTATTGGCAAAATTGGGTTCAATTAAGTAGTTTTCTGAGTTTTAGGGCAAATAGCTACGATGCAGTGGATATAACTATGAATCGGCCATCCAATTTAAATTTGAGATCGAAAATATATATATATATTCCTCCATCTTACTTATGAATTGCAGTAAGATAGTGAATTTTTTAGGTAAGTATGAACGCTGCTGGATGCAAAATAAGGTACCAATTTCGCTATAATTTACTTTTTCTTCTCACTTTTGACCTCTGAAATTTAATAAAGTTTCCTTTCATTTCTGACCCCTGAAAATGAAAAAAATCTGTCCTCATTTTGCTCTCTAAAAAGTAAAAAAAAAAATGTTTTTTATCCATTTTACTGTTGAAAAGAGGGGAAAAAATGTTCCTCATCAATTTTGATTGGAACTTTTGAAAAGAGTAATCGGTATACAAATAAAAACAAAAACAAAATTTTGAAAGGTGCTCAGGATGTGAGGTTAAGCAAAAAAAAAATTTTTTAAAAGGTTGTCTGAGTATGATAAAAAGCCAACTTCTTCCCCTGAAAGAATGGTCAAAACAAAATGTTCTCTGATGATATAATAGATGTTCACTGAATTTTGGGGAATGTATCATTGTCTCCATTTTCTTTCTTATCCCATTTCCTACCTTTCATCCATGATGATGGACTAATACATTTTTACTTTTAGGGGATGACAGGTCATTATGTACATAGTTGATAGCATATTAATCAGTAGAACAGGAGAGTTCAGCTTCCACTATTATACTATGTATTATACGTGTAGACCTGGAAATTGGTAGTTAATTTTGAAATTGGAGACAGTAAAAGAAAAATTTACCAGAATGATAAACAGCATGAGAGATTCAAGTTGAAAGGATAGACCAAGAAGTTGGGCGTGACTACATTGTTTGAGAGGAGGGCTAGAAGAGACTTAATTGAAACTTTCAAGATAATGAATTGCTCTACAAATTATGGAATTCTAATGGTTAATAAGTTAGATCGGACTGGATATTTACTAGCTAGGTCTTACAATAACAAATTGATTTTTTTTAAATACTGGAATTGTTTAACATTTTATGAAAAAAAAATGGTACATGTATAAATAATTTCAAGAATAACATAGATAAATTTAGATCCTATGGGTTTGAAAAAATTAAGTCAATTTTAGGAGTTATCAACTGGAATATATTGAAGAATTTAGGAAAAATAAATGAATAAAATATGTCTGGTATATGGTACTGGTGAGATTATAACATTTTTACTGAGTTACATACATTTTTATTACTTAAATATATGTTGAATAAGTATATCTATTGTAAATTGTTTAAGGAAATGCCCATTTAGGCTGCAACAATATGTTTTTCCACAATTCAATAGGATCACAATATTCAATTTGCAATGCAATGAGTATTGTGATATGAGATGAGCCCCAGTGAAAAACATCAAAAGAAAGATGTTAAAAAAAATTCAGCATAAAAAAATAACAAAACGTTATCAGACTATGAGGCTGGGAGAAAAAATTATCTCCCCTAAAAAGTGATATCAGAATATGAGCTCAGGTTAAAAAAAAAAAGAAGAAAATGTACATATGTCCAAAAAGAATTGGTCAGTCTAGATTGTATAACTGGCAGCATTGTACCCTTTCCTTCACCATTACTTCTGCTCTGATAGAGGATTCTACTGATTACTATCATCATCAGTCTCTTAATGTTCATCATTGGTCATAGACCTTCCCCAGAATTTGCCTTGCTTCTCTATCATGGGTGTTGTTGAGCCAGTACTTTTTGAATTTGTCTAGCTCATCTCTCCATTTAATGCTCTGCTGGCCTCTGTTGCACATGTGAACTCTGAGGATCCATGTCGTGAGTCATGGCCAGCCCATTGCCATTTGAGTCTTTTAATGGATTCTATGATATCCCTGACCCCAGTCTTTTCCTGGATGTATTGTGCTGTCTTGTGGTCTCTCGATGTGAGGTTGAGCATAATTCTTTCGTATGCACATTGCATGGTTCTCAATTTGCGTGTCTGTCTCTTGGTTAGGTTCCATAAGTGACTATTGGGAATTTTTAAATCATCAACATGTTTGCTACTTGCCGTAAAATTGTAAATAAACAGTCAGTAATTTATGAAAATTTTTTTTCCTTTTTTTTCTTTCCTCTTTTCCAGACAAAAATTCAATCTTTTTCATTCTGTTAAAAGACAAAAATTTTAATTTCACATGAGCTGAAAAATAGCTGAAGAAATTTTGTGTACCCATACTCAGTGAAAACAAGTTGCATTACATCAGAAAATTGTTGCTGCCCTAATGCCCATAGAGACATTTCTTATGTGATAAATAAAATAGTTTTTATACATGATACAAAGATATTTAATCAGCTTAACACACAGTGGAGATTTTTACAGTATTTTAATTTCATAAATATAGAATTGTGTGTGACTCAGTAGATATCATACTAATAAGTATATTGAGTTTTCACTGTTTGACAAATAAAATCAGTCACTCAAGTTTCTTAAAATACTTTTCCAAATTTAGTAAACTTGGTAAACTGAATTATAAAAGTTGGTCAACTATTTTCAATGGTTAAACTTCTAGTCTTAAACAAATGAGTTACATCTGTAGTTCAATTTACATCATTTTCTATATCCTAGTGAATATCAAAATTTGAATGTTGAAGCAAGTAAGGTCTTTACTTTTTAACTTGGTTACGGAACCAAACGCCTGAATGTTGGTTATTTGCTTTTCTACTGTAGTGCATCATTATTGAAATTTTTTTTCTTCATGACATGACAGATTGGTAAAAATGACATTCAATGTGCTCACTGTAAATGTGGTGTTGTAGTTGTTGGCTTGTACTTGATGTTATTTGTCCTTAGTCTGATTTTTTAAAATTTTGTGTTTGCACTTGTTTTTTGTTGTCACTTTCCAGTTTCGGAATTGGTCTTTTATCAACTTAATGTTTTCCTAATGTATTCTTTCTGTCCACTTCTCTTTCAAATTCTTTCAATGTGTTTAAATGAATAGAACTTGATATAAAACATTCGATATGGATTCATCTAATTTGTGTGTAAGCATACAAACATAAGTAGAATTTTTTTGTTTTGTTCTGTATGTTTTTTTGAACAAAAGCATACGCTATCAATAAAATATATCTGGGTATTCTGTGTTGTTTGATAGTGTCAATTTGGAAAAGATCATGTTTTCTTAATGACAAAAAAAGTTGCTTTAGATTATTTGCATGATTCATAATTTTTTCCCCTTTTTTCTATAAGATTGATTTTATTCTTGCCTCTCTTTCCGTCCACTGTTAGAAAATCAGTTTTGATCTAAAATTAAGTAATCATTACAAAATATAGAATCATTTGAATTAATGTGAACTGATATTTTATGTAGAATACAATATAAATTGATTTAATTATTTATTCTACTTGAGATCTATGTAGTAATGATTATAGATACTTTTAAGTTTAGCTTAATCAGGCACAAGAGCTGAAATTCTTCAAGGAAGAAGGGCTTGCTTTGAGAATCAGCACTCAAAACCTTGGTTTTTTACCTAGGTTTGAATGTGGATTACGGATGCCAATAAGAAACATGTGACTATTTTTGTAAATGCATAATGAAGATAATTCAAACTCGTTGATTGTAGTTTTGCAAGGATATTTTTGATTATTTGTTTGCAGAAGAATTGAACAGGGCACTTGAAAAGCATAGGATGTTTATAAATCAATTTGAAAATGTAATGCCTAAATGTCATTTGAGAATCTTGTATGTTGATGGATGGATGGATTTATCATTGATTTATTCTTTTCTAATGATAACTGCTATCAGTTGATCAGGAGAAAATTTATCCTCAGATCACACATTATGCGGTTCTGAAGAGTTTCCTGAGCTCGCTTGTTCTTTGATGTCTTTCCTGTGTTTCTTTTGTCATAGAAATGCTGTCTATTTTATAAGGCTTTCCATTTTTCACTGACTGTATCCAGTGCCTTCACCCCATTGCATTATTTCAAAGTACCATGAGTAATTATACAGTTGTCTTGCATCCACATTCAAGTATTTGGTATTTATATCTCTGCTTTTCTCTGTTTATATTGACCTCTTCTAAATTCTATGAGTGACGCATTTATTTTCAGTGGTTGAAATTCCAAACTACTTTTAAAGATATATCAATGAAATCCAAATAAGATTGATTTTTTTCTAAAATGAAACGCATCCTCTCTGAAATTCAGATCTATTACCTGAATCAAAGCATAACATTTTTTGTGTTTATAGAAATATATACTTGCATTTTGAATGAGGTAACAGTCCTTATTTAGACTCTTTGTCTCTACTGATAAGTTTTTTCTTGACTATTTCAATATATGTTAGACAACCCTTTGATCTGTTAGGTCACTTTTTGAGGGAAAAGTTGTGCAATTTTATGTTAGCATGAACACAGATCCAAAACTCTTATTAAGTTGCAAATTACCCCAATTTTTAATACATTCTTCATCTTAGCACACTTTATATACTCTATTTCAAGATATATTCCTACAATACAACGTTTCAGCTAAGTAAAAGTTACAGACGAATATCATGAGAATTTTTGTATCATATAGTTAGACTCCTTAAATGCCAGGAAGCCTTGTCCCAGATTGTGTTTTGCTATAAATTATATTGAAGTGCATAAAATATTAAATATTTTTCTCATTTATACCCGAATGCATCAGACAGCATCATTTTCTTTTTCATTGAAAGACATTACTTTTGGAGATAATCTTTGTAAATAATGTTTTTATTGTAAATTAAGCTTTTCTTTGGACATGTTTTTATGAATCTGAACCCAACAAAGTGCCATTATCTTTCTTTATATTTTTGTGTACATTCAACTTCTCTATTGATGATTTTTCTAAAAAACAAAAGCCGCTGTTCTGAAAAGAGGTTTGTTCCTCTAATGAACCAATGTGTTTAGTCCTTGTTAACTCTTGCTGATAAGCAATCTAATATCCTTACATAGACAAACTGGTTTATTATCACCTACAGAGACAAAAATTGGTAATGAGTTACCTCTCAGTGTCCTGAGCTGTGTTTGATCACGTTTCAAATCTCAATAAATTGATATTGTATGTACTTTACCATTGAAGAAAAGTGCCAAAACTCCCTCTGAATTCGCTCGATTGAAGTCTATATTCTACACTTCAGAATCTACCCATCCCATAAAAACCACTTAGCAGATGGACCAACATCATAGACTTCAAAGGTCTTCTTCCTTCTATCTCCATGAACTACTACATTCTGTCTATTGTGGATGAGTATTCACAAATTCTTTTTGCATTTGCATGTCCAAATATGACCTCTAGCACTGTCATTCAGTTTTTTCTATGTTCGGGATGCCTGCATACATTCTTTCTCATCGTGGACTCTAAAGAGCTGCGAGAGTACTGAACTGACCTAACCCTCGAGGTAATGAGCAATGCGAATGGTATAACTGAATGATATGGAAACCTGTTACCTTGGCATTTCTCAGTGGGAGACAGTACTGCCAGATGTTCTGCATTTCATCAGGTCTCTGGTGCACAGCCACTAATGCCACTCCCTATGAGAGACTTTTCATATTCCGGCATCAGTCTCCCATTGGTCATTTATTGCTCACCTAGCTAGTCAAAATTTTCATTATAATCCCGAAGAAGAGAAAAGATACAAAAAGCAACTAATTAACTGATATATTCAGGTAATATTACACATTTATTATTTTGAAGACTGTTCTTTTTTTGCTTGGTTTTATTTTGTTGACTTTTATTCAATGATTCAGATGTAATGCATCTGACTTAGAATTTTATGTAAGCAGGTCTGGTTAGTCACACAATAGAAACTGTCCTGTAACATTTTGGTTGATTAATGAATAAGTTATTTCTCTCAGCTGTTGTTGGTCTGTGGTCAATTTAAAAAAGTAAAAAAAAATGCTGTCAAACACTAAGGGACTAATTTAGAAAAACTTATGGCAAATTGAACCTCCTATTAGAAATCTAGTGGGGAGGGAAACATTTTTTTGGACTTGATATTGTGGTAGATGTTTAAATTTTCAACCTTCGAGCTCTTTTGGTGCAGCGTATATGTAAGATACATACATACATAGCTAGCCAAACCAACTTAAAAACTGAAGAAACCTATGTTGACAGTTCTGGTTGAAGGTTTTTCCAGATAAACGTTTTTGTAGTTTTGAATATATTTCATTCAGTAAGTTGCAAACTTCTGTCAGAATATAAAAACTGAAAAGAATTGAGTCTTATAGCTGTTAAGCATTATGAACATGCTATGTCATCTGCTATAAGTTTTTAACAAATATGTACACATATATTCTTATACTTATTTTGCTACCCAAAAGTCCCAATAATTTGAATATTGTTGGGTAATCCTACTCTAGCTCCCTCTGTTGCCTTTCTAGATCTGAATTGAGTCAAAACGACACCCTTTCAGTTGGAATTTCAGCTTGGGAAACTAAAGAAAGTTTCAGAGAGTAAGGTCAGGCAAATAAGGTGTATGGGAATGACTACCATGTTATTGGAATCCAGGAACCACTTGACAACAAATGGTACGTCTCTACACAAATTTCATAGTGATGCATCTCATACTCAACACATTGGATGTGTTGAATGGTCTTGTACAACAGTCATAGGATATCACAAGCATTATGGATAGTTTGTCGACTATCTCCAAGGATAGCCTGGTGTATTTTTTGATGTTTCCTGGCATTGTGCTTGTCAGGGGTCATTTAGAACATTCACCCATCCTTGGAACACAAGTTTCTACAGCCATCTTGTTGATCCTGAAGCTGAACTTTTTGCAGGTTCTTTGCCCCATGAGATCAGCCATTGCAAAAACTTCCAAAATACTTAATTCACCAATACGTCCTATTGCGCTTATGGCCGTTGACGCACTGATGTACAAATGGTGCTGCTGGCTGCACCTAACGGCTGAAGGTTGATCTGCATATGGTATGCTCGCACTGTTCAAATTACTTGAACTCATGGGTAGCACTTATCTAGATTGACAGTTTTTGTTTTTTGATTTTTAACCTAAAACCCATTTGGTATTAAATTTTAATTCTCAGGTTAGAAACTGTCAACCAAAACTATCAACATGGGTTTCTTCAGTTTTCAAGTTGTTCTGGCTATGACACCTGATGTAGAGGACTGAAAATTTAGAGATTTACACCTTATTGTGTCTAGAAAGAACTTTTTTTTTTGTTTTGTTCAAAATTCGAAACAGATTTTTAGTGGGGGTTTCAATCTCCAATGTTTATCCTAAATTGGTTTCTAGTTAGTGCCCAGCTGTGTTTTTAAGAGATCCAACAAAAGGTGAGTGAGGTAACTTATTCATTGGTCATCCCTTCAAAATTTTTGATCGGTCACCCAAACATGGTACGCTGCCAAAATATGCTTACCTGTTTTTGTGTATTTTTTTTTAGTGAGCTGCAATCAATACATGCGACCAACATGTTAGCTGATGTAAAATGCATTACATTATAAATAATGATAACTTATTATCAGTGAGTATTTAAAAATGTATGTCTACATCTCCTATATTTTTACCTTGAAAATTCATCAACTATTTGGAGAATGGACTTGATTCTTTTGCAAATTTTTCATTCTTTCATCACTGTTATAAGTACCTGAAAAGTAAAATGACTTTTAAATACTAATATTAACCCTTTGTATGAGCAATTGCTCTTGTATGACAAAATGGAAAGCTTAGGATTTTTTCAATAGCATACTGTTCCTTTGCTTTCAAATTAAAATGCCATCGTATTAACAATGATATTTTTTGCTTGTGGATGGATGATACCACAATCCACGTGCAACGCCTACAGCCTAAGGCTTTTGTCCTTTACCCTCCCACCTTATTGTTTTGATTATTCACTATTATCACTCAGTTTCCTCTAACGCGGAGGCAAACTACTATTGTAATCTAAGCAAATGGGGAAAATATGAATATGAAGTATGAATTTTGATGTTTCAATAAGAAAGATTTATCGTTTACTTCATATTCATCAGTAAGTTGAATTTTATTTACTTTTTTGTGTTGAGACTGCCGCTTGCTAAAACATGTGTAAATTTTCTGCCACATAAGATGTATTTCAAAGAGAAAAAAATTAGTTCTTTGAAAATGTTTAGAACTATTCATTTGCTTTTGTGCTCATATATTTTTTACTTTAAATCTTATTTTTCATATCCAAACGATAATATTTTGTATGTACTAACAATTAAGATAACGATATACTTGTGCTCTAACTTCTTACTAATTTTGGTATAACTAGTAAATCCAGACATTCTGTATGAATAATACAGAATGAGAATTTTCTTGTGAATTTTCAATAAGTTATTCTTAAAAACAATAAATAATATTCATCATCATCAGTCTTTTAATGTCCATTGTTGGACATATACTTTTCCCAGGATTTCCCCCACTTGTCTATCATGGGCATCGTAGAGCCAGTACTTTCTAAGTTTTAGTTCATCTCTCCATCTAGTATTCTATCAGCCTCAGTTGCACATGTGATCTCTGGGGATCCATGTTATGAGTTGTGAAGTCCATTGGTTGTCTGCCATTCTTGTAACATGGCCAGCCCATTGCCATCTGAGTTTTTTAAATAGTTTCCTTGATGCCTCGGACTCCTGTTTTCTCCCAGATATATTGTTCTGTCTTGTAGTCTCCCCTTGTGTGGTTGCACATAATTCTTTAATGTGCATATTGCATGGTTCTCAGTTTACAGGTTTGTCCCTTGGTCAGGTTCCATGTTTCAGCTCCTTGAGTGACTTGGGAGGATGCATTGGTTGTATACTCTTCTTTTTAGGATTAATAAGATCTTTTCGTTTTAGAAAGTTGAGCTTGCTCTGCCGAAGGCTTGCCATCCTAGAGTGATTCTTCGTTTGATTTCTTTGTTTTTCAAGGGTCTCATGGAAAATCGTTTTCCTTGGGAGATGTTATGATCAACTTTCTCCAGTTCTGTGTCTTTGATTTTGATCTTTATGTTCTTATTTCCATCGTGATTGCTGCACATGATCTTTGTCTTGCTGAAATTCATGTGGAGACTAGCTTTCTTGCTTTCAGTTCATCTAGCATTAGTTGGGAGGTTTTGTAGGTTCTATGCAAAAAATGCAATGTCGTCTACAAATCTGAGGTTGTTCAGATATTCACCGTTTATTTTGATTCCTTTATTCTCCCAGTCCAGGTTTCTGAATCATCTTTAGACAGGCTATGAAAGGTTTGGGTGAGCTGGTATCAGCTTTTCTCATCCCTTCTTGGAGCTGGAAGGGCTCCAAGTTGTTGTAGCCTGATAAAAAAGCTGACGTGACTGTATATATGTTGCAGCATTCTGACATATATAAGGTCTACCATTGTAGAGTGATGGTCTACATGAAGATAGGGATTTCCACCAAGTCAAAGGCCTATTTGAAGTCGATAAATGTTACAGTGAGTGGCATCTTGTGTTCTACTGCTTTTTCTTTCAGCTGATTTATCGAATGCAGGTGGTTCATGTAGCCTCTTCTAAAGCCAGCTTACTCCCATGGTTAGTTTTCATCTAGTGTTTTTTTTTTTTATTAGTAGATCAGTGGCGATGTTATCCAGAGACTTTTCCTTTCTTTGTTTGTTTGATGGTCTGTTTCACCTCCCACAGGGTTACTTCTGGGAAACCTTCAAACTGACTACTTGAATCTTGTGTATCCAGTTTGTTGTTTTATAAACCTTGTTTGGATGAATGGAGTTTTTGGTAGAATTCTTGGGCGTGTTTGATGATCCAGTCTCTCTCCATTTTTCGTGAATATGCTGATTATTTGCTTCTGTCCTGCATTGAGGCCTTTGTTTATAGCTTTGGAGTCCCTACTTTTTTCAAGAGTTGATTTGATGACTGCTGTTGCGTATCTTCTTCTGTCTTCTCTTCATTTCTTTTTGATTGTTTTATTCAGTTCAGTCTCTTCAGTTTTCTTTCTTGTTGTTGGTGGCTAGAGATTTCTTAATTTTTCTATGAGATACTTGGTTTCATCTGAGATTTTATCGTTGGTTTGTGTGTTTGTTGGCCCAAATATAGTGGCGACTTGTTTTAGGGAGGCTTTTATTTTGTTGTTGTTGTTCGTTGATGTTGGTCTCATTTTTTTTGTTCAGCCAGAATTTTACGTCTGCTCTTAACACCCTTCTATCTATTCTTGGAAGGGAGGTATGGGTATTTGCAGCACCGAAGAGAGAAAAGATATGGAATATGGTTCAATTTTTTTTCCTTTTTTCTTTTTCTTGGACAAGAAAATTACTCATTTTGATCTGTACTATGTGTACTTCGATTGTTAGTTTGTATTTGATCATACCTCTCCCATATGTTTCTAAGTTCAGAGGTTGCATTTTATTTTTAGAAAATCCAAGTTTTGAATTTTCAGTCCTCTTTGGTGTGCTTGAGAGAGAGGAAGGATTGAAGGATTGATTAATAAAATTTTAAAATAAAAATAAGATCATGTTGTAGTACTTATCTGAGTCAGATTGGAATTTCTGATTGAAGGAGGGCTGATTTTATAACGGTCACAGTTGAAAGTTTTGGAAGATTCAACTGTTCATTATTCAGTTAAAGAATATTGCCATGTTTGTCCATCCTGTGTCCGCTTGTCTGTTCTCTAAACAAACTTATTACTCTTTGAATTATCTTGTGTGTATTTACTCTCAATATCGTGCTCTGCTCAAAAGTGTTCCTAACAACTACTGTGCTCTTCTGTGGTGGAAACCAACTTTGATCAGTAGTTATTCACTTTGTTATTAAGATGTAGATTTTTTTTGTATGAAACTAAGAGTTAAAACATGTTTTAGTTCTCAAAGAGGTTGTGGCTGCTAATATAAGGTCTTTGCCTGTATGAAAATGGCTTCCCAATATGTATGAATGGTAATCACATCAGAACAAGCTGGTCATATTATGCTAAACACTTAAACTTCAATTGTTGTCATAGTTCCAAGATCAACTACAATTCTGCCATGGCTCCCTTGAATGTCAATTTGGTTTTATTCTTAGACACCAAGCAGTTCTGTGTATGGTCAGGAGAAAAGTTGTTCGATGCTTAGAAGTGAATTCTATGGCTCTATTTATTTTATTGAACCTTGCTGAAATAAAAGCCCTTGAATAACTAAGGTTTGTTTCATAAGGCCCTGTGGGAAGTTTTTAGCTTTCCTATTTTCTCTCTATCTTATAAGTAGCAGTTATTTAATACCCTCTGCATACATGATTAACGTTATTGCAAGTAAATTCAAAAACTTAATTCAATAATCACAAATTCTATTAAATGGCACAACCTTGCATATTTTCTCTCTGAGACAACTGGTACTAAAAATAATCCAGGCCTTTTTTAAATAGTAAATGAAGATGCATTTATTTTTCCTAAATCATTCCAGATAATGACCTAGACATTCAAGCTGTATAGTACAATCATGATTCAGCTCAAATATTTAGGCTGTCTTCAGACTAAAATTGTATGTATCCTTAATCAAAAGCTCATTTGCAAAATTCCCAATTTTGAATCGAAAATATACTTCTTTGTACATTAATAAAATATAAGACCATTTTTTTTGAAAGTGTGTATTGTTAATTGAAAACAAGATTGATACAATTTCAAAGGATAGAATAGATACGAATGGATCAGAAATAATGAAAATATTTGCAATCATTTCTCCCTTTTATGAGCTGAGCCTGTACTCTAAATATGTTGAAATTTTCAGGAAATATTTTTGCAATCCACCGGCAGTGTTACACGATTTAATGAATGCTTTTCCAAAAATTGATCTAGTGAACATAAGCAGAAGAGGTCTCAAAATAACCATCAAAAATTTCTTATGGATATTATTTATGAATTGCTGTCCACTCAGTTTGATTTTGACTGCTCTTGGAATGCCACCTACACTTGCTGGTTGCTCTAAGTATTGAAATGTTGATTCCACCTGTCCAAAAACATCTGTATAAGATACTGTTATATGGGGAACCACCAAGGTGGGTACTACTATTTATATCCTCTCCACTAATGATGTACAAAAATGAGGAAAAATTGTACATATGTCATGTCGGTGAAATAAATCATCATCATCATTTGATAAGAAAAAAATGACGCTTCATAGTTTAATCTCTTCAGGGTGAAAAAGTTCTAGGAAATATGAATTTTGATTGATAATTTAAAAGTAATTTTTGTCAGTGATATGATTCAACTTCTGTAAAAAAAATTTACCAAATTCTGAAACATGCTTTTTCACTGTTCTGCTTTACTTACATTATTTGGAGTTATACAACTTCATGCTTACAGGATTATGTTGCTTGATTGTGTCTAGTATTTTTAAAAATAACTTATGTATTTTTTCCATAAAGAATTTGTAGTATTTACCCTGCTCATGTCTGTTCTGATCAATTATCTGGAGTATACATCTTTACAGCCAGGGTCCCTTTTTTCAATTCCCATCGATTAGCATATTTTAAAACCTTTATAATAAATCATGTAAAATAAATGTATATTAGACAGTTTTGACGAATGATTTCAAAAAGCAAGATTTATAAGGAATTTATTTTAAAAATCGAAAAAAAAAACACCATTTATCATTCCGAAATAGATGATGCTCATCACTGGAATTTTATTGATGTTATATCAATATAGATTATCTTTTATAGCTATGCCAATTTGAGCATTTTATATTGTGTTGGTCACTTTAAAATGCTAAGAGATCCTTTGAGATGCTGGTTTTAATAAAAAAAACAAAAACAAATGAAATGTCTCAGTCATGTTCTTAAAATACCTTCGGCCTGTTTTCTAACCTTCTGTTGTCTATATTGTTACCTCTTTCAACATTAGCAATTGCTGTAAGAAAACAATTTCCCACCATTCAAAAAATCCTAAAGTGTGTATGTGTATATACTTTTACCTAGACTTGTCTTATTGAGTGTTGGATAAGTGTACTTAGTTATCATTGTATAGAGACATTTACACGTGTTTGATTGGCAACACAACTTTTAGATTTAATAGCATCACAGGAATAAGTCTCTGTTTTACTTAGACAAAAAGATAAAATCTTGCACGTAGACAAGAAAACAACATTGAGATTTTATGTTGACTCTTGAAGAAGCTCTGTAGATTTTTAAAAGAAAATTACAAAAACTATTTACAACATAGTTTGGGCCATCCTGTAGGTCTTTTGATATAGGCATCACAAGATAGTGTGAGTGAGAAAGAGACTTGTTTAGTACATAACTCAGTATGCTGCATCTGTTTTTATATGATGAGAATGGGCCACACCCAATGGTCTAATATTACCATCTTGTCAAATAATCCTATTATTTGATAGAGTAAAGCTTCATGGAAAGATTTCCTTCATCACAGCTTACAAATGACAGCCTCAGATCCAGTATTACATAAAAGCTTCCTGAGGAAGCATGTCTTTGACTTATAAGGAAATAATTCAGCCAAAATTAAATGAGATGAAATGTACGAATCTTAGACATTCTTTTTAGTCTTTTTAATTACTATTTATTGATGAAATTGCCTAGTTCTGTGTGAAATTTATAGTGGTTATTAAAACAAAGTTTTTAACTTCCTGTTTTTTTCCATCTTTCATTTCATTCTAATTATTATGTTGATATTTTCTATTGAATCACCATATCTCCACAAATGAACCCACCCAATCAACCAGCCAAATGGACTACAGCTTCTTCTCTCTTTGCTCGTCTATCTATGTGTGTCCTTCAGTTCTCTTGGTCACATTTTGTGGACTACAGCCTTGGAAATTTGCTCCACTAGACATTGTTTAAAAATGTTTTGTTTTTGGGTCATTATACTTCAAAAGATGGCTTTTTTTTTGGTCTCTAGTCATTTTTGACCAACCAGCAATGCCTCAAGTTTGGATATTTTTTAAAAAATAATTTTAGATGAAAGATTTTTTTTTTCTTTTCTTGATGATTTTTTACAAAATTAGTTCTGGTACTCATGCTATAATGATTCGTTTATGCAAAGTACAAATATTATTTTACCGATTGTACACTTTGAAGCATATTATTTAAGTGATATATTTAGCATATTTGGTGCCTCTTCTATTTTCATGTTCATGCTTCTTTGCTTACTGATTTATTTTCTTTTATTCCAGCTGAATAGATAATATTTTGGTAAAAAAAAAAAAACGAAGTAATGTATATATTATATACATATGTCCTTTATAAGAAGAAAAAAAAGAATTTAAATATTTTTCTGCGTTTTTATTGAGAAAAATGGTGGAAGAAAATGAGTGTCATTTGAGAGCATTATTTTCTTTCAAGAGGCTCTCCTATATTAACCTGAACATATGCAATAATTTCCCCTATTTTGATGACTGCTATTTCTGTTAAACTGGGAGTTCTAAACTTCTTAAATCTTTTTGAAAGGGAAGCATTTAAAAGAAAAATTCAGTCATATAAACAACAAAAAACAATGTAAGATGTTACGTAGTAGAACTCTCAATATCCTTTTTTTTTTTTTTTTTTTTTTGAATACTTATGGCTATATGTGTATCAAAGTACCTGTTTTTATCACAAAATGCACAATTATGTGAACTAGCAGCTTCACTAAAGCAGAAACGTTGCTAATCCAAATTCATATTATCACAAATAAAATACTAGTTTCAGCCCAGTTACTTGATATGTGTTACATGGTAAACAAAAAACAACTGAATTTTTTTCTTACTCATAATAGACTATCTTTTTATAATCTGTATTGATGAAAATGTCTGACTTCGTTGCTGTGAAGATAGTTCTCGTGTAATTATTTGGTCTATTTTATATCTTATTATACTTGTTCAGATTGATTTATATTCTCAGTTGATGAAGGAATTTTAATCCGTGCTTTATTTATTTGAGAAAATTAAAAAAAAATTTGCAGATAGTGCTAAAGTCATATATTATGGTTCAGTTGAAGAGGCGGACAAATGATAGTAAATTGATACATAAGTCAGAGTTTTCATTCCCGAATTCTCCTACAGGAAACATGGCCAAATAGATAGAAATGTTGGTTAAGCAACCTGCCTAGCAGTCATGAGTTCAATCCCTGGGTTGAGTAGTGCAGAAAATTTACATAATCTGGCTCAGTCTAAAACTAATGATATCACAAAGACAAATTAACCAGGAAGAAAGAAATGGGCAGCAGAATAAGAACATTTTACTCCCATGTACTGAGTATAAGGTTTGGTTCAAAATTCCCAGAAGGTTACTGAATATGACAGACACCTGAAGGAGGATGAGGGGTACAATGGCCAAAACATGACTATAATAACTTGGACACTAGTTTGAGTCAATCAGTGTATAATAATAATCAGGCATTCATGGATATTAATACATTCTTTTATAGATATATAATTGAACAAAAAAACAAAAAAATCATTCTTAATCAAATCCAAGTTATTCCTTTATTTGATACTTGACTAAATACCCGCCCTAACAGGCGAAGTTAATCGCTGTACAAAAAAGAATAGGTAAATCAAAATCAGATAGAATTTAATTCTATTTGTTTCTAAAAGTGATTTAATACTACTTTTTACACTATTAAAAAATGTAAAAAGGATGTATGGCTAATATGAAAAAAAAGGGTCAGGCTGTTGTGAAAAAAAGACAATATCAAAGCAATTGAGGGGTTAAGTTAAAAGCAGGCATTAATGCTAGAGAAAATATAGGGCTGATCTCCAAAAAGAGGGGGGCAGAACTGATATAAAAAGAGAAAAGAAGAGGGGTCCAATGTTAAAAATCGGTGGATAGTTTGAAAGGAGAGTTATAATGTGTGGGGGTGGGGGGACTATTCTTAAAAAATTGGGCAAGTAGTGAAAAAGGTGTTGAGGTTAGGGGAGGGTTGATCAATTTCTAGAAAAAAATACCTTAACCGTACTACATTAAATAACACTCTTTAAGCTATCCGTGTACAACTGAAAAACATATCTTGGAAAAAAGTTTTTTTTGCTTCTTTCTGAAAAAAGAATGCAATCTATGTCACATTTTTAACTCCAAGGATCGATTTGAGAATTAAAGATATTCTTTTATTACCCGATCAAAAAGTATTTTTACTGATGATGAAAAATCATGTAAATAGCCCCCCTCCTAACCCACTTTGATTTGAACTCCCCTAAAAACATACTGGGATAGGGGTATTGAAAATAATTTGCTAAAAACACTTCCCGGGGATCAAATCCATACCCACAGAAAATTCATAGATTTATATCAAGTAGTTCTAGAGGTAGACAAATATATAAAGACAAACGGACTTCCTGTGATGTATAATAAGATAGTTATTGAAAGGGCCAACATATGAAATGTCATACTGGTTAATTACACTCAAGGGAATTCTATATTTAATAAATTCATGGATATTGGAAGGAATTTACTTGGGCTCTTGTTAGCATGACATTTTAGTTACATCTTATTGCTTGAATTTTTCTGTAGTGTAGTGATATTTTCGAGGTGCAGTTTGAAGAGTATACGGAATTATTTATTTATTAACTCTAAGGTAAATACTTGAATCTACTAGAGTATTTTGTATCAGTAATGTCACATTTTAGTGTTATCTTGTGTTTTAAAATTATTTGGAAGGCATTTGAAATGAATATTTTTCAAGCATTCAAGTAACCAGTAGAATTCAATAGAGTATGGAGATAGTTTTTCTTACATACATCAGTTATGCCTTGCAGACTTTTTTGAGTCACATGCTTTTTAACAGTTTAAAATTTTGAGTCTGGATCTGTGTGTGCCACTGTAAAAATTGTTTTATTTAAAGAAAACAAAAGAAAAGTATTTTTTTTTCTTCACTCAAAAATTATCATCATACAAAATTTCAAAAGTATCTTGTTTATTTTTCAAGATGAGATT
This sequence comes from Thysanoteuthis rhombus, assembly GCA_963457665.1. NCBI lineage: Eukaryota > Metazoa > Mollusca > Cephalopoda > Oegopsida > Thysanoteuthidae > Thysanoteuthis > Thysanoteuthis major. Next base: position 5,763,211 of record OY735210.1, on the reverse strand, counting down.
ATATTTATAGCTATCATTCTAGAAGTCTCTACATATAAATTAATTACAGGTCGAAGATCTCATTGATCATTTTAGTTCTGTATCATTAAATATATTTAAAGTTTAAAGATTAAGTAAAGGGAGACTATTAAATTTGAGAAGCTCGTCAAATTTCATTGTTTATCAATGAATGATATCTTTCTTTCTTTCTTCCCCCCCCCTGAAGAAATGACAATTCTGCTTGCTTTTTGTGGCCTTGTCCCAGACTATGCTTAGCTTGATAAATACTTTACTTGCCTGACAATCAAATTCTGATGTATGGATTTTCTCATTTAAATATTCTATATATGTTGAATTATTTCTCAAGTTGAAGTATTACATAAAATATATTTATATAAATGTGAATGTTAGACAGATTTTTTTTGTAAGTAGTATTAAAACCTATTTTTATCAGTCTGGTCAACTTCCAAAAGCAAATAGATATCATTTCTATATAAAATGGCTTACTTATGGCCTACCGTATCTGTGCTGAGTTATAAATAATGTCTTCCTCTTTGCATTCTCTGTTGTCCAATGATAGATTAAAACTGTAATATGCTTTCACAGTTGAGTTTTCTCTTTTCCATATACCTAACAAACTTTTGTGGTGTTTGTGCTTTTTATTTTTTTCATTTGTAATAGTATTATCCTGAAATAGAATCAAAGACTTGAGTCAGTTGTTTGACTTTACTGATTCCATGTTCCTACATCTAGCACTGATAACAGCAGCCTATTAGACTTCGAAAAAGACCAATAAAAAATTTAAAGAGAATTATGGTGGAGGATTCAAGACAAGGCCTGGTTGTCAAACTTGGCTCTAAATCAGCTGACTTAGTCCACTGTTTATGACTTCATAGGCTTGGTGTTCTATAGTTTTCTATACTGCTTTTAAAGCACAATTGTTTATCTTGTAGCTGGAGATTCCAAACATATACTTGCCAGGTAATTTTATATTTATCTAAAAAGAAAAATAATAGCATTTCTCATTAATTATTTTGGTGAAGAAAACTTTGTATGCTTATTTATGAAGGATTAGACAATGATAGTTCAAGTGGTAAAAAAGGTATTAGAATAAAAAATTATTAAAATAAACTTAGCCCTTCAACCTATTCTATAAAATTAGTTTCATTGATTTACTCATGAAAAGTTTCAAAGTGTGAACTCAAGGAAATGAGAATTTTTGTATTCTGGGCATTTATAATAAATATTTTTCTGTAACATTTTGATTATTTTATTGTTCCTGCATTGACACGCACATACACACAGATAAAAAGTGTGTGCATGTACTTATCCTGGTATCACCCAATTGGGACTGCTGAATCTTCTATTAATTTACTTTAGATCACATCTTAGTGTCACCTGCCTTATTAGTCAATTTTTGAACAACATTTGCTTGGTCAATATTTTCTCTATATCCTTCCTTGATTAAAATCTATTGATTTCTAAGCAATCAATGACCTTCTGATACTTCCTTGACGCTCGTATTTGACATCTAGTGATCCTCAGTTCTGAAAAAGTTTTTCTGCCAATAGTCAAGGAAAGAAGGCAATTTCCTTCGAAAGGAATTTGTTTCCTCTTTGAAAGCTTCTCTCTCTCTCTCTTTTTTTCTCCATCTTTTTTTCCTTTTTTTTTTTGGTCAAATCTGTTTTTATTTAATTCCATTAGTTTCCACATTAGGGTTTTGATACAAAATTAGCATGAAGTGGAAATGAAAATAAAGAGAATTCAAAAAGTACTCTATTAACTCATTAGTGATACCTAGTGCAATTTAATAGGAAACCTATCAGTAGAATTATCAGTTTTCAGTTAATGAGCTCTTAGTATTAAATCAGTAACTTCAGTATCTTGAGGTTCAAACATTCTCTGATTTTTTTCAAAACAACCTTCTCTGAAAAAACAAGTTACTTTCATCATTGACTTGGTTGTTACTTTATGATGAAAGTTAAGAAATTTGTCTATTGTATATCACTGAGAAAATATCTGAAGCACTCAACATTGATAAAGTTTTTGACTTAGTAGCAAGTAGGCATTAAAATTTAATGGAAACAAATTTCTCTTTTCTCTTTTATAAGAAACTGAAATATATGCAATGATACTAAATTCTAGTTTTGACTGAGAATAGACATTTGATACTAAATAAATTATTGAGGATTCTAATGAGCAATTCATAATTGAGTTGAAAGCAAAGATCTTATGATAACCTGCTTGTTACTTGTTTGCCTTATTTTCAGCAAAGATTGAACCAGCTATTTTACTGATGGTTTTCGTGTTCTTTGATTTAAACAGAGTGGCGACTCTGATAAGAGAGGCTGTTATTTTGTTGTTGAATTTGTTGATGTTGGTGTTCTTTTCTGGTTTGGTAAGAAATTCATATCTGCTTTTCAATTCAAGCTTTTAAGATTGAGTGAGCTCCTTTGGTGCATTTAGTGGCTGCCATTTGGTGTTGAACATTTTCCTACCTTTGTTTTCCATCTTGCCATTCTGTGGTTGCTTCCAACGTCGACTTGATTTAGAATCTGGATATCTTTGCTTTTATCTGCTTGGATATAGTGTATTTCATTCTTGGCTTCATATCTTGGACTCCGCCAAGTCCGTTTTCAGAGAAATCTTAGATGAAACCAAGAACTTCATCAAAAAACACAGAAATCTTAAGCTACCAACAATGAGAGAAAATTGAAGCAATCAAATTGAATGAAAACCATCCAAAACAAATGAAGACAAAAGTACACGACTGCAATCATTGAAGCAATTTGCGAAAAAGGTTGGGGCTTCAAAGTTATCAACAAAACTCTCTCTCAATACAGGTCGGAAATAAATAACTAATTTACTCAAAGAAAATGGAGACCTTACAAAGACAGGGACCAGATTGTCAAACGTGCCCTACCAAAAACTGTACTTCTCCAAACTAGGAACACAAAACAACAAATAAGATATGCTAGATATGGTTCAAGGACTTCCCAGAAGTTACTCCATGGGAAGTGAAACGGGATATCAAACAAACAAAAAAAAAAAAAGGAAAAGCCCCTGGACCAGATAACATGACCATTGACCTCCTCAAAAAAGCTGGTAAAATCATCACTAGGAAACTACCATTTTATTCAATTCATTTAAGTTCCAGAAGATTGAAACACTGTAATCATAATGCTATTATATAAAAAAAGGAACCCAAAAGATCTCAACAACTACAGACCAATAAGTCTAATTGAATGCATCTACCAATTTTCCACCAACCTAATCACCAAAACGTTAGACGAAAATCAATTACAGGAACAAGCTGGCTTTGGAAGAAGCTACTGTATCATGGAACATCTCCATTTGATAAATAAACTGAAAGAAAAAGCAGTGGAATGTAAGATGCCACTCATGATAGCATTTATAGACTTCAAGAAGGCCTTCAACTTGGTATAAATTCCCAAGATCATTGATGCTATCACTGTACGAAGTGTAGACCACATGTTTTAGAGTATTGCAGTATATATACTATCACAGCTGCTCCTATATCAGGCTATATAAAGATTCAGAGCCCTTTCAGCTCTTAAAAGGAATAAGACAAGGTGGTATTGGTTCACCCAAACTCTTTACTACCTACCTCAAGATGATCTTCTGAACCCTAAGCAAAGAATCAGATTAGACAATGAATACATAAGTAACTTGAGATTTGCTGATGACATCATCCTCTTTTTGTAGAGAGAACCTCCATAACCACCAACTAATGCTTGATGAATTGAAAGAAGAAAGCAAGAAGGTTTGCCTTCACATGAACTTCAGCAAAACAAAGTTCATGTACAACAAACATGTCAGAAATAAACGCACAATGATCAAAAGCACAAAGCTGGTGAAAGTAGACCACTACATTTACCTCGGACAACAAATCTCCATGAAATCTTCGAAAGAGGAAGAAATCAAGCAAAGAATCATTCTAGGATGGCAAGCCTTCAGTAGATCAAGCTCAACCTTCAAAAACAAGAAATTCCCATTAGTCCTAAAAAGATGAGTATACAACCAATGCATCCTCCCGATTGACTCCTATGGAGCTGAAACATGGAACCTAACCAAGAGAATGACCCTCGAACTGAGAAGTATGCAACGTGCACGTAAGAGAATCGTGCCCAATGTCAAATGGAGAGATCACAAAACAGCACAGTATATTAGGGGAAAAGCAGAAGACATGTCCAAGACATCATAAAAACCATTAGGAAACTCAAATGGCAATGGGCTGGTCATGTTGCAAAAATGGCAGACAGCTTTTGGACATCACAACTCACAACATGGATCCCCCAGAGATCAAATGCAGAACGGAAGCTGGCAGAATGTGAGATAGTGAGACAAATTGGACAAATTCAGGAAATATTGGCTCTGCGATGCCCATGATAGAGAGGTGTGGCAAATTTTGGGGAAGGACTGAGACTGCTGATGATGATAAACCGGCTATTTACAGGAAGATGCTATTAGTTTTATGTTGAACTCAAGAAAATACAATACTATCTCAAACTTCATGAGTTGAGAAAAATTTATATTTTGAAGAAACATTTTTTTTTTTTTTTTGTGTAATCTTCTCCCTTGTTGAAAACTTGTTACCTTTTAAATGGAAGCATCCATGGTTATGGGCAGAGAACTAAAAAAGGCACACCGTTTGTGCAATTAGAATATAATTGTGGCATTCTTTCATCATTTTTTATAATTCAAGAAACATTTGTTGAATGTCTGTCAGATGTGCATTGTTTTCAGTGTTACTAGGGTACTTTTGTGTTTATGTAGTGTTTGTTATAAATGATATGATCTGAGTAATTTTTAATCAAATAAGTTCCTGTTAATTAGAACATTAATATTGTCATGAAGGAACAGCAATGAGGAGGATGGTTGGAACTAGTAGATTGACTGTTGTTACTAGAAAAATAATACCCTCTTTCTGTAACATTATAGTGAAGTAGTTATATTTATTTATAACATATAACAAAAATGACATGATTATTTACATATGGATCAATACTTCTGCATATGGTCAGAGTATCTCTTCACTTCATCTACTTCATGTAGGATCAGAGTGTTGCCCCTTGGCCCTCTGTCTAGGATCAAAGTATGGTAACTGTACACTAAGGTTGAATTCAAAGACTGATATACAAACAGAAAAGGTCATACATACTGTTCCAAATATAATGAATATTGGGGATTCAGATAATGCCCTACAAATTTTGGCTCAAGTAATTATTGGATAGCCATATTTCAAAATGGATATATATATATATATATATATATATATATATATATATATATATATATGAATTTTTTTCTCGTGTAACAAATTTTATATTTGTTCAATCTAATGATAAAAAAATTATTTTTCACTTGATTTTATTAGATTTTTTTACTTGGCCCTTTCATTTTCAAATTAATATCTTGTTGCAAACACGATATCTACATATTTTTTTCATCTTACCTATATACTCTATCATGCATATTTCAATACAGATACTCATTGCAAACATTTCACCATGATGATGAAAACTGATACATTTTGTCAAGTGAGCTTTTGAAAAGATTTTGAATCAAGCTAAGGTTTCCCTTTCAGTAATTTTTATTTTTACACGTTGAATAAATTCTAATTTTCTATGGTTGGTTATGATCATTAACAATGCAAATCATTTGAGTGTACTCTGCCTATCTGTTATGCTTTAGTTTCAGCTGAATATATATATATATATATATATATATATATATATATATATGCTAAAAGACTTGATTTACCATTCAAAAAGAAATGTACACATTTTAGCCAGATTTTGAATGTTGGGGGGTAAGGCCACATGCTAAATCTCTGCTCTTAGTTAAACAGACACACCTTCATCTTCCACAGTTTCTCACCCCCAATGTTCAAAATCTGCACCTTTTGATGCCTCCACTTTGTGAATGTATTAAAATTCTATTCTTATATAGATTTAAAATTTGAATTGAGAATGCAACAAGTGGCATCAGTGAACTTTAGCATAATTTTTGCTCCGTATGTATAAAGATATTATTTTAAGATTCTTTTAGATAATTTCTTTTGAGATTTATAACATTTGATAAAGTAGGTTTATAATGCAATATAACATATTTCGTTTGAGAAACCTACTAAAATGAAGTCGCTAGCAATTATTTTCATTGTGAAATTATTGCTTTTTCCCCACTGAAACCAAAATATCATTAAGATAAAATGCTAAATTTACTCTCAGTTTTTTGTCTAAAATAGCTTAAAAGCATAAATAAAAAATACTATTTAATTAAAAATAATCTGAATAACAATTTCTGATATCTGGACACAACTAAACATCTAAATCTAGATTAAAAACATCTCAACAGTGGAGTTGATTATCTCCCTTTAATCCATTTCTCTCGTTTGCTCTATTTGTTATGAAAATGGAAGCTCTTATATGCTTGGTATCAATGAGATCAATGAGCAACAAGTCCCCAAATGATGAATTTTACTGATGGTACAGGGTAACTCCAGTTTATTCTTTTGGACACACCTGAAACTGATATTTAGTCAGATAAGCAGCATATACATTCAGTTTACTCGATTCATCATAAGACAATTTTGAACAATATTTTTCCCCTTTCTAGTGTGTACATTCTTTTGTTCTTTCAAATTCATTAATTAATCTGTTGGATTATGTGCTGTTTAAAACACTTTTCCCTTCATTTTTGCTTTTAGAACTTAATTTAATGTCATTTGATATTTCAAGATTATTTTCAACTATGATAACCAGTTTTTTCCTTCTTGTTGACTCCTTGTGGAGTATGGGGCTGCAGTCCTTGTGCTGCAGTTTCTGTGGCAAGTAGGTTTTTTACTGGGTGGAGTTGCCAGCCTCCATGCCCAACCCTCCTCCTTTATCTGGACCCAAGAGAAGCTATGGCAGCTGCCAAGCTGTAGTCACTTTTTTCCTGTCAGAGTAACCTTTTCTTAGATGGACTGCATTATAGGGTTAAAAGGCTCCAACATCCATTCTATTTGCCCATAGCTGGTGGAGGGAGAAGTAGATTTGTACCTTTCCCAAAAGTATTAGTGCAAAGTGAGCATAAACTGCCTTAGTCAGAACTTGGTAAACCAATTCCATTGTCCATGTCTGTAATTGTTATGCTACTCCACACCTCCAATGATAATCAGTAACTACCATGATTTTCTCTCTCATATTGGATTCTCACTTCAGCAAGAATGTTTCTGATTCTTTGAGTTAAATTCTTTCTTTATTTTTATTTCATCAATTTTCAGAAATGTCGGAAAAATTTTTGTAGTTTCATGGTCACTTTAAAATCCAAGTTTAAAAAGCACAGTAATTCATTCTTCCACCGGCAAAAGTTTGAATTAGAAATGCTTGGAAAAGGAGAAAAAAATAAAATATTTAACAAAATGCTATTAATCTAGAAAAATATTTTACAACTATCTAACAATTAAGAAGTATAAGATAGTTCAGCAAATACTTGATTTAAAAAAAAAAGATGTTCTATTCTTCATTTCAGAGAATTCACACGGGTAATCCAATCATACTCATAATTTCATTTGATCTAAGTTTCAGAAAACCAGGTCTTTATCTTTGGATGAGTTTTTTCCTTCTAGTGATTGCTTAATATATTTTTAAATGAAGTTTTATATAGTACACGTGTTGAAGGAATCCAATTTTAATTCTCTATTAGTTTCTTGTTTTTATATAATCCCCAAGTGACTTTTTACTGGGAGATTTTTCTTTTTCACTGTTAATCAATCTTATCTATTGTAGTATTATTTTCCCTTGATTTTTCAGGAAAAAATCGGAAAATACAAAAATTACACCTCTGAAAAGCTTGAAGAAAATTTCCAGAAGTCCGAATTTGCCCAAAAAGAACAATCAAGACAATGCTGGTTCCGGGGCCAAACCAAAGAGTGTGACATCTCTACAGCCAGATGATGTACAGCAGTACCTCTCACACAGTGCAGAAGAGCTCGATAATGTAAGTGATATAAGATTTGCTATGAATGTCTCTGCTACATGTTCACAGTGAATAAGATTTTGTGATCTTTCATTATAGTTTGGCATACATATACATTCTCACTTCACTGTGCATGGGTGTAATTTGAAGTTCTATTTTGAAATGTTTTGTAGAGAGAAACTCATTGCTTTGTGATTTTTTTCTCCCCTATTAAAACCATAGGTTTTGATGAAATTTTTTTCCTAATTAGAAACTATCAACCAAAACTGTCCACCAGTCAACGTAGGTTTCTTTATTTCTCATTTGGTTCTATCTGGCTATCTATCTATGCATGTGTCATGTGTTCAGGTTGTACCAATAGACCATTTAAACATTTACTTCTTCTTATCTAATTTTGTAAATAAAATTATATATCTATTCTTGGCAGATGGTGTGTTTTATTCTATCTCTGTACTCTGTTTTGTACAATATGATGGGTCAAGTTGGTATGTTGCTGTTTGCATGGGAACAAATATTGTATGCATAGAATTATATTTAAACAGGAAGTGTATTTCTCTGTATATATTTCAAGATAAATAGACTCATTAGATTATGTGGAATACAGTAGCCCCTCAAAATTTCACTAGCAGTCAGGTTGTAGACCCCTCACAAGATGAAATTCTGCAAATAACTTTTGCCATACAGTTACAAAAATGGCATACAGTTAGACCCAAACAACTGACCAATGTAACTATACAGAATGATGATCATTTAATCATTTATTTAGTGGACTGAGAAAATAGAAATAATAAATAACAAGAAATTAAGACAAACTGTGCATCTACACAAATTTCACAGACACACTTAACCAGAAAATCAACACCTTACAAGAAAAGTTGAAATCATATAAAACTCTATTTTATTTTAGAATCTTTGTGTCATTATCGAGAAAAATAAGCAAAAAATTTGAGATAAAAATTATGTGTGCACCTGATCAAACCAGGGATATTTTTGATTATAGATGATGTAAATGTCACAACATATGTGAACAAAACATTTGCAGTAGGAATTAGTATTCAAAAAAATTGCCTATTTTTTACGTGCTAGATTTTTCTTTTCAAAATTACGGAAAATCAGTTACTTCGAGGATTTTTAGATTAATTTTGGTATTAATCTAATAAAGGACAAAATTTATTCTTAATAAGTTACCAATAAATCTTGCGATTAGAAATCCCCACCCCCACCTAAATTTTTATATATTTGTTTTACTTATAATTCTCCCCACTCATGATTTTAGCATGTACAGAAATAAGTCTGTGGAAATATAAATTCTAATTTTGTTCATCTTTCTGAAAAACAACAATTGGTCACTAAAAGGATGAAACTTGAAAACCATAATTTTTTTTGTAATAATCTTTGTGTTATTAATTATACTCTGAAGGAGATGATAGTGTGTTTTCAAGTTATGTATAAAAACAAATGTGCATATTTCTTTCTTCATTTCTTAGATGCTTAGGCTGACTTTGACCAAGAACAGCACCAGCATTATTTGAAGTATAAAACCTGAGTTATAAAACTGCGAAGTGTTTGAAATAGGAAATGTGAACACATACCTTTTATCTTACTAAAGCTGCAAAAAATCAAAACTAAGTTACCAGTTTAATTCTCTTATCCACAAGGAACAGTGAATGAAACTAATGAGAAAGAGAGGAAAGTGTCACCATCAGTCAATGGTCAATGGTAGGGAATATCAGATACTAGAAGAGGTAACTGCAGTATAGGAAATGAAGAGTTAGAACTGTAAATTTAACATGTTTGGTCTCATCTATGTATTGGGTTAATCCAGTGGTTTTTAAACTTTGGAATATCAAGGACCCCTTCTTTAAAAGTAATATTCTGGCAGACCTCTATTTTTAGCATTTACTTTTCAGACTAATCAATGAACTGCCATAATAAGCAATTTATGACCTTTAAAAAATCATATTTATTTGAAATGGATTATATTTACTATATTACCTCTTGTTCAGTGAGATCCCAATTGCTTAACAAATTATCTTGGAGAAATATTTTCAGTTTGCTTGGAAAAAATCCATGAAATTTCATAAAATTATCTGAAATCCTCTGATTAACATTTATGATTATCTAAATTTATATCAAGGATTTAGTCTCTTATTTTCTGATAGACTGGCATTAGTATTTAGTATATTATAGATAATTTACCAGGTTATTAAGAATTTAAGGATCCAATATTTTTATTTGGAACAAATTACTGAATTCTCACAGGTTTAATTATTCACGTAGCGAATTTTTTAATTAACAAATGTTTTGTGGAATGGATTGTCCTCATTAAGAGATGAATCACTGTATTTGAATTCTGATATATAGTACAGGTGTACCATAATGTAAGAATTGTTTTTTAATGGGAAAATTGTTTATTGATAGCTGATTGCAATAGATGATGATGTTCCTCTGTCACAAAATTAGCAATGTCAGTTTCAGAGAGAACATTGCTGTAGACCTCCAAGCATTATCTGATGAACACCCAGTGGTCTACTGACCCTAGTTTCAAAAACACTGGGTCAAGCCATTATACGCAGCATAGTAGATTTATTTGCTAGCTCTGAAAAGGTATTTTTGTGCCTCTACCTGCAGTTTGCTCTATTGACTTTCAAAGTATCAGGGATGAAAGCTTGACATGCTGCTCTGTGGCTCTTACAATGCAGAAGAGAATTGTAATAGTTATTGTCACAAGGTCACATGATTGTACGTCACAGTATTTTACATATTATGGAAATATACATACATCTGAAAAAATGTGTCCTGGTATGTAGTTACTAAACTTGAAGATGATTAGAATGTCATATGAAGAAGACAATTTTTTTAAATTAATGCAGCATAGTAATTGGAGATTATCATTTTTTTAATTTTCTACTTGTCAATTTAGTAAATTTGTTATTTACCTTTGAAAAATAAAATTGCTTTATTTAAACCTACTTATTTTTCAAACTTGAATATGATTCTGTTTCTTTATGAAGTTGTAATCTTGCTATTTTAATATCAATATATGGGACTTCAGTTAATTTTGCATTTATATCTTATGTTCAAAAATATTTCTCATTGTTAGCATGGGATAAAACTGAACATAACACTAGCACATTTTTTTCTTATCAGATATTCAAGATCTTATTGTACACTGCAAGCATATTTGATTTATATATATTGATATATGAAGAAAACAGCAGAAATTTTCTATGTGCATGTGCCGGTCATTGTCATGCATCATTGTAATTCAAAGACGCTTTCACGTATTCATTATGGTAGCTTTTTCCTCTCCAACATGCTGAAATTATATCATTAGATGTTAAGTTCTACAGCTGATGTGCTCTAATCAGAAAAATGATGATAATACTGCATCAAACAATTTATAAAAATTCTTTTCAGTTTTATCTCATTGATCTGTTATAATTGCATCATCACAAACACAACTCAAGAAACATTGGCTCATAAGAATTAGGTATTGTTGAAAATACATTACTTAAAATTGCAGTTGCTTGATAGCTAAGACCCCCTCTTTACTTGAAAAGAATATCTCTTACTTGGGCAAGGAGTAAATGTTAGGAAATTTATAAGTGATTAAATGCACGTGCAATTTCATTCTGTTGAACTATGGAATAGGAACATGTCTGTGAAGATGGAAGCTTGGTTTTGTGAGACTTGATTGGAATAATGAAGTAGGAAAAAAAAATCTTCCAATTTCCTAAAATATTTGACTTCAAGATGAAACTAAAATCCTTGGATTTACATAAAGATAGTAGTTATCCAAAACCAAATTATCAAAAAATGTAAAATAGAAAAATTATTTAAAAAAATATTCTCTGAGATTTGTTCTGCCACTTGTTTTTATTAAAGATAAAGTTTTTATTTTGCCAAATTTGGCAACAATATGGATTAATTATGCATATGGAAAAATCCAGTCAAAACTTGGAAGAAACATTTAAATTTCTGAAGTCCTTGATTTCTGAATCAGCATCTTTCCCTTATAAAGTATGCTTTTACTTTGAATTTCATATATGTGTATATTTATATCTATGAGTGAAACTATTCAATGAATAGGATTTTAAAAAATGGAACTCTTTCTGGAATTGAATTGATGGAAAGTTTTTTTTTTCTTTTTTTAAATACCCAAAAGCACAAGGAAGTAACTCTATTCAGAAGTTTTTCCCCTTGAATTACTTCTTGAATTCCCTAGAATGGATTTCAAGAGTTAATGCATCTCACTACCAACTTCTCAATGATATTGAGTTTATAAAAGAATCTTCTAAATATCTCTCAATTTTCAGAAATCAATTTTTGCTGCTCCTTCCTATCATTTGTTGAGTAAGGAGCAGTTATGAAAAGCTTCATTTTTTTCGATTTTCCTTTGGTAATGCGGGTACATTATGTCTTATCTAAAATACCCTGTAATTTTGTGCACTCATCTTTTTATACTTATTCGTAAATATTTGAAGCAACAGAGCTGATGCTATGTCAATTCATTTGTATTGATACAAGGGATATATAAAGCAAATGTATCTAAACTTTTTAGCTATTGTGATTCAAGTGATGCTTACAGAATTTTTTTTACTATTAAAAGACTAACTGATAGTTATAGGCAAGCTTTTGACCTGGTTTCAAAGTTGAATACAAATGATTAACATATTTATCATAGAATGAATTAACTGCAATTGATTTATAGATCTTTTTATTAATAAACCTGCTGTCTTTCAGTGTCTCTTCATGAAATTTCACCAACCAAGCCTGTTTTCATACAAGTAATTTATTGACTGTAATGACTCATTATCATGTAAATAAATTCATTATAAGCTCATGTATCTATAGTATAAATTATCAAATTAGAGTCAAGAAAATTGTTGCTTTTATATATTAAAGATTCCATAGTTAGGAAATGGAGAAAGTTATTTCATGAATGAATTGCTGTATTTCCCCACCCAAATAAGTCCTGGAAATTTTCCCTATCTCCTACTGATGAAAAGTTACTTTTTTCAGACACCTATCTAAACCCCAGAGGGATGCAATCTATGCTAGATAGTAATCTGAAGTCCTGAAGTTGCCCACTGAATGAAGTGTATAAATTATACTTCACATGAAATAGTAGATAAACAAGAGCATCCTGAATGATTTCTAAAAATGTATGTAGTAATAAAAATTCATTCCCGTATCAGTATACTACAATGGAGGATCTATAGGTCGCCCACAAAACATCTGGTAAGGTAGGTGAAAATGCAGAGACATCAATTCTATGTAAAGTCTTTTTTCTAAAATCTTGTAAGTCAAAATTGAAGTGCATCCTTGAGGTCAGAGAATCCTTGATGCAAGGAAATACAGTAATTTAAGAAATTCAGATGATTTAATTAGTATATAACATAATATTTGTATTTCTCTTTTCAAAAGATTTATACCTTGACATTATTCTTTAATTCTATAGGAGGGTTAATATCCATTTTTGTTTCTGTTTCAGTTGGAAGGAGCATCCAGTGGGAAGTACTCGGTGGCTCCACTGGTGCCTACCATACAGCAAGAAAATGGCAGCAGTACAACATCAACAACACCAACAACAACAGTATCCAACACCCCTCTCATCACAACCACCACAGTCACAACTACAACTACTACAAGCTCAGGAGGTATTGGCTCAGCTGATACCTTTCTGGACGAAAGTGATGGAGCACACACTCCTGATCCAACACGCACCAAGGCGGCAATAGATCATTTACAAGCTAAGATCCATAAAATTATGGGTCAAATCAAAAGGGAACAGAACTCAAAAGAAGGTAAATTATACTGTTTAAGAAACAACTGTTTAATCTCATTATGAATATCCAACAACTTATTCAAGCTTCCAAGTGCCTTAGTTCATATTTGTATGTGTGTATACAGGATGTGCTAGGTAATCAAGAACAAATTATCATAAAACAAAAACAAACATTCAATAAAATTTTTTTTTTTTTCAAATTGCTGTATTTTTTCTTAGAAGTTGGTAGACATGTTACTTAATAAACCCAACCTCAGCCTCAAGGACGGCCTTGATGTGGCCTCTGAAGCAACTGCATGCCAAGATCAGGTGGGTCTAGTTCATGTTGGCCATCACATCCACAATGGCAGCCTTTTACTGGTTCTCTGTATTGTGGAGTGGTTGGTTGGTTGGTTTTCCCTCCAAACAACACCCCAAGTGTAGTAGTCCAGGGGTTTCAAATCAGGAGAGCTAGGGGTTAACATGATTGTAGAGCAGTGTCCTACTGGAACACATAGAACCTTCCCTGAGCCAACCTGTTGGTCCAATGCTCGACAACTATGTTCAGCACTTTGATCGGGGTCATTGTTGATGATGTCATGGACCTACTGGATAAACACTGCCATCCTGGTGACGTCTAACCTCTGAGAATGTTTTTCTTTTTAAGTACGGATGACATGTCCCTATGAAAGAGGTCCAGCTCATTCCTGACCTTGATCACTAAGGACCTGGCCATTTTCAAGGAACTGATGATCTCCAAGTTGCTGTAGTTGGTGGCTAGAACCCTTAGCAAAGGGTTCCTTTTTATTTCCTATGTCAGATTGGAAGCTGCCGTGTTGATGCTCTTGATACGCCTGAAAGAGAAATTAGTTGAAATTTGTTAAAATTTGGCACATGCCACCTAACCTTCTGTTGGGTCATCTACCATCTAGGACCAGCTAAAGTTATTCTTGTATACCTGTTGCACCCTATACACCCATCCCCCTCCCTCATTGAGTTTGTATTAGCATTGGGAAAGAGAGGATGAAAAGAAAAAGCTTGTTTGGATTACTGTGGTAGACATTTGTATGCATTAGGTTGGTACAAAAATAAGTTGCAGTTTTCCATCAACTTTAAAGCAGTATATCTCAGCTTAGAATAGAATAGAATTCAATAAACAAAATCAGAACCAACACATCTTTGCTTACTAAAAACAAATCCATTTATTCTGGAAGCATAGGATTCTGAGGTCCTGGATCCAATGGATTCTCCAGAGACATTTTGAGCTTCTGCTTGGTTATTGGATCTCCCCTTGCAGGAAGTAGTTGAAATGCTTGAAAAAGTGGTAAGGTCAGAGAGAGGTCTGGTGAGGTGGTGTTTTGTAGCCTAGTTCATTCACTTTCTGCTGGGTCATTTGTATGACATGCAGCAGGGCATTGTCATGGAGAAGAATTGGTCCTTTCCGATTGACCAACATTGCGGTTCTTAGTGCATTTTGTCGATTTCTTGGCAGTGCATCTTTTCTGGGATGGGTTTGCCAGGATTCCAGAAGTTGTAGAGGGTTATTCCACTTGCTGACCACCAAACAGTGACCATAATCTTCTTTTGATGCAGGTTTGGTTTTTAGAAGTATTTTGGTGCTTCACCCCTGTCCATCCACTGTGCTGGATGCCTTCAAGTGTTATTCCAAATCCATTTTGTGTCACATATCACAATGTGAAAATTGATTGTTTTTGTTTTGCAAAAGGGCAGGGCAGACTTCATAATGGCAATTTTTTTAAATCATTGTTCAGTTCCTGTAGCATTTAATATTAAAGAATGGCACCAAAAGTTGAGCGACAGTTGAATGGTGAATGTTAAGTTCCTTTGTAATACTTACAGTTGTTCCTCTGTAATACTTACAGTTGTTCCTCATGGGTCTGCCTCAATAATGATCCTCAATTGGATATCATTAATGGATATGTCTTCAAAGTTCTCATTTCTGTTTCAAAATTTTCGGAACTAATGTTGAGCTGTATGTTTGTTGACGGTCCCCTAGCCAATTACTGTGTTGATATTGCAAGCAGTTTCTGATGCTTTACATCCCATTTTGGACTCGTACAATGAAATTGCTCAAAATTGTCTTTTTTTCATCTTTGATTTGGTAGAATAAATTGAGAAGAGAAAAAGTTCAACTTACATAAATAGAGAAAAGGTCAAGCTTTGAAATGTTATATTCCATGAACATTGGTAAATAAATGAATAGTTTATTCCAAAATAAGTATCAAAATCAAAAATAAAAACAATTATTTTTGCACTAACCTAATATTTATGTTGAAGAATGCTACCGCTTGATCATTTGATGCACTATGAGTGTAATTAGAAATTTTTATATCTTTAATGCCATATATTTGCAGCAATTACATTCTCATGACTCTCCTAATATTCTATTTATGATTAGAATTGATCCATTCATGATTAGTGTGTATAGAAAATAATACAGTCACAAGCAGTAACATCTTTGATTCAACTCTTTGCTTAGCTTTCATGCCCTTTAAAAACTTTAACACTTGTGAATTATATACACTAGTTTCTGTCAAGTATTATTCTGTGTTGGCTAAGAATAATTTTTTCTTGATTTGGTGTGGTAATTATGTAAACCATATTGGCACTTATAATGGACCTTGAAACTTTATTTAGTCATATGAATACCCATTTGTATCATCTTGCAGAATATGAAATAGAGCTCAATAATGAGGAAATACTTTAACAAGAATATAATTGTATCAGATGAACAAAATTTTATCAAAAATTTTGATTCAGTTTTTTTTATTTTGAAAAAAAATTTTTTTTCTGAAAGAAAACATATAACCAGAGATTATTCTTATTGCGAACCTCATTCCTCTTTAGAATTGTTAATAGCAATAGTATAGGCCTTAAAATCAATGGCAAGAGTTTAATAAAACTAATGGATTCATTAAAATCTCCAATATCCTGCTTCATGGAATTAGTACATGGTTAAATTAGTGTATTTGACCTTAAAGCAGTTCAATGGATTTAGGAACTTGATCTTCAGTCATGACTATTTTAAACATCATACAGAATAACTTGGATCATGGCAGTTCAATTTGTTTGAATATTTGTCTTCATATTGGACTTGAAGTTTATACAACTGCTTCACCTTTTGTGATCAACAATTGATAATTGTGGTAATCAATTTAAAATTTACAACCATTTTTGCATTGGATTGGATTATTTCAAAATGAGAATAATTTTGTAATCTGCTATTTAACTCGTAATGATTTATGTAATTGTCTCCATGGTCAATGATTTTTAGAGTAAGCTATCGTCTGTCTGGGAACTGAATAATTCAGCTTTATTGATATCATATTACTGGCTAATCTTGAAATTACTCTGTTCCTGTTTCATACAATTTAACTAATCTTATGTAAAGTCTCTCCTGTTCCTTTCTATTTGTTTGTTATTGTCTCATTTTTTTTAAAACTAAGAAAAAAAAAAGTGAATGAATGGAAGCAAAGCTATTTGTAAAAAAACTGGGGCCAGTACAGAGGGGAACTTACAATTCTCTTTTCATAGTAACTAGCAATTAAAATGACATTGTAAAACATTTTTTAATCTGATTATTTTTTTTCTTATATAGTACTAGATTTTTTTATATTCTGGGGCCATTTTATTTGCTCTAAAATTTAAACAAAATATTTGTGTAAACTTTTTTAAATTAATGTTATAAATGACCAGTTATTCTGGCAAAAAAATACAGTCCTTCATATTGTCAAATAACAGGTTTCCATATGCACAAACTCTTTGAGTATTTGTATCCGTGCCACTTGGCAGTTCGATTTGTTTGAATATCTTTCTTCATATTAGGTTTCAAGTTTTATATTTTGAATTTTCTGATGGAAGAACAACTCATTGCTGATGCTCCTTTTTTTCCTTGTTAATTTGTAAAGTAGCTTTATTTTTCATGATATAAAACCCTACCTTGCAGGCGCAAGGTTTTAAAACATTCAACCCTCTACAACAAAGAATGAATCATTTTTGTGCACATATAATGGGAAATTGAATTGAACAGTATGTACACAACTGTCTTTCAATGACCTGCTATCATAGAATTTACCTGGTACAGCTCATAAATTACTAGATCACTGATCTGACTACTGATCATGTGGAAAATCTTTGAAGTATCAAAGGTACACAAGGTAAAATAAAGTGTGTTGAATTATCAATGCAGGTTTCTCTGTGTGTCCCCCACCCCGAGTGAGCATAGTTCCAGGGTTCCCACTTCCCCAGACTGCACTTCCCCATTGTACTAAGAGGAGGAGTATCAAGGCATTCCTTGATCCTTGTGGCATGTCAAAAGGCATGGTTTAAGATACTGAACAATTTTTGTCCCTACATGCCTGTGCAGGTCTTCACACTAAAATTGACCTTGTGCCACAGTTTGCAGGGGGGGGGGGCAAATAAATTAGTAAATCTCAAGTAATTGTTAATCTTTGTTTGATACCTGTAGTGATATGCCTTATTGTTTTATGAAAGATATCCCTCTCCTAATATATATATATATATATATATATATATGTATGTATGTGTGTGTGTGTGTGTATATGTATGTATATATGTGTTGTATTTTGGCCCTATTCAATTATGAAAATTTGTTTGAGATTTGTTAGTATTCAAACTTATAATATCTCTGGCAATCATGTGATGTAACTATCTACCAGATCCAGAAGTAGGCATCATATTTTCCTCATTCTTATTTGTAAAAATTGAAATATTCAAATAGATAAATGTACTGTTTAGAGTCATGAAGAAGCCAAATGTTTATGCTTCATAAAAAAGAATTATAACAAAAAATGTAATTTACAATAATGTTTTGGCAGAGCAAGATATTACAATATCAGTTCAGAAAACGGAATTGGTAAACCGAAGCTGCTTATGTGCTTTTAGCTCTAATATTTTTATGGAAAGGTATGAAACTCCTTCGCGTAGCAATAACAGTATGTGAAGTATGATTTTTCAAAGTATTCAGACATACTTAGATGGTTCTTTCCAAATTCAATTTTGAGTAGAAAGATTTATTTACAATGGACTGATGCTTAGACTTAAGTCCATAATAACAAATGATATTTAGGTTTATATCAAGACATCTGACAACAATTTCATGACACCTACAGCTTCAAATGGCTTCATGTGTAGAAAGTTAAACATGGTGAATATTTGTGATATATTGACAAAAAAGTAATCCTTAAACCTATTAACCTTAACTGCCTACAGCAAAATTATTTCTGCTCATCTAACTCTTGACTCTCTCTACTACAAAATAAAAGCACAATCAGTCAGTGATAAACAAAAGTAAAATTTAGTCTCTTAACAGGCATCCTTAAATTCTTTTGTTGATGCTTCACTAACCATAGTAGAGACACTTTTTATTTACTTTCTTTAACTATCATTTTGTCATATTGTATGTTCCAGCATTGTCACTGGTTGTAACATTAATTCCTGTTTAATTACTGATATTAAGCAATATCATTCACTTCTGTCCCCCAATGAATGATTTTCTTATAGTACCAAGTGCTGTAATCAATTTATTCAGGTTATTTCTTTTAGTTAGATATAACCTGGCTAGTGATCCCATGAAGTAGCTTTATCATCATAAAAATAAGCTCACTGTGATGGGTCATTGATTATAAAACAGTTGTCATAATTTATGCTGAAGTTGATCACAGTTAGTGATACTGAGTTGCCAGCTTTGTTACATTTTTTTTTGCCATACATATGTGTCCAAAGTTTCCTTATTTTCAAGATATGTAGTTAGACATGAGGATTCAGAGAATTTCAGAAAACATAAGCATTTCTTATCTTAAAAATTGCAAAATCTTTAGACTTTTTCTTCTCATTTATATTTCTATTTTGAAAACATTCATTTCTATACATACATTCAGCTAGCAGCAGTCATTCTGTTTACTTGTAATTCATAGCAAAATCTTTTTTTTTTCTAAAGAAATTTTATCTGTAAATCCATATATTAAGCCTTTTTATGAACCATTAATTCAAACACTTTGATAATCCATGTGAAACTGCTCATTTTACAAATATACACGAGAAGTGATGAAAAAGTTTTTAAAACTTTGTTTTATCCATATTTCTATAAATTCTCTTCAAAATAATCGTCCGAAGTGAAAAACAGTGTTTTTAGTATTTCTATTACTTTTAAAATGCCCTTTTGGAAGTGTTCTTCTACTGCTCCAAAATTCATGTATAATGTTTTGAAGATTTCTGTTTAACATTTGTTTAATATGTACGTAATGTTTTGTCTTGATAATAATAGCCTTTGGCATTATTATTAACCTTTGTTGGATTATTTTGTCAGATCAACAAAGCAATAAATGATACAGTAGAAGAGAACAGGCAAGTATATGATAGAGAGAAAAGAAAAGCTGTTTAAGTCAGTTACAACTATATGCCTTCTTAAATGTGTCTGTCATTGGTGATAATACTTCAGGTCTCATTTTGTGTCTTATTTCACTTAATGATGTAATAATCCACCTTTCTTCTCTCACTTCCAGCAAATGTCAATGAATATCTTCGATTAGCATCAGGTGCAGACAAACAACAAATTTTACGGATAAAAACAGTTTTTGAGAAGAAAAATCAGAAATCCACCCACTCCATTGCACAGCTCCAGAGGAAGCTTGAAAACTACCAGAGAAGATTGAATGATGTTGAAACATATGGGGTTTCCAGTCATAAACAAGCCAAAGAAGTTCTGCGGGATATGGGACAAGGTTTAAAGTAAGTAAAAACTGCATTCACTAATTTGGCATACCGTGTCTGTTTTAATATCCATAGCCTGTATTTGTAGCCAGCTTTTACTGGTGATTTTATTTTGAATACTAGTCATTACCTGTGAAAAAATTCATGGATATATTTGTATTTCTATAGAATTATATTTTATTCATTTTTTATTTATTTATTTATTATTTTTTTTTTTAAGAAAAGAAACTTTATATATAAATGTAAACACACACACACACACACACATATATATATATATATATATATATATATATATATAATTACATCTTATCAATTTCATCTGAGTTTTTATTTTTTTTAAATATGACCAAACTCATTCAGGTACCAAAGACCATTGTTTCAATTGGTGGGTAGGAGATATTTTCTATCAGCAAAATAGTTATCTTTAATTGGAAGTGTCTTTTTGTAACAGACAGAGAAACAAGTAGAAAGTTTCCCTTTAGGTAGATCTATGTGGTTAAGGAACTTGTTTCCTTGATTTTCTCAAGTCTTTATCATAGATTTAGACTCACAAGTCATGAAATGTTTTAGACAATCAGATACATAAATTAGATCAATTAAATTTACAGAAATAACATGTTTGTCAAATTCAACATGACTAGGGTAGTGCCCATTCAAAAAGTTTGTTTAGAAGGAGCTGAACTTTATGGGGTATGGAGCAGCCTACCATGATTGTCATGTAAAAAAAATTTTCATCAGTCATATGAAACAGTGACTTCATAATACTTCAGTTTCATCAGTATTGCCGATTCAGATATTTTTCAACTAAATTTAGATATTTATAAGCAAAAGTCAAGGGAGATAAATCATAGAAACTGAGAACGGATCTATAATCTTTGATAATTTTTTCATTCGTTTTCATTAGTTTTCTCCAAAACCGCTGACCCAAACAACCTCAAACTTGACCACCTCACTTTGTTGTGTGCTAACCAATATATCTAGTGAATATTGAATTTTTACTATGGCTGGTTGTCAAATAATTGTGGTGCATACATTAAATGATATATATTTCTTCAATTGTGGTCAGACGATTATACTGGTACTGATTGTTGTCTCTAGAGAAACCTTCTATTAATCAGATTTATGAATTTTCAGGTTCATTGCAGATTACATGCATCAGCATCTAGGAGAGATGGTTTCAAAAATGAGAATTCTATCAGGTATAGATAGGGAAATCTTCTGCAGAGGTATTGCTAAGTGTCTAATTTTTTCACAGACTTAGCTCTCCAATTAGAAAATGTAATGTTTATATTTATTTATTATATATTGATAAGATCTATCAGTTACTTCAAGTACTGAAAAAAGTGAAAAATGATAGAATATGCATGCACAGTTATAATTTGTATATCATTTTTGTAGATGGAAATAAATTCAAGCTTATTTTGCTTTATTTACAGAGATGTCGGGGCAAATATTATGGATGGTTTGAGCGGTTTCTCTGGGTGAGTGGTTATATAATTATCAGTCAATTATTTTTGGTATTTTTTATCAAGAATTTTTTTGAGAGATGGTTCATCTTATCTGGACGCTGTTTCCTTTCATTTCTTGTTTCTACCAAAGTACTTTTTTGTACTAAGGCTTCTGTGATTTTATGTTTTATACAACAGCTAAGGAGAACTGCCCTACAATTACAGCTACCATTTTTATTCAAAGCCCTAAAACATCCTGTTAGAAATCCTACTTGGTCTTTTGAAGATCTTTCTCAACTTTCACATACCTTTCAAAGTATCTTTCAGTATAGACAAACTCAAAGCTGTTGATTATCTTCAGTGATGTAATCCGTGCACAAAAGTAGTTTCTGCTCTCATCTGCCTTTTCCTTTGTCAATTATCATTTCCCTCTACTCCCTTCTGATCTATACAAGTAGACTGATTTTCCAATAATAGTCATTTATCATGCAAAGCTTTCTGAATTTCATACAGGTATGTTTTGATATATCTTATGTTTTATTCTCCTAATTTTTAAATTTCTGACTTTTTTTTATCCCTAGTTGAAAATAAATTCAGATTTAATTTTTTGTTGGAACTAATCTAATTTCCTATAATTTAAGTAATAATTCTTGCTTAGTTTTTGAAATTTCTCTAATATCTGTACATTGATTTTCGCACAGAAAATGTGAATTTTTGTTGAAATTACAAATTAGTGTGACAAGACTATTACATAAGTACATTTATTCAGATTTCACATTTTTGTTTACAAAGATTGCTTTAATTTGATCCTCATTTATCATTGAATACTGTAGCTTTTGATTTTGATGAAACATTTATCACCTCATTTATCTGTTGAAACATGGAGAAAAACTGTAAAACATTTTTTGATCTACAAAATTACTACACATACTTATAAGCACATTTATCCTGTTTTTCTGGAATAATTAAAATAAAGAATTAAATTATTGAAATTATTCTGTCTTGAATAAACTTCACTTCTACACTCAGATGATATTATCTAGGTAAATGAAAAGATCATGTCGAATTAATGATTAAAATATTCCTCATTCAGTGCATTTATAACAATCAATATCAGTTCTAAAATCAATTGTTGAATTTTCTTTTCACTGAAAGGCGGACACTAGCAAACTATTCTTGATTATTACTATAACTTGATTTAAGAATTATATTTTTCCTATCTTGACAATTATATTTCTTCGTTTTGTACATTCGAGTAAAAAGAATTGCCTAGTCTTTTTTCCTGAGGAATGTCATTTTTTTCCAAGAAGTATCCTAAATCATCTCGAATATAAATTTTTTTATCAGTTTAGCTCTTGATGATTCCAATATAAATCTTTCATTAATACCAATATGGGTATTTTTTCCGTTTATTTGCTTTTAAAAATATTTTTTTTGTTTAATGTTTCTCAATCAAAATTTCATATCAATCTTTCAATGCAACTGCTCTGCTTCAGGATTATCTTGGCTTTAAATCCCAACATTTTACTGATTCTTATTAATTTTAGATGTTTATATTAAATTTGCAAGAAGTATATATGGTTTATTTTCATTTTAATAATGATATTTATTAAAGACCAGCTTGAAATAACCATCTTATTCATGGATTTTTGGTGTATTTTTTTCCTCATTTTCAAGCTGATTGATAACAACTAATGACTTAGTGAGAAACTTTGATATTCGTTTGTTGTTCTGGCATTGGAGTGACAAAGAAAGGTCATGTTTTCAAGTTTTATGTATCCAACTCCAAACCTTTTTTACTGTACCCCGCCACGTTTTAAAGCAGGCTGTTTTTGAACTGGTCTTGTTTTCATTCTGGCGGGTTTCGTAGAAGTTTGCCACTTGACCATTCTTTGTTTCAATTTTTATGGCTTGATTAAATTTCTTCGATTGAGTTTAGTGGATTAATATTGATTAAACAGACCCTATTTTTGAAGTGAATTAATTTGTATCTGTTAAGTACAGTTTTGCTCTTTTCATTGTTTATTTTATATTTTAAGTATATATTAAACCTTGATCTGAAATCCAGAAATTATGATCACTTCAGGTCCCAAGCTTGCCTGATAAATGGTCTTGTACTGTATAATTATCCAACAGTGAACAAACAGATTAGGCTTAATTGTTGTACAGCACATTAAGAGAAATGATTATACTATTTATAATCTAGTTTGATAATGCAGCATTTTTCTTTTTAGTAGATACAAATTTAACAAGCTCATAAATAACAATATGTCATCAGCTACTAGAATTGTATTC
This sequence comes from Thysanoteuthis rhombus, assembly GCA_963457665.1. Lineage (NCBI taxonomy): Eukaryota > Metazoa > Mollusca > Cephalopoda > Oegopsida > Thysanoteuthidae > Thysanoteuthis > Thysanoteuthis major. The sequence goes on along the minus strand of OY735210.1, from coordinate 5,738,980 downwards.
AGAAGTATATCTAATGATTCTTATTGGGGGATGCAGGCCTCTAATTTGCTAACAGAGTGGTAGTATGAGCTGATCAAAGCAAGAAATTCATTGACATGGGGGTTGTGGTACCCCCAAAACAATTCACCTTCAGTATGCTTCTGACACTATCCTTATTTATTTCAGAGTTCTGCTCATTATTTTTGTATAGATGTCATTTTCATTCTTTCATTATACTTTATCCTGCAGGTTTCAGAATATAAATGTTATTTCTCTTTCTCTCCCCACTCCTCACTCACTTTACTCCTAATATATGGCATATTATTAGTTTAGTATTCTCATATTTTGGGGAGTGGAGCAAAAGCCATCAAATCTTGCAGATGGTGGCAGAAACCAAACATTGTTGCACTGCTTTTTAAAAAATGTTTTTACTGAAGCATGTTTTCCTCTTCATTTAAAACTACATTTGGGGTATAAACTAAACTTTTTGGTTGATAATTAAGAAATGGAGGTGAATTGATTTGGTCAATACTTATGATAAAACCGCATGCATTTTGCTTAAGAAACTCACATATTTGAAGACGTATCCTCCAAATGAATAGTTTTCTATCTTCCAATACTCATAAATTAATTATTTTCTGAAAAATACATCAAACAAGACTCAATTTGTCTCCCTGTCATTCTCTCGACGCATTAAATTACAGATATCTACTTAGTTACTTTTAACCTAGCAATGCACTTGATTGAACATAATCTCCATCATTCCTGCTCCTCTTCTTTCAACAAAGTTATTGGATCCACTTTGTTGTTATGTTGTTTGACGTTTAGTTTTGATTTTGTTTTTGGTTCCTCTGACAGCAAACAACCAAGAACCCATGGATTTTCTCCTCGGTGAGTTTTTGTCATATAAGGCTGGCTGCTTTTGATTTTCAAGTTTACGGATGATTTTGCAATTAGTATTGGGCCAAAAAAGTATCTATTTGCCCTTGAATTTTATTTGATGGTTTTTAAATAAATGTTTTTTTTTTTGCCTTGTGCAAATACTGCTATGAAAAAAAAACAACAAACATTTGAATCATTATTTTTTAAACTAAAATACAGAAAATCAATTAATAAATAGAACAAAAAAATAAAAGGACTTTATTATCTTACCACTAAAATTCATTTTTCAAAGATTTAAAAAATAATTCATATGCAAAGTATTGCTTAAAATAAGGTACCAGATCAATAAGGAAACCTCCACGTAATGAATAATAATAGAACAGACCTTTAAACTTTTCTAACTCAGAAATAATAGACTAAAAATTGAATGAATTTAATTCACCATAAAATCTTTTAATTGAATATCTTAATGATGTAAGATAACATAGTTTTTCAAATGAAACAGCTCATTTGTCCGTTTCTAAATTATAATATCTATACTCTGCATTTCTATCAAGAATGATAATTTATGTGTTGCTAAGCATTTCTTTTAGTTACTGTTAATATTTAAATGGAAAACTTATCTTTCTACTAAAATTCAGCAACATTCTAGAATTAGTGCTGTGTTATTGTAGATTTGATGAGTAGAATCAAGATTAAAGACAAGAAATACACTCAGAAGTGCAGACCTCTGTCAAAGCTTAGCAAAATGTCCACATTATGCTATTATTTGAATTTGTCTTTTCATGTTATTTCTTGTTTTCCCTTATGCTTGGCGCTTCAGCAGCCATTTCTCAAAGCATTTAAACCAAATCTCTTTAACTCTCATTCCATTTTCCTATGTAAGTATTTAATTCACTCCACTGATACTTCTATTGTTCATTGTTATGTATTAATGTTTTTATGCTTGCTGCTTCAAATTGACATCAAGCTTTTTAAAACAATGATTTCTGACTTGAATAAGTTGAAGATTATTGTATCTGATTACCTCTGAAATATCTGCTTATAAATGATTTATGATAATTTCAAATTATTAGTTTCTTACCAGAAATGTTTATTGCACTTTCAGAGAGTATCTTACTGACTTGATAAATAGCTTTAAAACCAAGAATTTTGATTTTTTCCCCTCACTGTCTAATCTAATGGCTTTTAGATAATTAAAAAATCTTTTAATCTTTTAGACTTTATGAAACCATCTTGTGCAAAATCTTTGATATCTAGTTCTTCATAATAATATAAACTAATGGAATAGAGAAAATCCCTATAAGAGTACATCTTATCACTATGTGTTTTTATTACACTTGAAAGGATACGTTTCAATATAATTTTCAAATAACAAATCATCTTTTCTATTTAATTTTTATAAATTGCAATGTGACTTATATGAAACCTTATATCAAATATGAGGCTTCTCAATCTTGTTTTGCCATTGCTGAATTTCAATTTCCTTTTTCAGTTGTACATTAGACTTCAGATGAATGATCAAAAACTTTACATTTATAATTGATCTAACAAAACTTTTATAAATTACTAACTCAGAATTAAATACTCTGTGCCAAATATTTGTAATGTTTGCAATGATTGAGGACTCTTTGAAAAAAAAAAATACTAGTATTTGGAAGTAGGATTTTGTATATCATATTTTATCAATTCTTCACTAGTTTTCTTTACCTTGTTTTTTTTTTTTCCTATCATAATATTTGAGGTAAGATACGTTAAGTTGTTTAAAAAAAACTCAAATAGTATTCATTTTATCTTGGTAAAACCTGAACCTTATATAGATATCTTTTATTTTTGTTGATCTATGATTAATTCATGATTGTTTCTTTTTGACTTGCTTGTGTTGCTTGTCATTAGACTTGTGAATATTCAGGATATCGTAATAAAAATGCTTGAAAGAAATCCTTGAAAATCTTCATGTTTAAAATTTCAACAATTTTAGCAGATAAATCATGACTTGTCTTGGTTTTTTTCCTTGAGATGGCTTAGTATTCTTTTCACTATTCTATTGCTTATATTAGGATTTTTAAATTGATTTTTTTAATGAGTAGATTGAAACAAGTAAAATTAGATGTTACCTGAATTTTCTGATTTGACATTCCAATCTAGAAAAAAAAAATCAAATATATATTGAATTTGTGTATAATTTTCACTCTATTTTATGCATAATGAGAAGCATTTTTAAAAATTGATATTATTTTCCCTCTGCATTTTTTCATTCTTTAAAGCTTCTTAATGTTCATTGCTTTTAAAATCCGTAAACCTGTGAATCAGCTGCTTTAGCCTATTTTTGTATGCCTTACAAATGTACCAACTCCAACACCATTTGATAAAAGGCAGGTTCTAACATATTAACACAGTGTTTATATAAATAGCATATGTGTAAGTAGAAATATAGTCTAGCTTAGTATTATGTTGCCTGAAAATAATTTTTTTTTTTACTGCACTCAGATAATAAATCCTTAAGATTAGACTTGAAAGAAATTACCGTTAATAAGACTGTATGTCCTGTTGTTTACATGATATGGTTAACATTATTCCTTCATTGTGACAGGCTTAAGAGATTTTTTAGACAATATCTAACAATATAATTGAATCGAAGGATTTTAATGTATCTTGTCTTACTCTCAAAAAGTATTCAGGGGGAATTTTTTTTTGTGATTAATTATGACATTTATTTATAGATTGATATAAATCAAACAATACAAAACACTTCCTCTAATTAAATTTATTCATTCTTGGTCACTTGTATATAACCAAGTTGTAATTTTATATCTCCTATAAGTGGCAATATATCAACTGTTCTTATTCAGCTCACAGGTGTTTTTGTCGAAATACTGGAATTCAGCAGCACATCAATACAGAATTAAAACAATAATAGGAATTAGTTTTCCCCAATTTTTTCTAATAATTTCCATAATTTTTCATGAATAGCTTTCATTTACAAGTTAACTATACTTAGTATTTAATGTATGATTTTTTAAAAAGTAATGTAAACATCATTTAATGACATCTGTTGAAAAATATTTGATAGTTGAGATTTTTAACTTGGGTTTTATTGCTGAACTTGGGTTCATGATATCAAACAATTCTAATATGTTTACTTATGCCACCTTTTGTTTAAATTCACTGTTAATACATAAGCTATCAATGTTTTTGTTTTTTTTAATACAAATTAATAAGCACAGGCTTGTGAGGGAAATCGTTTGATCATGTTTTCAAAGTTTGCTAGTTCATTTGATATGAAGTAAAATATTTGTATTTTGATGCTTTGTATTCAATCTAACTTGAATAGGATACTAGAACTTGATATTTTGCTTGGACATATAGTATCAATATTACTCCCACAAATACAAAAATGATTTTGAGTGTTAAAAACTCAAATTATCTTGGTTTTGATGATTTTTTTCCTCTTTAATGAAAAAGAAGAAAATTTTACATGTACTGAGGAAAGATGATTACTCCTAACTTGATGACTGGTCCAAGCATATTTCAACTCTGGCATTTATTTAACCTAACATTTTCAGCTTTTTTCTTTTGTGGCATATGTAATCACTGATCATCTGGTTGTTTTGCAAGTGAATAAACTCACATAACCTTCATTGACCATGCCTGATCTATCAATCAATCTCATTTACTATTCTCTGTTGTTACATTGAAAAATGAAGAAAATGCAGTTTCTTTTCCATTTAATAAAAAAATTAACGATTCTTATAATATATGGAAGATTAGAGGATAACTACAATTCTCTTTTCATTTTATTTATTGAGTCTCGCTCAGAATTGCTAATAGGGTGCTTTGTATTATATTTTTTCATGTATTCTCTTTCATATACCTGTGCTCATTCAATTGATATATTAGTTTGTTCCTGGATATTAGACATTTTAGGTGTAAAAACTCGTTAAATTTGAGCTGTTTGCAATTTGAAAAAAAAAAGAAAGAACTGTTGAAAAATGACAACGTCCTAGTTATTTTTGTATTTAAAAAAATTGAACCTGCTTTTAATAAATATTTCCATCACTTGTTTTGTGTAAATGCCTTCCTGACACGTTATTATCTACCATATTTGAAAGCATATAAGATTTATTTCCCCCTAAAATGGCTCTCCAGCCCCACATTGGCTAGAATTTTAAGAATTAAAAAAGTAGGTGATAAATGAGAGTAATTTAGGGAAATATGTTCTTTTCTTAGAATGATGGGGTGGGGGGGTGTATCTTATATGCCATCAAATACGGTATTTCAAAATGATTGCTTTAGTCTCTCTGCTCTCATCTTTAGAAGTGATTGTAGATTATTAAACCTCTTTATTCCACACATGCACTATTTAGCATACAGGCTAGAAAATAGTCTTCATACCATTTAATTAGTAAAATTAACTTTTTTTGAATGAGTTTTGCCCTCTATAACAAAGTGACTGGCAGAACTCCAAATCACTCTTTTCAGTTTTGACTTGTTGGTTAAAATAGAATTTTGATAAGTGAATTATTTGTTAAAACTTGAAAGCTGATTGAAAAAAATTGAAAGACTTGTTTTACTCTGAATTCATCATCAGCTATTTCAGGTCTATCGCAGGACAAAGGCTTTTCTTAACTCCTATCATGATCCTCCTATCCTTAAAAAATAGATATTGGTTTTAGCTATTAAGAAGAAATATTCAAGTCTACTAATTTCTAAAGCAGCTGTAGAACCTTAATAAATTTAATGCTGGATTTAATAAAAGAAAATTTTTTTTCGTCTTCCTCTTTCTCTCGCCCTTTTTTGCCTGACCTAACTGATAAAAACAGCCTGTCACAAGTAACTTATAAAAAATATATATATTCGAAATTAGATAGAGTGATTGCTCCATTTTCTGTTGAGCATACTGATATCCTATTTACCTTCCTATGCTGCAGTTTTAAATGACTTAGACTATCATTCTGTGAAACTTCAACAGAACTAATGTCAGCAAGCAATATTGCAAACTATTTTGCTCTTAATTGATTTAGATGCATACCTTGCCTGATTCCTCATTCAAACTTGCCTAAATATATTGAATGTCTCTGGTTGTCAGATTTGGTAAATTCATTAGCTTATATAAGAGAGATGAGCGTGAAGATTTCAGAACTTTTTTGTATTTGTTTAAAATGATTTAACCCATTACTCACTAAATTGTCCTCTCAAAATGGACTTTGTTTTCTTTAGTTCTTTATTGTTATAGATATTATTATTACTAAATTTACTAATTATAAGTTTGTCTGATTATATAAAATGCACTATTTCAACTCTATTGAACACTACAGCATGTTTATCATTTAATAACTTTTAAATGGAAATGCAAAACGTTAGTGATTCTTGCAAAGTATTCTTCTGCTCATGATATAGTATCTTTTTTTAATCTCCTATGTCTTGTCTGATTCAAAATTACTCTGATCTCCTGTGACTTGTATTGTATAAATGTTTTTCATACTTTTTCATTGCATCTGTTTCATTTTCTGGTGAATCTTACCAAAGTGACAGAATGTTGCATGTTGAAGTATTAGTAAATTATATTCAAATCTTTCATTATATTATTTTATATAATGGCTACATGATAGTAAATAGTTTCTTTTCAAAAACTAGCTCTTTCTAAGCTTACTAGTTGATTTCCAAAGAGAATCCATATGTAGACTCAAAAAAATCTCTTTGTAAATTATAAAAAGTACAAACACTTATGGTATAAATTGTTTTAAGATCCATAATGCCAGAATATGGTTGAAATAACTTGAAATTTATTCCTTTTTTTTCTGGATATTTACTTTCTGTATTTCATACAGGAAATGATCTGCTGAAATATAGAACAATAGAATTCATTTGGGAAAACTTGTTGCGTTCTATCCTTAAAATTGGTAAAGTGGATATTCAATTTTTAAGATCTAATGAAATTATATTGAGTTTATTAAGTTATAAAACATTCCCCTTATTGAGTAATATCTTTTGGTTTTAGATTGAAATAGCCCTCCTCAGCTATGACTCTGTGTTCAATTTTTTTGATTTTTTAATTCTTTTTTTTTAAACACTTTTTCCCTTTTGGAGAATTTTCTTTTTCTTTTTGGGGTAACCCTACCATTTTTTTGTTTCACTACAAGTTGTCCCTCTCTCCATTCCCCCTATTCTAGCTCCAACCTTTTTTTGGGTATTCCCCTCAATGTTTTCTGGTAGCACCCTCTTCTTGATGCCCCTCCCATATCCCCCCTTTTTTTTTTTGACCTCTCCCATTTTATTTAGAAAAATTCAACCCCCTTTCTTTTCTCTTTTGATGTGATAGTTTTGATTATCATATTTTTTTAATTTTTTTTCTTGTAAATAACTAAAAGAATTATTATCAATGTGCAGTTTTTTACTTTTTTACTGTGACATAAATATTTTTCCCTTTTTGGGGTCAAAAATAAGGGAAAACATTCCCTTTTTGAGAAAAAATGCTAATTGAATTTTTCCCTTATTCATCTAAAAATAATTTAGTACAAGGGAAGTCACTTGACATAGACCTTGATGGTCAGTGAATACTGCTTTTATGTGACAAGTAATAATATCAAATTTTGGTGAACAAGACCATGTAGTTTTTAAAACATTGATTTCACTGAAAGAAAAAATAGTCTCAATTATGTTGGTACTCTCAAACCTGGAATGACGTAATCCTGATATGCCACCTGGGATTTGGCGATAGTTCTGATATTTTTCAACTTTCAAAGTATACTTTCTCTTTTTTTTTTTTATGAACACTTTTCAAAGATTCAGGATTGCTTTTTAATGAGGTTTGTTAGTTTTTAAGATCTTATGTTTTTGTTCTCTCCCTGTTAGAGTAGATAAAATATATGAAATTTGATAAATGATAATAAATGAATCATACTCCTAATATTTTAACAATGATAACATGATGTTTTTATTTTATTCATTAAAACTACATGGAGTTGAGAAAATATCAAGTAGAAAGTATTGAACTGCTTAAGTATTCAGTCTAAGCACTAAATTTTACTACATTGAAATGTACCAATTCACTGTCAATTGCAAAAGACAATTCTCGAAATTTGTGCACAATTAACTGTATTATAAAATGTAAGAACACTTTTGACTTCAAAACTAACTTCAAGGCAAAACCCTATTTTATTTCAAGTCTCCTTACCAACTAAAATACAGTAGAACCAGATAGTTTTAAGGGTTGATAAATGGAATTCAATGTTCATACACACATTTACATTCTCTTCAATGTAGTCACTGTAAGCATGTATTGATGTATTCGATGGCATATAATACCAGCCTTTTTTCTTTTTTTTTTTTAAAGAATTGCCTTGAAAGTTAAACAACTAGTTCCACTTCAGCCAGAACTTGAAGAGAAGTTAAGAAAAATGTGTTATAAATCAGAATGTGAAAAAATGTATTTTTTTTTTCTTAATATTTTCTGCTAAAAGAAGGAAAAGGGGTCTTATATGCCATCAAATATGGTATAACTTATTGTAGACATGCTCAAATGATTATCGAAACTAATAGCATTCAGATTGTTTGCATCATTAACCTCATTATCATCATTGTTACTAATCATAATTGGCTCAGTCCATTTGCCAATTATCACCAAATTACATGGCTTTCAGTCATTAAATCTTCAACTCAGATCATCACCAGCAATGAAAAAAAAAACAAACAAATTACACCATGTCATCCAGAAATAATGGAAAAGAATGTTGGTCAAATTATTATTCCTTTTTAAGAAATTACTGAAGGTATTATTCTGAACATATCTCTGGCAAGTATCTTCACTGCCCCATTTAAAAATGTAGAATCCTTACAAAGAATGTTTGTGTTTGATTGAATTGAATGAAAACATTTTTCCTTACCATGCACCTTTCACATTTGTCTGTCTGTCTTGCCAGATTATCTTACCTCAAAGCACAAAGTTTGTTTTATCACTGTCAAAATATTTACATCAGTTAAAAATTGCGAAAGGGTTGAGAACTTGATCTGTCGTAAATTTGCTATATGAGCTTGACACTGGTTCCAAAATGGTGTTTGATTATTTTTGTTTTCACCTAATGGAATCTAGCTGTTAGAAACTTTAAAATTCAAAATCTACAACTTATTTAAAGCAATAACAATGAAATTTGTATAATCAATGAAATTAAGGAATGACATATGAGCAAGGGCAATACCTTTTATTTAACCAGCTCTCTTAGTGATAAGCTTCGACTCATTATACTATGATTGACTCACATGTATATGAAAATTTGGAATAAACCCAAACTGCGTAAAAATCCCCCAATAATGCTGATTTGTTGAATATTACTATATTTGCTGATGGATAAGGTACACAATTGAATGTTTAAAAATATGTAATATTACACTGCTTTCAATACACTAGTATTATGACTAGAGGCCTGCTACTGAAGCTTGAAATTGACAACTGTGATAAGTTGCAATGAGTTGGGGACACCCCCTCCCAAGCCCACAATTATGACAGTTATAATTATTTTACAATTCATTAAATGATTGTCACATGCATCAGCCATCAAATTGAAACCTATGACACCATGATGAAATGTTCATTTCTCTGTTTTAGGTAAATTTTGGTTTTATTTTACGTTCAAATGAAATTAGATTACAACTTTGGAGTATGTTAAGCAGTGAAGTGCTTGAATTTTATGACTAGTATGATGAGATTATTTATGTGTAAATCTGCACTTCTGCCAAAAACAAAGTGTCACTTCCTGGGACTTCTGTCTAGGATCAGTGTAGTATCTGTGTACCTCATTGAGAGGTGTTATATGCAATTTATACTCACAGATATATATATATATATATATATTGTGTGTGGGTATGTATATATATTTATATATACACGTATATATTTAGATAGATAAATAAAAGGTGTCCGTAAAGAAACCGAACTTAAAACACACCTGTGAAAAATTTCAGAGTACTCATAACTGGAATATTATATAGCAGTGTTTACCTTTTTGTATAAAAAGACCACATCAAATTATTTTCCCTAGTTTTCTAACTACATGTGCCAGAGCAAATGTGTATAGTTGACTTAGCTTTCTTTCTTTCTTCTTTTTTTTTTTTTTCTTCCCCAAATTGAAAAATTGAGCATCTGGAAGAGCAACATGTTCGTATGAAATTTTGTCATGAATGAGGAATCACTTTTTTGTAAGGTTAAGAATGTCTCCAAAAAGTGTTTGCTCATTTGGAAAAGAAATTTCACTCAAACACATTGCTCTTCATGATCCTCCATTTTCTTTTAGTCATGAGCACTTTGAATTGTCTCATTTGTGCACTGCTTTGAAAGTTTGGTTTCTTTATCGACTAATCTTATGCGTGTGTATGTGTGCCTATACATATATATATATATATATATATATATATATATATATATATATACACACACACCTTATATTTCATATATATGAGTTTTAATGGAATATTTCAATTTATCTTTTACATTTTCAGACATTTTACCATATCAGGATTAATGATTGTATATCATTTGCCTGATCTTTATCAAGCTTAGTCTGGAATGAGGCCACATTCTAATGAGAACACTCAGCAAAGATAAAACTCATGAATTGCTATTCTTCATATAGAATACAATTATGACTTATCTTTTTTATATCTGCATCAATCTAGTGATCAGAATAAGTTACAATGTGTACTTGCTGTCCGGCCATTCATCTTTCTGTTGGATCAAGAAATCAATTGTTTAATTCGCTTATTTGGATAGTATATACTTATTTACTTTTAAATCTGATGAGGTATATGCCTGCCATAACCCCTTTTGCTCTGAATTTTGATGTATGATTTGTTGAGTTTCATGTCAATAAAGGTTCCCTAACTTCGATTTCACTGGGGTAAGACATATGTTTAACATAACACTTATATCAACTGATATTAATCTATTAATATACTTTTAAAATCTCCAAAAGCTTAGAAGAGTCTCTGTCATTGTTTGGGATTTCAAATCATTTATTCTTACTGTTTGTTTTCAAAGCTTACTTCTAATAATTCAAAACTATTTTATTCCATTTTTCAAGTGAATCATGTTAGTTGATCAGATAGTGTAGTTTATAAATGTATATTATAACCAAGTTTGTAAAAATAGTTTTAGATTTATCTTCTATCATCCTTTAGTGTTTAGAAGTTTAAAACAATTAATCACCCATGAACCTGTAAAATTTATCAGCTTTCTAAATGTTTTTCTTTTCTTGATTATCTAGTATCCCTAGTCCAAAAAATGATGCTCTTTCAAAATTGATAATGGAATCTTTTAGGTCAGTGCAAAAACAATAGTGGTTTTTCACCATCAACTTTAAAGCAGCATATCTCAGCTTGAAATAGAAGTTATTAATCAAAATATGAACCCTCAGAATCTACACATTTTTCTCTACTAGAAATTTATTCTGGAAGTATGGGATTCTGGGGTTCTGGAAGCATAGAATTCTTCTCAGTAATTTTGAGTTGCTGCTTGGTTGTTGAAGACCTTCTCTTAGTGGTCGAAATACTTGAAAAAATGGTAGTTGGTCTGGTGAGTAAGCTGAGTGGGGTAGTTCTAAAGCGTAGTCATGCAACGTGTCGAGCTTTTCTAGAATGGTACAAAAGTAGAACAACTGTTGAATAGTCAGTGTTTAGTTTCTCTGTAGTTTCTTGAATAATGATGGATAAGGACAAAATGATCAAGAAAACAGACCACTGCATCTACCTAGGACAAATATCTATGAAATCTTTATGAAGGAGAAGAAACCAAACAAAGAAACCTCCTAGGCTGGCAAGCTTTTGGTAGAGCAAGCTCAACCTTCAAAAACAAGAAAATCCCATTAGTTCTAAAAAGAATGGTGCACAACCAATGCTTCCCTCCGATAGTCATCTATAGAGTTTATAGATGAAACCTAACCAAAAAATTGGCACTCAAACTGAAAACCAACTATTCAATGTGCTCAGCAGAGAATCATCCACAACCTCACCTGGAGATATCCTAAGACAGAGCAGTACATTAGAGATAAGACAGGAGTCAGAGAATCCATTAGAAAACTCAAATGGTAAAGGACTGGTCATATTGCAAAAATGTCAAACAACTGCTGGACACCACACTTCACTACATGGATCCCCAGAGATCATATGTGGAACTGTGGCTGGCAGAAAATAAGAGACGGTGTGATAAACTAGACAAATCCAGAAAATATTGGCTCGGTGATGCCTATTATAGAGAAATCTGACAAATATTGGCAAAGGTTTATGTACAATAACAGATGCTAAAAGGCTGATGATTCCATGAACATATTCAAATGATAGTTCATTCCAAAGTAAGCAGCAAAGTTTAAGATAACAAATAACACAATTATTTTTGCACTAGCCTAATATGTTCTGTGAGTTCAACAATTTGACAGATTACTACATTAATCATGAGATTTGTATTAATAATAGTATGTAGGCAGCAACCGTTGAACTTCTCAATTAATTATCTAATATGTCATGTAATTTTTTTTTAACCATCTTCTCTTTGATTTTGAACCTACTGTTCACAAAGAACTGGTAAATATTTGACTGTTATGCACATTCATTCAGTGGTAATGCCATATTTGTTTCTATTTTGTGATGCAGAAATTCATATGAGCAATATGTTTAGTATAAGCTCTTGATCTTTTTCTTTTTTTAAATGAGTCTCTTCAACCTGGCACAGGTCTACATAGAAATGCTCTATTACTAAAAACTTGTATAACTAATACACAGATGATCTATACTGAAGCACAAACTATGTGGGTGAATTGAAACTGTAATTGCTTCTCCAAGGTGAGAATATGATGAATAATTGTCTGTTTAGTTAGCAGAATATGAATGACTTGTCATCTTGCCAAGTATGTGGCATCATTAAACGTTTCATCTTACTGATGTCTGACAGCTATTGTAATCCTCATTTAAGCATCTCCATTTTCTTATCCTTGCATCCTTCACTTGGTGCCAGAATAATTTTTGAGTGAATGCTTTTCAGGACTCCTTTTTACTAAATCTTGACATTGACCACTGCAATTTTCAAAGCAATCAACCCTTTGGCTTAGCATGTTGGGTTTCCACTTGTTAGCACCTCTAAAAACAACTTCATGCATGTTGTTACTGATTCAATGTCAACAGGTCCCAATCCTTTCTATGATTGACCTGTTTGTTTTTTTGTTTTTTTTTCATTTTGTTTTGTTTTTTGCCTTTTTAATCGTAACTATTGTATTTACTATCGTTATATAGATATATATTCATGAACATTTGTTTCACCTTTATATTTTTACACAAAATATAGAATAGTAAAATTAAAACTGTCTAAACTACTCTCCAGTGTTTCTGCATTCTCAATATAGATTTAATTTTTTTGAATTTCTGTTCATTATATGCTTTAGGAAATTTATTTGTACATTGTCACTCATTACTCAAAAATGATTTTTGATTCAATTTATACCTTTTTAGACTAAAACTTAATTTTAATTGTTCACAATGTATGTTTCAAAAATTGATTATTAGGGTAGTTTTCAATGTTTTAGTGATGGATCTACCCAATGTTTCAATACATGATATTGATGATAGTGTCAGCCTGCGAAGAAATTCAGAATTTCTGAAATTGTAATGTGATTATAATGCGATGGCCTATTACAGAACTTTTAAAGGGTTTCTGATACCTCTATAAATATCATTTCAATAATACAAATGTCACATTTCATTTTTGTGAATAATCAAACAAGGATAAACATAATCTGGCAGTACACTCGATTGTATTTAAATTTGTAAATTTTTCTCATTTTAAATCGGGACAATAGGGAAATTATTCTGCATCAAATAAAAAGTTTTAAAACTGATTTTGTACTCATGCAAAATCTTATCTCTATCTATCCACGTGTATGTATATATATATATATATATATATATATATATATAAAAGCTAATTTGCAACATACATTTAAGTATAAAATTGAATTGTGGTTCGGTGTATTAGGCTAATGCAGTTTAACTTGTCTGATAATATGCTGTTATTGATTTATATTTAAATTTCACAAAGATATTCCAATCAATACTAAATTCGATTATTTTTCTTCTACTGTATGATAAAAAAATCAGCTTTTTGTACAAAATATACTTGACTCACTGTAAGAAAATGTTTTGTCTTTGCTTTTTTAAAATTTCCAACTGCAATTCTTTTTACTTATTCAATGTTATTTTGCTTCCATACTTCAGTGGCGTTGTTGATAATATCAAAGGTGCCAAAGAGTAAGTATACATTTACTTATTTAATTGAATAAAGTAAAAATCAGAAAAAAAAAATTATCTTGGTTGTTTAACATCATTGATACTTTCAGTGTTTTTAAATGAACCTTTATTAATCTTTTTGAAAAAAAAAATTCTCTTCTCATTGCTTCATTCAATAGTTATCAATCTTGTGTTTAAATGTATGCATTTTAATGCTATACCCAATGGTATATAAAACAAAACTGTTTAAATATTATCAGATTGTTTTCTCATTTCATTGTCTGTCCTTGATTTTTTTCTAAATGTTATACAAACAGGGATTAGTTTCGGATGCAAAAATCGCCATACCCCTCAGTAAACTACATAACTTTCTCTTATATCTTCTCCTTTCCTTCCTTGTTATTAAACAACGCATCTTTTTTTCTGCTCTCTCCCTTCCTACCCACTCAACTGACTGACTGTACCTTTTCTCTATCTCTTCCTACCCACTCAGACACTACAAATTTTTCCTCCATACTTCTTCCTACCCTTCTATTGGAACCACCTAAAATTTTACTACTTTTCTATTTCTCCCCTCTCATTAGTCTCCATCTCATTAAACTTCTCTCTCCTTTCTATCCCCTTTGTTGACTATGTTCCTCCCCCTCTTTTCTTACCATCTTATTAAACTACTTATTGTTATCTACCCTTTCAGTACAATTCCATGACTTTCCATGTGACTTATGACCGACCACTCTTGCCACTGAGCTACAGGTATCTGTAGGAAGTGCAAGTCTGAATCAAGCTCTTAAACTCATCCCATATCCTGATCTTTTTCAGTATCAGTTATCCATTATATTTATTTATTTATTTTGATGTATAAAATATTGAAAAAGTAAACATCTGAACTCTTCCCCTATCCTCCTATCTCTTCTGCGCCATGATTTTTATAAACTGGTATTTCAATATGGGTAATCCAAATTTTTTTTTCTTCCTATTTTTTATTTCATTCGTTTAAGTTTTGTAAATCATGTACAATTTTAGCTACTATTTACCTTCTTTTTAATTTTTGTTGCTCATTATTACAATTAAACTCAGGCTGGGTTCCCTTGGGCAGTGAGTGAGTGAGTGAGTGAGTGAGTGAATGAATTAACAGTGCTGATAGCAACGAAGAATAAGTTCCTGATGAAAATGAATCTCATGACACTCAGCTTGTGGATGGGTAGATTAATGCCACTGAACAGTAGGTATCAGTAGCAATGAAATTAACAAAATAAACTGGGAACCAACTTGGAATTAGGCTTAGCAAAAAGAGGTGACAACAGTTGCAGTAAAAGAATAACCAGTTGGCTCCCATGGGACTGTAAATATAATAAGGAAAGAACAGACACAAAATGGAGGGATGAGATAGTAACATTTACCGGTGAGACGTTGAAGATCAGCGCAATTGCAGTCATCATGGTAGGAGGCAGGGAGGCCTTCGTCCAGCTGTGGACGACATCATCATCCTCATCATCCTCCCACCCCAAATCCCACTGCTCTCGTCATACCCCTTCCAATTTTTGTTGCCTGTCCATGATTTTTTCTGAATGTTATATATTAACAAGGATTACAGTAATTTATATGAAAAAATCTTCATAAGTGTTTTCTGCTCTCTCCTCCCCTCTTCTTAAACCATCTCTCTTTTCTGCTCCCTCTTTTTGAAAAAAGACCTGATCTTTAAGCTGTAAAAGAAAAACTACGATGTATTCAACAGCTCCTTTCAGTTGTACTATCTTGCTATATACATTTAGTTACAGATCTCATATTATGATATCTATTTGTTAATCTAAACCGTATTAAAAAATCCACCTGAATTGTAAGTCGTAAAAAATCTACAATACATCTGTAGTCCCTTCTTATCCACGGTTTCCCTTCCAGTGGTCCCTTCTTATCCACGGTTTCCCATTCAGTGCCCCCCTTCAACAGTTTCCCTTTTAGTGATACTAGGACACATCATTGGAATCCCATTCTTGTTCTTATGCTTTCAGGTAAAAATATACTTGATGAGGTTTTCAAAAATTTACCTAAAGAATTGAAAGAAATACATCGAATTTAACATGGAAAAAAATTGTTGAATAATACCTGATATCCAACATCAATTATTAAAACTCTGTTGTGTAGCATTTTCGATGAATTATGTAATATTTAGTTTATATTCTGGAAAAAAAATAGTGGTTCATTTCCATAAAAAATACAGAGTTTGGTGTGTATGAATTTTATTTTCGTTAGTTCAAGTTGTTCATAAAGCAATCAAATTATCATTTACGGTTCCAAATTTAAATGAATGACCAGTGTTGAGTAGTTACCACTCGCACTTTCATAAGTATAGATATTTTGCTGACGTACTTCATTTATGTTTCTTGTATTGGTAATATCTCAGGCTTGCTGGTCTACACCGTGTTCAAATGGTATTGACCAGCTAGACTAAAATATTGGCAATAAAAAAAATAATTCAAGTAGTATGTTCGCCAAAAAGAAAACCAAACATTTATACTTATTACCGTTTTGTGGTAGCTACTACTGATGTCATCAAAACGGTCAACTTCATTCTTTGAATTACTTGTGAATTCCAAAAAATCATGAATGGAAAATACTAGTGATGAAAATATTTGAATGATTTTTTTATCATTCCGATCGTTATTGATTTGTAAAATAAAACAAATCACGTTTTCAGTAAAAATGAATAGGGGCATAAAGTCAAAACATTAGTTGTTGGTAAAGAAAAGAAAGGTGTTCCATATCTCCTTTTTTTTTTCTTCCTTCCTTCTCTCGTATCTTCAGTCCTTCCTTTCTTTCTTTAACAGATAATTCATCTTCACTTTGTTTCCCTATTCTTTCCTTTCTTTCCATTTCATAGAAGCAGATAACAAATGCCAATGATGCAGCCAGCTTTTCCCCCTGCTCCCTCTGTGATTTCTTTTATATTGATTTCTCTATCTTCCTCTCATCGTGTTGTATTGAAATCTGTACTCTGTCTTTTTCTATCCCTCTTTGTCTACATTAGTTCTGTAGATTGAGTTCTATGGAAATGGTGGTTACATCTATTAATGTATAGATTACCATCCACTTGATGACTATTGATAATTGTTTTTAATGTATCTTGGAGGGGGGGGGTAGCTTAGCTTAGCTTGGCTTGGCTTGGCTTGGCTTGGCTTGTTATCAATATTATAACCTGGGAAAGGGAAGCCAAAGTCTGCATTATTGATCTGGACATCTTAAATCCATGTGAACGAAGAACAGTTTTTATTTAATACCCAATTTATTGACAATTTTCATTCATTGATTATGTTACGAACATCTGGCAAACCTACTTATTGATTGAATCAAATAAAAAAAAAGTATAAAACAGTGCGAGAAACTTATTAGCAGATTTGTAGTAAAATTTGATGACTTTTGGTGGAGATGATGATCAATGGTTTTACAATCCCCCTCCCATCAACTGGAGGGTCCTTGTGAGATGTATTGATAAGAGACCCGGCAGCTCAGTTGCTATATACATGTAACTCTTGATTATAACGGAGGTCAAAAGGTTTACACATTATGATTGAAAATGCTAGAATTTCCACAACTCAACACAAGAAAAATAACTTTTTTTTCATATTTCTGCCGTATCAATTTAAAAAAAATTCTATCAAAAATATGATTGCTAGTTTGAAAAGTTCAGATTATTTTTTAATTCTTAGTTTGTGACAAAACAATGGTATTAACTCAAACTTTTGTTTTGATAAGTAATATCTGTAGTAGTATTTTGAAGAAAAAAAAAATGTTTTTTGTTCATCATTTTTTTACCAAAGGACACATACATGAAAAAATTCTGTGGAGTCAACACACTTATAGGCAATAGGGGTGTGGATTCAGTTATGGAAGCAGTTATTGGAATTGGAGTCTGAGGTACCATAACATGAGCAGTCTTATCGAACCATAATTCTTTATTTGTACTGTCAACTCCTTTCTTTCCTTTTCTTTTTTGAAAAATTTTTTTATCAAGATTCCTGCTGATATATTTTTCAGTTTAAGTGGGAATTTGAAGCAAATGTGTAAATTTCGACAAGATCATACTCAGATTGCATGCCACAAGGGTCTGCTATGTTATGGAGGAACACTTATATCTCCATGTTCACAGCAAGAAGTTATTTTTGTATCTAATCTGATTCTGACTACCGTTTGTTTTACTTTTCTTTTGACTACTACATTATAATAGTAGTATTCGTATTAATGGTATAAGTAGGAATAGCAGTGCTGTGGAGTCAGTTCACAAAATCTGACTCCAACCCCTCGGAGTCAGCATATTTTTACCAACTCCAATTCCAGTGAAGCAATAATTTCTTCTATCCTCACAGCCCTGATAGGGTGGCATAGATTGTTGTTATTGCTGACTTTTTTTTTTACTAGAAATGGACAGTAATAATAGTTCTTCCTCACTTTTTATTCTACCTATTGAATTACATTGTTTGGTTTCTCATCTTTACAATGACCAGGTCTAATTTATCTTACTTCACTCATTTTACAGCAACCTGTATCCAATATCATTTGTAATCATTAATTGTCCATTGTAAATGAATTGGATAGAGGGTTCTTTTGGGTGTTCAATGTACCATTTAATAGACGATTTCATTAAAAACAGAGCCTGTTGCACTGTGTTTTTCTATAAAGTTCATCATGAAGTGATAATGTGAATCTTTCAAAGCTTTGAAACATATCTAGAATGGGTTTTATTTTAATTAGTTTAATTATTGCTATCTATAACTATTTGAGAATTCTTCACAAATAAAAGTTCAAATCATCGAAATTCAAGGATTGTAAATTTTTGTTATTTTGAAGCCTGGTTTTCTTTTCCAAAAGTGTATTGCGATGAGAGTTTTTGAACACTCACATTTTACTTCTTAAATCAACATGCTTTTTCTTAGTTCTAGCTAGAAATTCTCTTTTTAGCTAACATTTAAGTTTGAAAGCTCATTTTTTTAGTACTCCATTTATATAAACCACTATTATATTTTGATGCTATTTTTATCAGCTTTTATTTGTGATAATTTCTTCAAAACTTGAACAAGAAAATGGTTAACCGAGTTACATAGAGCATTGTGACAAGTTCAGTTTTTGATTAAGGGCACATTTCCAGCCGGAATTTGAGTGTCAAGTATATTTCATGCTTCCTATTGTCTTCATATGTATGTGACCCTAGATAGAGGAAGTTCCTCTTGCCTGTGAAATAATCTGAACCAAGTGACTGAAGTTCATCACCCAATGATTTTCTAACTGAACATTTGTGAACAACTCTCATGAAAAGAATAGAACATTCAAAGAGATTTCCAGATGTTTGAACTTCTTGTTTGTGCTAACAACACAATATTTTGGTTGATCCATTCTATGACCTTCTTCAGTTGTACTATCCGAATGTTTTAACAAGTTTTTCAACAAACAAGGTGTTCAATCATTAGAAAAATTCTTTGAATGTTAATGACATTTCTCAAAATTATTGCCTGAATAAAACCTGTTGATAATATTCCAAGTGTTTTAATTAATAATTATGTGAGTTAATAAAAGTATTTTTCTTTGAAAAAATATTGTGAAAGGGTTACTTATACAATTCAACACACAAGTTGCATACTTTATTAAATATGAAAGAATCTTTTTTTATAGTGATTAAGTCTCTTGGTTTCTCTCAAGTTCTCTTTTTGTGTCTATTTACACTCAGATTTACGTGTTCATCTTGAATCAATAAAAAATAGAAAATAAACAAAAAACAGCCCCTACTCTCCAAGAAGGTTTGCGTTATAGATTTGTCATTTATTTTCTTTTTTTTTTTTTTTTTTTTTAAATTTTTGCATTGTATTTCCTTGTTTAATTTTTCCTATTATTAAAAAACAACTTTCTTCACTAACAATTTTATTTTTTCCAGGACATTAGTATCAAAGCCACGTGAATTTGCTCATCTCATAAAGAATAGATTTGGCAGTGCCGATAATATTAGTCAACTTGGTAAGTCATTTGTTATAATTTATCTTTGCTTCTATAAAAGTGCTATATTCTCTTTCAGTATACTCATTTTTTTAATCATCTATTAAATGCTTTTGGCTTTTTAAAAGCAACAGATTAGAAATAACTTGACTGCTTTGAGTACAAATAATGTGATGATCTGAAAAGTTTACTTATTGATAAAAATCTATTACATTTTGTTGTGAATACTACTTTTATCAGAATATATTTCATGTTCTTTAACTGGTTATGAAAATTGTTTCTTTCAAATATAGCTTTAAATGTCATAAACTAAAACTATTTATCTATCTGCTTTTGAAATTCAGCTAATAAACTTGTAAAAAGCTGAAAAAATGTGTTTTAAAATACTTGAGAATTTATGAGTCTTGTAAATGCCTAAAACATGAAGCTGTATATCCCAATTATAAAATTGGATCAAAGTGCAATTGTAATACCGATATCACTCGCTTTCCAAAAGTTTGCTTTTTACCTCTTTTTCACTTTTTACGAAAAAAAAAGGCAGGATCAAAAAACAGCATTTGTTTTGCAGTGAGCCATTATAGAGGCAGTATGTACCCACTTCCTCTCTGTCTATTCTCTCGATCTCAACCCAACCTCTGACAACTCAGTCTAATATATCATCATCACCATTTTTTGAGTCTGGTAACTCTCTAAAAATGTTCCCACATCAGTTGATGGTGATTTCTTCATTGCTTCACACCATTTCAGCTTAGGAAAGGTTTTTATAGCAAAGCTCTGATAGCAGGGGAAAATTGAAACAATATATTTTAAGTTGAGTGCTTGTTGATTTTCAAGATTGTACTTAGTATATGTCTCAGTCTCAATTATAATTAATTTAATTATTTAGGTACTTTTAAAAGGAGGGAAACTCATACTTATGAAAAAAATTTTTTAAAATAACATATGCTTGACTTTAATTAAAAATGTCTAATTTCTGAATGATTCCAGGAGATTAAGTTTTATTTTCACTGTAGCTAGTCAACAGGAATGTTTTTTGTATTCTTAATGATACATAATTGTTTTGTCATTCTGAAAACCGTGAGTAAATCATGTTCCCAGAGCCGACACACCTCAATTGCCTATTAGAAGCACAAAAACTGAAAATCACTATCGCTTGTCCCCCAAAGACTCCTTAATCAATCCACTTTCACTAATTTCGTCAAATTTTCATGGCATATTCAAGTTGTCATATTCAAGATTTATCTATGATCAACATAATGGAAATGGTGTCTGGTAGAGTTATGCTCTCACAGTAAATCTAATGATTAGATACAATTCGAAATTGAGAGTGTAATCTTTATCAAGTGTTCTCAAATTGTTATTTACTTTCAGTTATGATATTGATTACTTATGAAGCATTTATTTTATACACCCGAAAATTATCTTCAAAATAAATTTTATCCATCTTTCATGTTTGTATGACTGTAGTTAGGGAAAAAAAAAAAGAATTGAGTAAAATACTTCAATTTGAGATTTAAGTTTCGTCAATAATTTTTATTATATCCATATACTGCTTCATACTAATATCTTCATCTTTGTAAAACCACATTCTTATGACTGGAGATGCTGGCAGTTGTCTTTTGGTTCCTTGCTTAGGCTTATAAAGTCTTATCTGTTAATCTTGCAGCTTTAAATTAGTTATTATCAAAAGATCTCTGATTCTGAATTATATTAAAAAAATTCAAGTGAAATATTAGGAATTGCTCAGAAAATATTTCATCTAAAAAATTTTATGTTTTGAAAATAAGTTTTGATTGATTTG
The DNA here is from genome assembly GCA_963457665.1 of Thysanoteuthis rhombus. Classification (NCBI taxonomy): domain Eukaryota; kingdom Metazoa; phylum Mollusca; class Cephalopoda; order Oegopsida; family Thysanoteuthidae; genus Thysanoteuthis; species Thysanoteuthis major. The sequence goes on along the minus strand of OY735210.1, from coordinate 5,717,073 downwards.
AATAGTTTTCAGGCTCTAATTGATTTATTAGTAGAAATTTGTGACTGCTTTTTACATTTAAGAAATCTTTTATAATAGCTGCAGAAAGGGGAGCTTCTGCTAATTATTGCTGCGTAGGTAGAACTTAAATTTAATATAGTTATAATTTTCTTGATTTTTATATGCTTTGAAGTGTTGGTAAAGTTTGCCTATTGACAACACTGTTAATTGGGGTAGTGGAGAAAAACTAAGACCTACACTTGTACTCAGCCTGAATGAAAATATACCAATACAAATACCATGTCTATTTGGTATAGAAACTGTATGTACAATTTATAATTTATAAAGCTTTTCCTTTAGATATAATTTCTCAATGGTCTTGAAAAACAGTTTCTTACAAACTGACAGAAAAATCAGTTATTAAATTCTTAAAATTACTTTTTGTTTTAAATGATAAAGAATTTTTGAATGGGTTATGTTGTAAAGCAGTTTCAGTTATTCTCCTGCTTATAATCATATACACAAATATTTCTTAGATCCTGGTCAAAAGTTTCTACTTCTCTGAAATTAAGGACAAAGGTGTTGGTTCTCATTCTAAACTTTTTAGATTGGTTGACAGCCATTATTCAATTGGTTTCTTTTTATTATACTATTGATCTCTGTAAAATCTCTTAGCCTAGGTATTTCAGATGACCTTACAAGTTTAGTTCATCAGGTTGAAGCTTTCTTGGTTATATTTTCACAGACACTGCCAACCACCATAATTTTTTTGAACAGTTGAATGATGAATTATGTTCAATGAGCTTTACTTATTTTACGCTGGGAATAGAAGGAAGAATCTTTGACTTCTATTGATTAAGTCTAATGATTCCTCACTAATCCATCTCCTGGTTTGTAACCATCTATTACAGCTGTGTTCATACTGCATTTTGCTGAGGATGTGGCTTATAGGGTTCCTTTGTTACTTGAAATTAAATCTGTGTGTTTTTTGTTTGGCAGTCACCTAATAACCGTGATATTTATATTCTTCTGACATACCCAATTTCTTTTCCTTGTCTAAGAATTCCAAGCAAGATGAGAAATATTTTTCTGGTGTTGTGATCTTGACTAGCTCCTAATTAATTATCTTTATTTTTGCTTTACACTTTGTCTTCTAGTTTTTTCTTACCTCTCGATGAGTGCTTCTCTTTGGGTCCTCATTAGGTGGTGGATAGTCTTGGCTGGCCAAAGATTAACTCGAATATAAAAATATATCCATAGGTTGCCAGTAGATATCAAATTGTTGTCTATTAATTTTGCCACACATAGATATTTTTTTTAAAACTAAAATATCTGTCCTCCTATGACTGTTAAGGGACATATCTAAATGGAAGCTTGCAATCATTTTAATTGTCAAAAAGAATAACTTTTTAAATTTATATCTTTTAATAAGCAGTTTGAGAACAGCTTGTAATTTTAAACTGTAAAATATATTAAGTACTGAAAGATAAAGGAGGCATCTACTAAGAAGTTTAAGCGCCAGTATTGCCCAGATCATGTGATCCTGCAAAGATTTTCCTAGATAGACAGCATCTTATCAAGGATCATCTTTCTAACAAGTTTCAAGTAAATTTGACTTGAAACAACTGAGAAACCATATGGGTTGGACTAATGGACAGAGCCTCTTATAAAGCTGAAGATGCCTCTAAAAATATTCACTAATATGAACAGATGTTTAACTCACAATATACTTGTTCGAAATGATTTTCATTTGTCTGTTTAAATCATCTTTAATTTATGCAGTCAACAGATGTTTTTATGTGTATCTAATGTAAAGTCATGCTTAGTGAGGACACTTTTAAATTTTGTTTTTTATTTCTTGTTATTTCACCTTTTTACAGATGTATGATTTTAGGAGTTTGATGCTTCATTGAATTTTGTTGAAATTTTAAAATATTTCACCATTTTTATTTCACCAGTCTTTTAAGCTATTACATGCTTCATTGAGACAATTTTTACAATGCTCTGATAATAATGTATAATCCTGTCTCACAAAACGTCATGTTCAGCTTCCTTGCAATGCCATTTTTTCATGTTGTTGATGTGTTCTACAATTTATAATGCTGACATATTATCAGAAGCCATCATTATCATAAATATGTAAGAACAGAATTTTTTTTCTCTTCTTCCGTAATGAATTACTAAAACTCAATTCTGTTGGTTCACCAGTAAATAGTTCTGCACAACCGAGAGGTTGGCAACGGATCAGGCTATTGAGTTTTCGCAACAGAAGTTATACAACCAAAGACTTTCGCCCAGCAATAACTGGTCAGTAACTTTGCCATCATCCTTCTGGATGCATCTCTTCCATTCCACAACCACCCAAAAGAAACATATAAAAAAAATATAGATTAAACCACTACTAAGTTCACCCTTTTTAATTTCAATTTGAATGTTAGATTACTTTTCTCTTGACAACTTATCATTGCCTATGTTTGGATATACTTTAAGATGATGATTTTTTTTCTCTGTGACTTTTTTTTACTGATATTGTTGCTTCTCTTTAACTTAACCTTCCTTTCTTATTGTCATTACTTGCATATTCTCTTTTGCTATGTTATCTAAACCCAATTTTAGTATTGAAAATGGATACTTCCCCAAATAACTGATTAACTGTTTTTATAGACCTGACCTAATTTTAACAAATCCTCCTTTGATGTGTATACTGTAAACAAGAAAATGAATGAAACAATTTTGATATTTTGTTGTGAATGCTTGTCTAATACAACTCTGAACATTTTTGCCTGTGTGCTCTTCTCATTTATGATGACTTCAAAATGATAGTAAATATTTCTGTAAGTCTCCATCACTTGTATTATCTACAATCAAGCATATATTGAAAATTTCTTATTGCATCAACTGAAATTAGTAAGAAGATCATAGTTTAGTATGAATAGGTAAGTACTAGATTGTGGGCAGATAGGTTGTTAAATCAGGTCCCATTGACGGCTGTTGATTTATAGTCTTTGAGATTTCAAGATGAGTTGTTATTCACTGATTTGACTTTGGACTATCTTCATCTTTGTTGTTTCTTTCATATCACCTTGTCCCATGCAGAATCTGTTGTTGGTTGGTTTTGCTTATAAAATTCAGTTTGTAGTCATTCCATGATGTTTTTGTGCTTTTTTGCTGACTCTTGCCATGGCAGCTTTTTCAACACAACTACTGCGATATTCTTAGTAGCCAAGTATGCAATGCCTTCATGCAAATCTTTATTGAAGATTTTACAGATTGAAGAACTTTGTAAATGTCAGTTGAAGTTCAGTTTCATTCAAATGCAACAAAATATCTTTTCATGTGATGAGTTAGTATATTAAACTTTTCAGAACATTGGGTCTTTATTAATTAAGTGATCACCTAATATATGGAATAATATAGTCTTTGATTTATTTTTCAAACTCGACAACTGCATTTAGTGATAACAAAATATCATCATGAAGCTCCATCAGCATTTATATTTTCTATTACATATTTTTTCTGGTAAAAATTTAACAAATTGAGTTATACATAGTGATTTTGCTGTCTTTTCATGCTTATGATGAGTCAAATCTTTTTAGTTGATATTTTACCTATGTTTCTATAGATTATTGGTATTCCTTATTAACGTTCAACATTATCTATCAGTTTGTGTGCTCTCATCTTGGATCTTTCTAATATGACCTCAGAAGAAAGAAATCATTCTTCCTTTGTATAATTTTAACATTTACTTGGATTTAGAGTCGGATAGAAAGAACAGAATGCTAAATAAACTATGGTTCTTTATACAAAAGTAGTGCTGGTTATAGTTTAGTTATAAGAGAATTGGTACAGATACCTTATGATCTATGATTCTATTTATTGATTTCAAGTGACTTGAAAAAATAGTATGTAGCTCCTTTTCAGTCACTCCTAGAAGACTTTCAACTAAATGGCAAGCCACTGACATATGTACTTAAAAATAGTGTTATTAGCGTTGGGAGAAGATAATCACAAAACAGTTCAAAATGCTCTTTTGAAGCATATGAAGAGCAAGCTCTCTTGACAAACTTTTGGAAGTAGCCTAGTTAACATAACGTTTAACCTTCCATTTAAATAATGTTTTAAAAAAACATTTCAAATGAAAAGAAAATGAAAACCTTCAAAAACTGTATGCCTGCCATTTTCATCTCAAAATTGCCAACTGTTACCTCTGAATGGATAATGCCAGTGTTAAACACAACAAGGACGAAAGGAATGTAGCAACCTTCTCTGAGGAATAAATGCACTTGAAACATTTAACTCTGTGCAAGACTGCTCCAAGCTATTTTGACTAGGTTACTTCTCTACTGAGCAGATATCATTTCCTCTTCTTAATATCATATTTCAGCCAAGACATTAGATGGAAGTTATTTCTAAAGTGTAGACATTTCACCTGTGTTACTAGCTGCATACATTTATATCTGGATTACTACATGCTTGCTCAGAATGCACTTTAAGATTATGATATTTTAGAAAGTTACTGACTTTATCATCTTAGTTATAAATAGAAAGGAATTTTTTGAGCTACCTATTTAACTTTTGCTATCAATATATGGGTCTCTAAACCCTCTTACACTTTAGTAAATCACAATAGGCATATATTAATCAACTGTTTACATCCTATATATTACAAATCCACGATTGAGCAGAGGTGATCATGCTCTTTGTCCTGATGGGATCATTTTTTTCTTCAAGGTGGTTTGATTATAACTAACATTTTCAATAGATTTCATAAATATTTCTACTTTTTCTCTTCAACATATCTTATACTATCATTATAATAGTGTATATTTATTTAATGCACACACACACACACACACACACACACAGGATATCAAGGTTGATAGTGTAAGATTCCTTTCAGAAAAGATTTTATTACCCTAGTCTAAAGCAGATTCTTTTATGTATAAATTATGTTGGGGGAAACCTTAACAATTCAGTATTGTGGATGAAAACTGAAATCGGGTTCTTGCAGTTCTTAGCAGAGGATAATGTATATAGGTATCTTTACAGGTGTCTAAAATGAAGGTGTGCATGTTTTTTTAACTACTGTATGAGATTGGTAAATTGTGAATTTTCATACATGATTTCATTACATGGTGCACATGTACTGAAGGTTAAAAAAGTTTCTTCTTCTTTAAGAAAAGCTGATCCCATTTTTACAAAGTCTTCAGGCCGCAATTGATGTTGTTGCAATCTAGTTGTGCATTGGAATAGCCTGATACATCTTGACTTTTCTTTAGTTGATTAAATTTCTTATTTTGATGTTATGTAAATAAGAGTGTTAAAGATTCTGTAAGAAATGCACTTCCGCACCAAAGTTTTGATCCTTCTACGAAACCATTCCCAGCATATTTTTTTGCCTCTCTTAGAAAGTGATAATTCACAAGAGACCCCAAAAATACCTTGCATCTAGTTAGACAAGGAATAATCTGAGGTGGTTTACCCTTCTGCAAAATGAGGCATTTTGCACGGACACCTCTAGCCTCGTGTTTAGGAATAGTGTCTCTGTTTTTGTAGAGATGCTGGTACCTGTTCCACAAAGATTGCCTAGAAAGGTTTCTGGACCGAAAGCACATACATATGGTAAGTTATTTTCCCCACTGTAAAATAAACTGCCTAGCTTAGTATAAAAATCCAGGGCAGGTCAATCTGTTCAGATACCTGCTAAAGTTGAAGGTAAGTATATTCTGTTTGTTCTGTCCTGTGCTTAGCTTAGCATATGTGGATATATACATATATTTTTGAAATATTATTTTGGACATGGTCATTATATGTTGTACGTGTGTTGTTTTTTTCTTCCCTTGTTTGAAATGACTCTTCTGACTGAATGATGTCTGTATTTTGTCTTTCCATCTTAGCTATTTGGCACTTTTCTGTTTTCAATAGACCTTTATACTCAGATCTTAGAAGTTCATTCTGGAATACAATATATATATATATATATATATATATATATATATATATATATATATATATATATATATATATATGTATATATATATATATATAAACAATTTGGGGGGTACATAGAAAAACAAAAAACATCCCATCCATAAGTATTATACAGTTGAGGTTTTCAAACTAGAGGCTTCTTGCTTTACTAATCCCTCCGGCTTTGCCAACTTGAATGAATAACAATAGTAATAATAATAATGAATAATTCTTGACTAACATTTTGAAAGATTTAATGGCTTGCTTAACTCATTTAAACACTAAAATTCTAATCACATTTGTCACAATTGGATAATTTCCTTTCTCATTTGTAACATTAAAGATATTATAAAATATTCCATGGCTATACTGATGTTTCTTTTCAGAGGAATTGAACTTATATATTTAAAAATAAACTTAGTTTCAACATTTTGACCTGGTAACTAGCAGACTCAAAAATATATTAACATTAAAAAAAGCAGTCTTTGAGTAATTTTCTTATTTAAACTTTTTTTTCTAATGTGTTTCATGACTATGAAAAAAGTAATTTCTCCAAGGTATGTTCCTTATATATAAGTTAATATTTGATAAGCTTTCCTGTTTTGAATATAGAAATAAGTACACAGTACAAACATATCCATCATATCTTCTTTGTTTCCTCCTCAAAATTACTTCGAAGTATTTTTGATCCAGTGAAGTATATTAAAAAAATGTTTAAGCCAGAAAAACTCGAAATGCCTGAATAAATCTTAAGGAAATTATGTATAGCAGTTTTATGATTTTTCAGATTTAAAAAAAAAAAACTCAGTTTTTGAAATTCTCAATTTGTGTAGAGTTTCAGTTTTCACAAATTAATTTTGATATGGAGCTCTTTCACTTTTGCTGAACATAAATTCAAAATTAAACATTTTCTTGAATGAATTTCAAATATTAACACACACAATGCTTTACTAAAATCCTGTTTTTGTACTCATTAAGAATCAGTGTTAAGTAACAGTTCAAAATTTTGTCTTGCTGTTTAGTAATTCAAAAATGAGCTGGTAAATGCTTTCAAAAATCTTAAACCATTTCAGAATCCAAATCAAATGTTATAAGAGTAAAATACTTAAGATATTATTCAAGTACAGTATTAAGACATTGAATTTTTCATGAAACAATATAAAGTTCTTTTCTTTGGATATGTGTTCTTTGATTATATGTGGAGTTGTGTAAATGTCATCTTTAATGGTATACACATGGCAAAATAGGATGAAAAAAGTAAATCAGGGCTCATTCTAATAATGTACTTTTCTTTATTTCTGGAATCATTACATATTCTGAAATTTCCTTTTACTGAAATTCATATTTCATTAAAGAAAATAAAAAATATTCATGTGAAGTTTTTAAGAAATTTTTCTTGATGACATGACCCTTTCAAAACTCTTGGTACATATTTATTACATGGTATATATGACTGCTGGGATATACATGTCCCATAGATCCCTTTTAAGAGTTTTATAAAACATTTTGATCAGGTGTCAAGTACCTCGATAAGTTGGTTTTGAAAGGGCTAATTATTTTCTTGAAGATAGTTTTTGCTTTTGAAAATTGGAAAAAAAAAATCATAAAAATATGCCACATTTATGCTTGAGATTGGTTATCAACTTTTGTGAATGATATATAAACGTTTATGGAAAAAAAAAATCAATTGTTCCAAGTTACAGTACTGTTTTATTCATTGCCTAAAGGCATATCTATAAAAAAAATTTTAGATAATTAATGATATCTGTAACACGTTGAGTTTATCAGATGGAAAATTTGCTTTGGCTCCATATTGTTTTATAAATTCATGTTAATTGGAGGTTTCAAGTTATAGGTACCTATTGCATCAGTGCATACTTATCATTTAATTCCATCAAAAAAAAAGGTTCTTATAACCTTCGAACTGATATCATTTTTAAAAAAATGGTATTGTATTAAGTAGCTATGTTGTAAAATATGTAAATCTCTTTGAAAGAAAGCATTCGTCTTTAATCTCAATTTATAAACAATATTTTTGGTATTTAGAAAGTTGCATATATGATGAACAATGGTAAAGAAACTAAATCTTTGTAAGATGCACAAGCAGTAGGTTACTTATTGTGCCCGAAAGCTTATAATCTAAAAATTAAGGTGTTTTTTGTAGTGATCCTGTAAATTATAGCAAAAATGCTATATCAGTTGAGGATGAAAGTTCAAGATCTATTCAATCTAATGTATATGAATTATTTTTTTCAAATTTTAATTGAAAACTCTCCTATGAATCCATGAGTTATGAAAACTTCTTGTAGTTTTATTTCTTATATTAAAAAAAAAAAAGAAATTATAATTCTGAGTCCTTGTTTCCCTAGTATTTATCCAGCATGTTTTGTATATATTCTGTATCTATATATCATGTATGTTTTCTGTCTATTATGCATTATGCCTGTAATTTTGATTGTGTTTCTGTAATTCTCTGTGTTATTGCCATAAATGTCATATAACATTGTCAATATACTCCCAATTGTATCAAGCCTCATAAACCTTACTCTGCAAAAATAAAAGCATTCATGTCAAGACAATGCAGAAAAAACTAGTTTCTATTCACTTGAAACCATATCCAGTGTTTTATTTATATTCTATACTCAAAATATATACAGGAATATATATATATATATATATATATATATATATATATACTTGATCTCTGTGTTTTTTTTATGTAGTACGGTTAAGATATTGCTGTACAAATTTATGTAACTAAGTAAAAGCTGAAAAAAGAAAAAAAAATTGGGAACGAAGAAACCTCACTTATCATGGTATACCTGTAGTCACAACTTTGTGTTACATCACCGGCCATTTTCAACTTGGTTTAGAACTAAAAAATCAGCCAATACTTTCTCAATACAAGAGAAGTACAGAATGGCGTAAGATTAACAGGCATATAAAATAGAATCGACACACCCAAGTTCAATCCTTTTCTCCCAGCTATTTGTAAATAGCTGGGCAGTTGGAACCCTTAAGCCCAGTAAGGCAGTCCATTTATAAAAACATTTCTCTGGCAGAAAAAATCTACAGCTTGGCAGTCACTTTAGCTGGTTCCAAGCTCAGGTAAAGGAGGAGGGTTAGACAGGGGGCTATCTAATCCTCCCAATAAAAAACAAATTGGTACTGAAACCAAAGCAGAATTGTTGTGTCCCTATGTTCCACAAGGAGCCTACAGGAATGGAAAAATTCTCAATGTAATCTCTATCATTTACCAAACACCATTTTTACTGGTATATGCGTTGATATCTCTTCCAAATAAGTACCATTAAAAATATAATTGTAGTTAAAATAATTGATGGTGTACAAGTCAATTCAAAAGCCATATAATTAATTGATTGTGCTAATTAACCACCTAGAAGGCCATCAGTTTGGAGACCCAGTGTGAATCACTTACTACTGTAGTTATGGTCTGCAATACATAGCTTGCTAACCACTACGGTGAGGCAAGGCATCTTATATATTCCTGATATAGGTGAGTTAGATTTTTCTATTATTCTACTATTTTGTAAATACATGCATACTGAGATATTTATTGACACAACTTAGGGGTAATAAATCTTGTTATTTTTTCTCTATGTCAAGTGGGAATTCTTCAAAAATCAATCATTTAGAAATAAATATCTAAAACAAGATAATTTATAATAAAATGAGGATATAAAACCCCAAGTTGGCTCAGGATTAATACTCAATTGTTATATAAGAATGAATGTTACTTGCACAAAAATTTCAACTGAATTCATTCATTGCTAGTCCTGAGATGAATTTAACAAGCATGAACAAACAAAAAAACTTTTCAATTATCTTCAGGTTGTGTGGCATGGAATGCATTAGACCAATATTTTTTTATGATTCTTTTCGCTTATATTTCATTTCATTGCATGAAATGAATAATAAAGATTAAATCTATGTATGGTTCTGTTAACATCATTACTATTATTTCCATTTGTAAATTTTATGCATAATGTGTTTTGTTTTTTTGTAATTTTCAATAGAAATCTTTTTTCTGCATTGGTACACTCATATTCATTTTTTTATGTTCAAACAAATTCAAGTGAATAAAGTTACTATCACAGGGAGCAATTTTTGTTTGGTAAATGCCAATCAGCTGGTTGGTTAATAATTATTTTATAACAATCTGACAACGCATGAAAGGATATTAAATATGGAACTAAATGCTAGGATTCAAATTTTTTTGTTTATTCAACATTTAGTTCTTTGCAGAAAAAGTATAACAAAATAATATAGATATGTATAAACATAGATTGTGTTCAATAGTCACCTTTTCACACCTCATAAGAAGATTGAAAAATAAGTTGCCAAAATGAAAACGTACTTCTAAAAGTTCTAAATTTAAAAGATTAATACATACTATTGAATAAATATCTTATGCAATATTTAAAAACTTGTCTGCTCTATTATCATGTACCAAATGAGTTTTGGCTCGCCAAAAAAACTTAAATAGAAGCCCCACGCATGATGTATGATTTGCATGTTATGTTCATCTATAAATGTATTGAATATTTCATTTAATGTCTTTTCCCTTTGATCACATTTTTTTCTCATATGGTTTTCTTTTTCTTTTTTTTTTCCTTCATTCTCTCCCTGTTCTGTAAAATTCAATTAAATGGTCACATTCTTTCTTCACTGACTTCATGCATGATTTTCTCTACAAGAGATTTCCATTCTTGATGTATAAAAGATCTCTGTTCATTTGTTTTCATTGAAAAGAGTTTTTTTGAAATATTTTTTCTTATTTTCAGTGATGATCACTATCTTCCTTATAGCTATTTGTTTGATTTTCCATTTTTCATATTATGACACAAAAATGAATTTACTTTCACTATTAGCGCTAATATCTTGTCAGTATAGCATCTCCTGATATACAGTGTTGATGAAGATTTGATTATAAATTTCAATCATCACATTTTTTTTCTAAAATTAAATTTGTTTAAGCAGCTAAAGTGCTTGTGCTTACTATATTTGGAAGAAAATTTCCCTCATTTCAGCTTGCAGGGACTACAATCTGCTATTTGAATTGTTTAATTTGTACTGGTTGTTTTTTTTTTTTTGTTTGTTTTTTTAAATTTTTTTTCACTGTTTCATCTAAAAACTGCTGAAACTTGGATTTTCATTCAGGTTTTTCTTTATTTTCCTCTGTTGAAGCCCTCCAAATTCTTCTTTTGATATTTTTAAGTGGTCCATTCTTTTTTTCTCAAAGATATTGTAGCTTAAATTTGAACTTATGTTGACAAGTTTCTACTACTCAGTGATCATCCCTTTCTATATAGAACCAATCAAGATTTTCTATGTCTCTCTCTCTCTCTGATCTATTGGTATATAGCTTATGTTATTTGCTATTAATCAAAAACTACTGAGCATTATATTATTCCATGAGATGACCATCTTATTCTCCTCACCGGTTTCCTGAAACTAAATTAAAGCAGCATTAAGATTCTCCCATTCGTATATGTTGGCCTGTTTCATTTTTCTCCACTAGGTCTGTGTTCAAGTTCAGCTTATCATTGTCGATCCCATCCTTCAATCGTCTGCAAAGCTGACATCTGGGACTTCTTTCGTCTGTGCTCTCCTGGTAAATTCTATTGATATTAACTCCTTCACTGGCACTCCAAAAAGAACATGACTTGCCTTTTTTTTCTTCTGCATCAGCAATCCAATTTGTGCAACAGCCAACCAAGAGGAATCATGCATGTGGGTCAAATTTGGTGGTAGATAGCCAAGAATAAAAATTCCCTGTAACCTTTGCTTGCTGGATGCCTCTCTCTCTCTCTCTATCTATCAATCTCTCTATCTCTTTATCCCTGTTGTAATAGTTGGTTCATTTCACACAAACTTTAAAATTATTGCTCTGTGTTTCCCCCCACCAGCTTTCTCCCCCCCATCCTGGACCAGCTGATCTCCGTTAATGATCAGTCAATTAGGCACCAGTCAGAGCAACATCTATGGTATGAAACCAGCATGATGAGTTCTAAGTCTATCTCCTGAGACAGCTGCACTCTTTGCTGCTTTTTTCATGTGCAGTTAACTATATGCTGACATTTTAGTGCAATTTCCTTAGCTCTCTCTCTCTCTCTCTTCCTTTTTTGCTCTATATCTGGAATCAGATACAACATATCTCTGCCTCTGCTATAATTTGCAGCAGCCTATTCTTTTTGATTGGTCCCTCTCTTTCTCTCTCTATTATTTTTATTCTGTCTCTTTCATGCTTCCTATTTGTGATCATCTGTTGCATTGGTCTAAAACCCTCTCGACTTAATGCTATTATCGCATTTCAAAAACGATTAAGCTGTCTTGTATTCTCAGCCATTTTCCCTGCTCAGGAGGTGTTTGGAGGCCATTTATTGATTCATGAGAGTTGTGCCTGGAAATAAATTTAGCTCCATATAGATTTCTGCAACTATTCCAAATGTTATTACTGTACACTAGTATAATGATCATCGGTTTTTTATGCCCAGGTTTGTCTCCATAGACGAATGTGTTCATTTTTCAGTGTTTGGAAATGGAAGGTTTCTCTGAACTTTATCCTCTTTTAGGTAAATTATAGACTTTTTTGAGCACACATTACAGACTTTTTTAAGCATACATTTTAACAGGCTGATGCTTTTTAATATCATGTCTTTCATGTTTGAAAGTATGGTCTACTTATTGCTGAAGCAAATTAATACTTTTTTTTTTAAATCTGAAGCAGTGGTGATAAGTATCAAGACCTGATAAAATTAGCTAAATATCATCAATTTTCTTCCATCACTACAATTGTTCTTGTTTTTATATAATTTCATAAATTCATGATATTCACAAATACTGAAAGTGTCTTAAAACCAATACTATTTTCATTGAATTTTGTCAATTACTCTACTTAATTAGGAATGGCAAATTGAGAAAATTTATTCCATTTATTTTAGAATTCTATCCACAAGTGTTCTATTGAAGTTCCCTTTTCTTCCTTGTTTTTAGAATGTTCTTTTTATAGTTTATCTGATTTCTCCAGATTGGCATGGACTGTTCTTTCCATTGTTGCCCAATTATTCAAGGATCAGTGAAATAAGAGCAAAGAAGGAATGTCAGTAAATCACCAACTTCTATTGATGCCAAATCTTACAATAATATATCCAAAGAGTAATGATACCAATCCTGACAAAATTTCCCAATAGCCTTATAAATCAATGAAGGTAATGTGGCTTGAAAATTGTCCAGAAAAGTTATTTATCAAATCTATTTGGCAGCAGTTGGTGCTTCATCTCTGATGTTTTTAGTATTCTTTGGCTGTACAATGGTGTTACTTGGATAGATTCATATCAAAGGTTTGAAGTATGCCAGGATGATGATGACCTTCTATGTTTTCTGTATTACTGCTCCTTCTTAAAATTCTCATTTATGAATACATTTTGTTTGAAATGTATCCTGTACTTGGAATCCCAATATTTTCTGTTTCATAATTTCTTTTTCAATTGTATATTGTTTTTCTTTCTTCTATTCAGTCATATAAATTTGTATATGTATATATTCAGATTAATAACATTATCAGATAATTTAATGCCTCATTTGAATAATTTATCAAAGATTTAGTATTAAGATTTTGATAAGCTACTTCAAGGGTTTCTCTAATTTATTAGTTTTCTTTAATTATGAAACTTTTCATAAATAAGTATATTCCACTTTTTACATTTATGATTTGTGAGATTGAAAACTCCTTGTTTTTCTTAATGAATTTTTAGTAATAGAAAAATTATTCATTTTTGTATGAGTAATCTATTTTTGATGTCTTTTGATAAATTTACCTCTGGGGCAGAAGTCCAGTTGATGACTAGCAACTTCATCTTTGTAGCATTGTCTGTTTAGCTAATTATATTCAATCAGAGAAATTAGTCGTGAGATAAATCTATATTTATTAAGTTGTTATTTTTTTGTTTAGGTAATTTGACATCTCAATTTTATTATATTGAAATAGAATTGTTTGCTTCAGTCATTAATTTATACTAATCTTGTGATTATATTCCATTCAGTTTTGTTATCTTACAAAATTTCGACTTATAATGGATTGAATTTCGCTTTGATATGGTAGGATATATGCTATATTTGATTATTAGAATAATAACCTAAAGCATTGACATTTTCCTCTAATTTCCAATATTTTGATTTATATTTTCATTTTGTTTTTCTCATAATACTAAATGAGTTACTATTCCTTTGCTGCATTCATTATTAGAATCAATTCCTGTACTTAGTTCTTATGATGAAGTGATTGAAATTGATCTTTATTATTTCTATTATGTGTCTAAGAGCAAGAGACAAAAATAGCAATATAACCACAACTAAAAAGCTACATTGCACCAATTTCTAAGAATCAGCTTGAAAACAAGTCACTCTTGGCAAATTCTTGTATATAAAGCCATCTAATTATGAGTAGTATTATCCACCTGCTAGCTTGCAATAACAAAACATTAGTATCTTTAAATTGTAACAGAATAATTGTTTGAAATCGTAGAAATAGTGAGAAATGAATATCATTCAAAAGACATTGCATCAGTGAATGCTACCGGTTTCTGACAAGATCCTAACTAATGATGAATACCTAACATTGTCAGATCATTGAAGTTGTCATTAAAATGTAACCCTGAAGTGCATCCATGAAGGCAGAAATGAAGACGATTCAATGCTTGATTCCAAAACCTGTTTTATCCCAGGGGATTATTGTTTTTCTGGCAAAAGAAGGCAGTGTCAGTCTGAATACCCCAAATCTAATTTAAGTCCTTGGACAACATCAGCTGCTGGCATTTTTCCAATCTTGATAATTTGTAATTTTTATTTTTGGCTCTTTTCTTTTCTGACTCAAAGAGCAACTGAAGGGATTTATGTATAAGAAACTTAGAAAATAGTAAATCTTTTTGCCATATCAAAAACTGATTTTATTTTTATGATCTTGTCAATTAGTTACAATATATTTCTAAATATCTGAGCTTGTTATTGAACACATTTATTAAACTATTGATTTATTAAACTCATTCTGAATTTGCTTGAGTAGAGAAAAAACATTAAAACTAGGAATGCGTTTCTTTTTAATCAGGGTTGCTGTTATTCTTGGCAAGCTATCTTTCAGCTGTAATATAAATAGATTTTTAATTTTTTCTATTGGCAAGATTTTGATTTGCTTTCAATGCTAGCACGTACACCAAACACTGTGTCTTTTAGGTCCTCCAAAAACATTGATTTAAAGGCAGGCAATAGTTGTGTATGAATTGCTTACTCTTATGCTACCAATTTTACCAGTTGATAACAATGTGTTTTCACTGCATACTGCTTCTAAACCCATATACCTTGTGTACTTCTACATGTTGATATACCCTTTGAGAAAATGTAAGCAATTTATTTCACTGCTAGGTAAGTTATGCAAATATTGATCTTAAGTTTTCACATTTAAATCAGATTTTAATTTATTGTTTATCACTCAAGTCAATTGAATCACCGTAGTCCCACAAATGACCTGCCCGATCAATCAGCTAAGTGAGCTACAGATTCTTCTCTCTTTGCTCTTCTGTCTTAGGGCTTTCTTGGTTACATATCTTGGGCTACAGCCTCAAATATTTGTGTGAGTGCACCACTCAGCACCAACTAAAAATGTTTTTTATTTTGTTTTTCTTCAAAAAATTATTTGTTGTGTCTCTTATTGTCATTTTTGACCAACTAATGAAGCTCGGCTAAGATATATTTTTTTTGAGAGAAATTTAGATATTTTTTTAGATAATCGATCTGGCACATGCTCGGGCTACGGTGGTTCATTTATGCTAGGTACAGTTATTTCTAGATGTATTTGCATAAGCACAAAAAAATACTTGTCACTACTTCACAATTACACAAAAATTGAAAGACTATTATTTTTGGAATGTAAGGTCAGTGGTTCCCAAATGGATAATTGTGACCATTTTAAATTACAGGTTACAAAATTTGAAATCTGAAAAGAATTATCCCTTACTTTAAAGAATATCATTTTGGAATCAATTCATTTAGTTGGATCTTCAAATTTGAACTTTGTACTGAATTCTAAAGAATGATAGCAAAATTTTTTGAATTCTGTTCAGAAATTTTTATCTTTATTTTTCCTCTCAAAAAGATTCCTAAGAAGTCTGTTTTCTAATTTTCAACTTGATGAGAAAAAATATTTTCTTTTGTTTCTGAGCAAAAATTTTGGGAACCTCTACTATTGCAAAAAGAGTTTCTCAGAAAAACAGTTTGTCAGAAGAAAACATGCTTGCTTTTTAATTGAACAGATTTCTGTCATTATTCACGTTATCTCTGTGGTTTTCCATTTTTCTTGTTCATTTTAGGACAATTATTCTTAAGTTCTTTACTTAAAAGAATTTGAGATGTATCAAATTTTCTTCTAGTAAAGAATTTTTTTTTCTTCTCATTCAATTTTCTTTTCATTCAATTTTCTTTTTATATATAAACAAAAAAGTCTTGCAGGTTGTTTTAAAATTAAGTATTTTGTAATATGATCTCAATTTAAGAACTATTGTTGCAAGTAAAAATCTTTCTGGACTATTTCACTTAGATTTTCCCACTGTTATAAAACAGTTTAAGAAAACTAAAATAAAAATTATCAACACTGCTATAATGTGAAATATCATCTCCAGATAAATTGCTTTTTTACTGCAATATCATCTTCAAATGTTTTCTCGTCTTCGGATTTAAGCAGGGTCAATTTTCAACCAGTAACTTCAACTATACGGAATACTGTTTATTCATACCTTTTATAGGATGAGATGTTAATTGGAAAGAAAGGGTTGATCACTTGACCAATGTTGCTACAAAAATGCTCATATCTCAATACAGATGTGGACGGTTTGTTTTTTGAATTTTATTTATTCTAATATTTCTTTCAGCAAAATGGTTCAGAATTTTTAGTTCTCAAACCTGAGATTAACTGATGTTATAGAGTAGCTGATGATAAAACTTCCTTTTAGCCAACAATTGTATGATGTTCACCTGCAAGCTGAGAGAACATGACCATCAGTACTAATTTTATGTTTAAATCGTGATTTATTTTCATTGTAAACTATATCAGAGTTGATATTCCCAGTTTAAAAGACTAGATTACAAACTTCTAACTAATATATATATATTAATATAATCATTTCTAATTGGAACCCTATTAGAACATCACTTCCAAGGTTTTATTTTCGTAATGAAATCTTCATCTAATGAAAAGACTTATTGGAATTTCCATTCACTACAATTAAAATAAAAGAAAATTGATAAAGTGGAAGGGTTGAACGTTAAGATATCCTATTCAACAAAAATTTGGTCAAGCTGTTTTGTTAAAAGGAAAGAAAAATGTTCAAGTTGAAAAATAAATCAGTGTGAAGCTATATATTCTAGTCTAACCTTGGGAACATCTTCATTGTTATTCAAACTGAATAGACCAAAAAATGTATCAGTCAATGTATACAAATATTTCATTTGAATTTCTGAGATGACGAAATATTATTCATTATGATTACCTTTCTTTTGACAAAATTGTTCATCATCTTTAATTCTAGAAACCGAGGTTAACAGCTTGTGTAGAAAAGCAGTTCATATAACTATTACCATATTGAAATATTATTCATGAACTCATAAAGGTCTTATATAAAAATCAAAATATTGATATTGTGTCTAGATTTTTTTCTGGGGATAGGCTAGTCAACTGCATGTTAGGATGAGCAAATTTTCAGCATGTTATGTTTCAAAACCTTTCTGAAGTTTTCTCATAAGTAAGATAATGTAATTTCTGCTGAAATATATAAAAAAAGAAATAAGTGTAATGCTTTGCTTGAATGATTGAAAATAAGCTCCTCTTATTTCCACTTATATATTCTTTTTTTACTGTTGGATAATTTTATTTTACCATTTAATGCCTTCTACAATGATTATCAAAAAAGAAAATGATTTCTATAATCTGAATTATATTTATAAGTTAAAGCCATCCAGATATATCAATTTATTATATATGATCAATGTAAAATTGAAGTACATCTTTGATTTTTTTTTTCTTTTCTTTAATAGTATTTTTTTTATCCCTCACAATTGTGAAAAGTTTACTGTATTATCTTTGATAGATATAAGCTGATTACTATAAACCAATAAGAAAGTATCTTGTATTAGAAAATGTATTTAGACTTTTGCTTACTGTTTTACCTAAGAGATTTTGTGGACAATATACACAGGCCCAACATTGTTTCTTATAAAATATGTTGTATATTTCTGTAACTGAAAGATATCTTCAAATTGTCAAACTCCCAATCTGAACTTATTTTCATACCGTAGCGAGAACATTCCAAATTGGATGTGTAAACCAATATGTGAAATTCACATTCCCGCACTGTAATTTTATCTAATGACCAACTGAAATCAAAAAATCTTGAATAGTAATGAAAATTTATCACAGATATATGCACCGGCTTATTTCATTCTAATAAATAAATATATTCATACAAAAATATATCTATTTTCATAACATTTTTCAATCATTATAATACAATACAATACAAAGGTTTCAGTAATCATCCTCAGTTGGAATAGAAGTTGGAGTTGAGTTTGACCCTGCAGCAGCCAGTCTTGGTTTTTTATAAGAGTATTTTCATATTTTTTTTATTCATTTTTTTCTTTGCTTGTAAAGAAGTATATGCTTTTTTCTTTCTCCTCCCTTTTTTTCTTTTTTCAAATACTTCACATCATTAGAATATAGTTATGTTGTTTGAAGATTCCTTTCATCATCGAACATTACATTTGGAAAAAATCTGAAGAATTTATATTTTATGACGCTGTGTGCAAACAATTAGGGGAAATCGTCATATTTACAAATATTCTGAATATATCTGTGTAAGTCACTTGAATATTTAATTATATAAACTCTCATTATTTTGGATCTAACGTTTACCATAATTAAATAATGTTTTGCTAAGCAAATACATGGGAAAAAAAACATTTTTCTTCTGTTTTTTTTTATCTTTTTTTTATTTCAGCAGTGATAGAGTGATCAACTATGTAACCATGGCATATAATGTTACATGAACTACATGAGTAGGATGTCAGGATGACTTTGTACAAAATGGATATGTGATGTGTGTAACTGAATTGATATTTCCTGGGTGATAGCTGAAACATTCATGAAGCATGTTTTTATATCATTGAAATGCATGTAGACCTGAAACATAGTTATTTTTCTCTTGCAGTTTATTTGGATTAATATTGACTAGGGTCCAGGCTTTCAGATATCTATATTTTATTCTTCATATTTTGATCGTCTTTTCATTCTTCTATGTGCTATTGGTCACAATGTAATTTGGAACTATCTTCATGCATGGAATACTCAGAACCAGTATTCACTCAACTGAATGGGTAGAGATTTAAAAGAAAAAAAATTGACCTCCTGTTGACTCGTTCTTTATTGCAGTTTCCTTGGATAAATGATATTGTTGCTATTTCACTTACGTAGTATTTAAAACATTTAAAAGTTTGGAGGTTACAACATGCCTCTTATTTCAATCTTTTCCAAATTGGACCAATCATACATTTTACTTATTCAATTTATGGCTAAAGCTTGCACTGTAATTTATCAGCTTTGAACAAAATCCATGTCATTTTTCTCAACTGAGCTCATTAATTTGTCAAATGCATATAAAGGTTTTTGATTTATAGGAAAAATAAATTTGAATAGGAAACACTGAAAATATTTGTTCTTAATTCTTTCCATTTGATTATAGTCATGAATTTTTGAACATTAGACAAATTAACATTTTTAGATATGCTAGATATCTAACATCAATTGCTATCACTGACTGAATGACAGGCTGACTTACCAAAATGTGAATTATGCCCCTTGCTCTGTGTAGCCATTTTAGATGTTTTTTCTTACCTAAACCTAGATGTTTTAGGTTGCATTTAGATGTCAGAAATTGGTACGTAGATGATTCTTGATTAAAATTAGTAATATTTTTATTCAATTCATGGTAGTAAAAGAAGTAATATTTTTAATAAATAGAGTAATATTTTGATACAGTAAATGTTGAAGATTATCATCACATTCAATTTATTATTAATATGTGATATATTTCCTAGAATTTAGATATATACTTGGAGAATCTAGAGATGTTTCAAGATATTTTTTGACTAATTTTCAGATGGCAACACTGCCCTTGCTTGATCTTCACACCAGAGAACTAGCACATCTATGGTCTAACTGCCAGGCTTGTTTTCATGAATGTTTTCTTTTTTTAATTCCAGTTTTTTCATTAATACTTTCTATGTTGTTGTTTTTTTTGTTTTCTTTTTTTTTAAAGGAGTATATTAACCAGTTGACACTTGTTGACTGATAATATTTTGAAATTGTTTTAATCTTCAGAAAATTCCCGAGTGTATTGATTTCTACTCAGCTGCCTTAATTTTTATCTATATGATTTAAGCCTAATATTAGTTTGTTTTCTGCTTCAGATTCTATGGAAGAAAACCCCACTGATGATACATCACACCATGGCAGTGGAACATTACCTGCCAGGTAAATTGATATTACACTTACTTTGTTTCAAATGCAATAACAAGCATCTTGTCCGCAGAAAGTAATTATTCGACTTGTTTTCTGGATTTACTAGAAAGCATCCAGGGAGCACATACTAACACCATTGTTACTAAAAATGAAATTCTTAGATGCCTTAATCTGCCTCAAAATTCAGTTGATTACTTCCTGGCCCATGGCCCACCTTTCAACAAAATGTTTGGAGATATTGGGAGGACAAACAGATGGACAAACATGGCTGAATACATAACCTTAGTCCGACTTCATTGGCTGAGGTAAAAATATCTTGCAAGACTAATTGATTACAGTTTTTATCTTATTTTATGTTTCTATTATAAATATGATGAAAAATAAACTGGCTACTTTTCTAACATTATTTATCTTAACATGAGAGGACTAAGAAATATTTTGCAAATTTGAAATTAAATGAGGAAATTCTAAAACTCAAAAGCATCAGTGATAGACATTTTACTTTTAATAAAACATGAATTTGATTTCTACTTGTAGGTTAGGAGGTATCATTGCATTCATTTCAAGAAAACAACCTCCTTATCAATAATTTGTTTGATATGTTTAGAGAGTGAATAACGTATAAAATATTGATTTGAAGATCATTAGTTGTACACTTCAGTTACCCTCAACTTGGGGTGGTGGTAACTAATTTGAGTAAGAACTGCCTAATTGAAATTGAATTCTTTTTTTTATTCTTTAATCTGAAGTTACTTGCGATAAATTCCTTTTTTACTTGTTCGAGTACTGCTCAAGTTGAAGGTATTCTATGATTACAGGTAGTCAACTTACGAACAGACCTAGGAACAGAATTCGTTCATAGCCTGGGGACTGCCTGCATTTTATTACCTGCAAAATAACAACCTATTGCAATCAGATGGCAACAATGTACTCATGAATAATAAAACTATTTATTTTGTTAAATGTAATGAAACAATATTTGAATAATTAGGATGAATTCCCTTGGGTTAATGTTTTAAAAAAGTTATTTATATTTTCGTGGCTTCCTTATCAATTTAAGCCTAAAAAAACAACAAAGATTTATGTTGGTATTTTTCTCCAACTGATATGTTATGGCTAAATCAAAAAATAATGGAATGCATAAGAAGTAATAATCTATCAAGTATATAAAGTATTCAAAGCTCAGATTAAGCAGAATAATTATTTTTTAAAGAAAAGTACTGTAACTGAAGTGTAAATTCCCTATTCAACTCGATCTTCTTTAAACCTCACTTGAAATTATTTCAGACTGGGTTGGGTAAGATCTAACAGATACTTCCATCTGTATAATTCTTATTCAAGGTGCTGAGTTAGTTCAACTCAAGGCATAATGTGACTTTCAGGATAATTATTGGCAATCTTATATATGGCATAACTGAATTGATATTTCTCTAGTGATAGCTTTGTAGCCAGAGCAATAAATCGTGTAATTTATTGTTTAGTGCTGAGATGATGGACTTTTTTCATTCTAATAGTGGCAAAGTGGTGACATCATCAGCAAACATCCAGTTCCAGATTGTGTAGAAATAATATAGGAAAAATCGCACTTTCATCTTTGCTGATTTTTTTTTTTTCATTATTTCGACTGAATTTTTGCATAGTTTGTAAATATAGGACAGCCAGTTTATACTGTATAAAAAATTTTGATAACTTTTTTTTTTATTTACACATATTAAAAAAAGCAAATGAGGACAAAATGAATGAAGGGAAATTATATATATATATATATATATATATATATATATATATATATATATATATATATATATACCTTTAATTTGATTTGTCCTTATTTGCTTTAAACGTATTACACCAGTTTTAGTTTTTATAAATGTAAACATTGTCTACATGAACCTAGAATTGATGAAATGTCAAGAAAGTTATCAAAATTTTAATACAGTATAAACTGTCTATCATATACCAACAAACTAAGCAAAATTTAAGTCAAAGTAAAGAAGAAAAAAAAAAAAGCATGATTTTCCCTGTCTTTTCAATACAATATGGAACCAGATATACACTATGACATCAGACTTTGCCACTCTATTCAGCTGGTACAAGGAAAACTGACTCACATACCAGAGATGAACTTTTTTTTTCTTTTATAATGTCCCATCAACAGAAACCAATCATGTAGCTGGTTAAATCCACAATAGCCAAGTGGAATAATTATCCACAAAGATGAGGATGTCTGATTAAGTCAGCAATAAAAAGCTATCAAAAGCATTGACTGTTGACTTCTCATAGGTCCAGAATTGAAGCTATTAGTTCTTTTGTTTTCTTTTGTGCTTACATGTTTTGAAATCAAACATCTACTCCAGAAAGTGGATGACATGGGTGGTGGTTGTACCTGGTGACAGACAAAATTCAGATCTATTTGTGCCTGTGATTATCTCATTGATTTTTTATTGTTGTCACCTTCTGTCCAGTCTGACTAAATCTTCCATCCTTACTGCCTACCCATAAACTACATCCTTTCAACAACACTATCATCACCATTTGAGCTCCTTGCTTACTGAATACTTGCCAGCTTCTTTTCTCTCTCTGAAAAAAAAATAACCAAAAACCATTTACTTGACTCTACATGGTTTCATTTCACCCAGTTTGCATGAAATTCTCCAAGAGATTTGACCATATGCGTAATCTTCTGAGGTATTTCTGAATTCACTGTTTGCTATCTTGTGCAGATATTTGTACAATTAGGTATTCTGGATTTCACAAATACCTAACTGATCATGTGATATAAGGGATGGGCTTGTACCTAATATTTAAGCTTCATCCTTGGCTCAATCCATGCCTTATGTTTAAAGGACTAGTATGATTATCAGGTATATTATGTGACCTATATTCCTACTTACCAAGGTATTTAGTGCTTCAAATGGACATTATTGGAGCAGTTCAATTGACCAATTTTAGCTGTCGATGTATCCATAAGATAAATTACTATTTAATATCAATTTAGATCTAACTTATAGCAAATATTTTTCTTGTTTCACTTAATATTAATCAGCATTTTTAACAAAAAATGAAATGAACTGATCATCATTTCTTATTTAGGGTTTGTCTTGTATTATACTTCTGGATGAATTTTGATGCTAGAAGAGCATTCATTTTGCCTTTAGTTGACTACTTATCATAGAAGAATATAATATACAATATGTAACTTTTTAGAATTGTATAAAACATCTGTTCTTTATTTTAGGTATTTTCATTAAATACCCAAACTTTAAAAAACTGATATATCTTTGTTGATACCTTGGAATATGATTTTGTTGTTTGATAAATGCAAGCCCTTGAGAAATGCTTACTATGAATAATCTCTTATTTGACTTAGTCATATATATAGTTTTGAAAATTATGCAAGCTAACATAGCAAACAAAATGAGGCAGATGTGACTAAGTAAAAATAAAGGAAATATAAAATCAACTTGTCTCCCTCTTGTGATAGGAATTTCCTTCATCTTTCAAGAGTTATCAGGTTATCATCATGAAAGCATTGCAAAAATAGAGATTTAAATTGAACAGATAAGTTGTTCTGTGAGAAAAAATATGAAAAAAATTGTTTCTACAGAGCGCTCTTCTTTTTTTATACTAGGTTTTAGTTTTTGAAATGTAGGCCACTGCATGGCTGGGATGTGTGGTGGCTACTAACTGCTGCTAAATATTCTCCCCCACAGAGATGTATGTGTAACAGATATACTCTGTAGAAGAATGTAGGTATGTGGATGCATATAGCAGTGCATATGGACCATAACTAAGTTACTACCTCTGTCTTGTTCAGGTGTACTTCTCTTGCAGGCTCTATAGTTTCATGCAAACTTCCTCTCTTGTTTTGTATTCTTCACTCTTGGATTAAAATGTAAGATATTTTCCTTTCATTGGAATTTTTAAAAAATTTATTTGAATTTTTGTTTTATACCAAACATTTTCATTTCATTTATTTGTCAATTTGGATAAATAATTATTACTTGTTGCTTTATTACTTGAAATAACATTGCGCACGAAACAAAATGTGGCAGTAAAGAAGTACAAGAAGAAATAACTCGGTCTGTAAACAATAACTAAAAGAAACATACATGTAAATATTTCTAAAAGATATATGTTCATGAATTATACATTTTGAGGAAAAAGAGAAATGGGGTTGCCTCTGACTAATAGAATTGTGTGAATTCTCCTAAAAGATCATCCATATGAATTTTGTAAATGACAAGAATCTGGAACCAAAATGACTATTTTTATATCACAGTGATTTAAAAGAATTCTGAATACATAAAAACTCCTGATAGCTGATTACCATACTGATCTTTATAAGCTAAATTATTTCTCAGATTGAAGAAAGGGCGACTAGTGTTGTCAACACTTTATTACAATAAAATAAGTCAAATTCACTCTGTGTACAATTAATTACAAGTTTGAAACAATGAAAAGTACATTCTTTAAGAAATATTAACAAAAAACAAACACTGGCAACAAGATAAAATGGAAAAAAAGGGATTATCCAGGCTGTGAACTTACACAGCCATGTAAAAGGAAAGGACATAATCTGAAGAGCAAAATATGAAACTATAAAAAATATATTTCAGAGAATGATAAGAGATATGCCACAAATACTAACAAGGAGGAAAAGTACCCTCATCTAGAGCAACCGTGTATATCTCTACTGAGTTTTACCATCGGGAAAGACTCTATTTAATACTACACTTGGACACATTATACAAAATGAATTTAATCTATATTGTAATCAGAAGCAGAATGACATCTGTAAACAGTTACATTATTGTGCTTCAGTGACAGTCAGCCATACTAAATGCTGTCAAATCTACCAAAAGGTTATGAAATAGATGAAGTGCCAATTATTAATAGTAACTACCATGAGAGATGAAATATTCCAGTGGATTTGAGAAACCAGATGAGAGAGAAGTATGTTTTTCTCTTGAATCAAACAAAAAAAAACACGAAAATAACCGAATGCTACAGTAATAAAATTATTGTAGTTGTTCACAACATCAAGGTACAGTTGAAGATTTTTTTTTTTTTTTCGAATTGAGTGAAAGCTGAGAAAATAGCAGCTGATAACATTTTTTTTTCTTCCTCTCTTCAGGATAAAGACTTGTTTAACATTATTTTCATTTGCTGTTGATTGTAAATGAATTTACCACCATCATAAATAATTGCATGCCTATCTTTCTTACATTATTAGGAAACTTTTGATTTTTCATATATATATATATATATATATATATATATATATATATATATATATATATGTGTGTATATCCAATCTGTATTCTTTGTGAGAAGTATTAAAAAAATTTTTTTAAATAAACAATTTTCAAAACAATCATCAAAATTGGCAGAATATTAGTGATCAACCTTATATATGCCTGTAGTGTACTTATTGTTCCAAGACACAGAAATTCTACATCTGTAGCACAGATTGTGGAAGTAGTATTGAAGGCAGCTGATTTATTCTACTGGGCAAGATTTGAAGGAAAAAAAACAATGCATCGCAAATTTCATCTTGATCAAAATTGATTCGTTACTGTGCTTCAAATTAGAAGTGACTAATACTTTATTTTCCCCCTTCAGCTTTAAATATGGTTCTGAAGATGACAACTCCAGTATAACCTCAGGTTCTGGATTTGGTGCTCAGAGCAGTCCACACTCAGCTTCCCAAAACATGGCTCAGCAACAGCAACTACAGCATCAGGGCCTGCCCTCATCATGCATACAGGTGCCCTCTCTGGGTAGCCAGCATCCAACTTTCAATATAGATTACCATATCCTTGAACAGCGAGACACAATGGAAAAACTCCAGGATAAATTCCAGCGACTTGCAGATGAATTTGAGGTCTACAAGGTTGAGGTATGTAAATTGAGGACACCCCCCCCCCCCGCACTTCTCATGACCCATCTCTTATTCAACAGGAACATTTAATGTGGAGTTGTCTTTTAAATTCATGTCACATTGATTTTTAATGTTTGATCTTTTTTGAAAAAAATAAATGCTATGATATTCTATTCAAGCAAATACAGTCTACAGTAATTAAATTTTTCCCTTTAATTATACTATCTACAATATTTACCATTATCTCCTGAAGTTACTCAATTATTTTCAATATAATATGAGAAACCTTTTTTCTGAAACTATTGCGATCTTATACAAGGATACAGAGTTCTTTTGCTCATAAGTCGTTTCCTATTTCTACTATTCTTCCAAGTTTGAAATAGTTTGGCTTGAGAAAGAAGACAATCTTTTACATTGATTTTTGGCTTTGTGCATTTGTTTTCACAGAGTCAGTACTTCGATCTATGGCAATGTTCATGTTGGTTCAGGTATGAAGCAATAACCAATATTTTTAATTGGCACAATTGTGATTGAATAGTTTGAAGATAATGTTGAAATTCTATTGTTTCCTCAAACATAGGATTTATATTGCTATCCATACACTTAATAACCAAGCATCGAATTTGTTCACACCAACATGGCCTTTTGAAATTTGGTACTGTCTCTTACATAATCTCTTAAGTACAAACAAATCATTTTTTCAACCCAGAGATTGTTTATACAAGACTGTTAGGAGTAGACATTGTGAGGTATTGAAAACTTTTCAGATTTTGGAATTTAGTGATTGGTTTCATATCAATAATGACATTTTTTTTCTGCTTCTCACAGTTACCCATAAGGAAATCTGCTGCTCTTTTTGATATTTTCGTGGTCTGCAAAGGGGAGGGGGATGTCTATGAGCAGCAGAGGCATATTTGACTAGAAGCACCGAGATACAACTGCTTTGGTTGAACCAAGGCTGTATCGAAATGAATTTCACTGAGCTCTACAAAACTTTATAGAGTACAACAGAAGTCAACAAGATGACTTTAGGTTGGACTTGAGTCATGTTATGTTTGGCTCCAAATGTGAGCTTTGGTGTGCGTATAACATCCATAAAAACAAATTTGGTTTTTGGAGCTTTTTGATTTTCAGAAATTTGGATAAGAGATTATTTACTTGTATCAATAAGCTAAACAGTTAGAATGATATCTGTGTATCAATGCTGGAATAGATTAAATGATTTTCTACTTGACCTGGATTAGCTGTTTGATTATCAGAAATATGTCAAAAGGATAGAATCTGGAAAGAATGTACTTTCTTTGTAGTTTTCTCTCAACAACAGTGTACAGGTAATTGAGAACAAATTATAACATAAAGAAAAACAATGATATTCAATTGAAAAAAAAGATCAATATTTTCTCGTGAAAATTATTACACACTAAATACAAAGAAAAACATTTTTCAATAAAACCATACTCTGCCTCAAGGACAGCCTTGGAAACAACTGCATACCCATATCATGTATAATGGCAGACAAGAACTAACTGATAAATGATGCGAATTAATATTCAGAAGTGATTTTAAAATATTGACTGTTTTAGCCATTTTTCAAGATATTGATATTCAACTATAAGTGCAGAGTTTTACCCAATGTGGCTTCTACTATGTAACGGGGACAAGGTATGGAAATCTAAGCCTAACAAGGGAAGAGATCAATATTACTTGGATCCTTCATTGTAACACAGCTACCATTGGAATATTCTGTTTACTATTATCATTGGAAAACACTGTAGAATGAATCTGTTCACTACCATCATTGGAAAAGGCTGTAGAATGAATAATCTGAAATGCATTTATAACAAAAACAAGTTCAATCATCTAAGAAACTCTTTTAATGTTAATGGCCCTTCTCAAAACTATAGACAGTATCTTGATTTTTTGTATTGGGGAGTAATACTTGGTTGTGTTTTCAGGGGGAAAATTTCCTTTGAAAATATTATTCTGCATGTCTCTACCTTACTTTCTCTGAAACGTTTCGATTTCAGTAATTGGGCTGGAGGAGAGAAAAAGTTATGTGGTTTACTGAGGTAATAAGGCTGATAGGGCCGGAGGGGAGAAAAGAAAGTTAGGTAGTTTACTGCGGAGGTTGGAAGATTTTTGCATATGAAACTGAACCATGTTTGTATATTATTTGGATGTAAACATAGCCATGCACAAAGATTAGAAAGGATGGGGGGAGAGAAGATACAGGCAAAAGGTAAGAAGAGGCATAAAATGATAATTTTAGTTATCAACCCCTGTGGAATTTCCACAGTCTAGCTAGTTTTGTTTTTTCCCAAAAGATTGTATATGATTAATATCTAAATGCAGGTCAAGTTAGTCACTCAATAGAAACCGCCATATGATAGTCCCTTGGCAGCAAGCCATGTTGGGGGTGATCAATTTTAAAAAAAGTAGGAGAAAAGAGATGATCCATGAATTAGATACATGATCACTAAAATGTCTGAATTTTTAAAAAAAGAGATGAATTAGAAAAATTTGGAAAACAGGGTTGATCAAGGAATGAGGTTCTTATCTCTCCTTTTGTTGGACAGCAATCACTAAGAATGTCTGAATTTTCCAAAAAAACAATTGGATATAAACTGGTGACCAATTTAGCATAAACTTTCATTGTAGATTGAATATCCCACCTCTCTCTGGGGATGGGATTTTTTTTGAAAAAGTCTTCAGGAGGTGTGCAGTAGACTACTAATGCAAATTTTCAAGGCTGTAGCATGGAAAATGCATTTTGTACATTTTGCACATTTTAAAACCCTAAAAGTTCTGTTGTTTTTTGGACAAAAAGCTTTTAAAAGCCAAAGAAAAGCACTTTTTAAAAAAGAATTAAGAAACCCTTTCAGAAGGGGTCTAGTAGAGTAGTAATGCAAATTTTCAGCACTATATATTGATTGGTGCCACCTGTAGACATTTCAGATACATATTTACATAGATACTTAGGCAGAATGGAGTAGAAACTGAAGCAATCCATTTTGACAGTTTTACTGACACTTCCTTATAGCATGTCATTGTTTGTGACTGAGGTTTGGAAGTAACAAAAATTTGCAAACTCAATAACATGGGTACTTCTTGATGTATTATCATTGACCTTTGGCATTCTATCCTGCAGAGGTTCATGCCCGGGTAAGACAAAGAAGGTGCAGGGTCAGGATTCACCCCACGGGGCTTTTCCAGGCACCTGTATCCTGAACACCAGATACAAAAATCCAGAAACAAATTAAGTGGCCCCCAGCTAACAACATTGTCAAGTGGTAGTCTGTAAGATACTTAAATCAGCAGCTAGAGGAAATTCGGACAGACGGTTGAAAGCAATAACAACTATGATTGTCAGCCTAGTGTCAGAAAGGTTTGTAGACATCAAGTAGAGGCAGCCTAATAAAACCTACAACACAAACAATAAGGCCAACAAAATGAAAGAATTAAGGGAGGAATTCAGGTCGCTAAGGAAACAATACAAAATGGCCAGCACTGAGAAACACCAACTGCTAGTGGAACTCAGGGGAATATTGAGGGGCAAATTAAAAACCATATGCAGAGCTAGAGAAAAGAGAGAGTAAGGAAGCAGGCCAATTTCATCTTCAGCCTATTTGGCTTCTTTAGGATTCTGCTCAGTGACGGAGTGGCCTTTACAAAGCACGGGAAAAAAAATTAGCATCTTCATAACATCCAAGAAGTTCCTGAAAAACCAAGCACCCCCCAGCAATAAAGTTTGATATGAGGGTGGCCACCTGGAAGGGTATCATATGTTATTTACAAATGTTGTCCAGGTTTCCCACAGATGCTTTGGAAAATCTTAGGAATAATCTGACAGAAGGGAAGAGTCTCTCGCTAATGAAGACAGGCCAAAGACACCTTGATACCCAAAGAAGAGGATTTGAAAACAATCGATCAATTTAGAATCATTTTGTTACTTCATAATGAAGGAAAGATCTTCAGTATCATGTCGAAGTGCTTAACAAAGTGCTTTCTCAGCAGCAAATACATAGCCATGAAATCCAAACCAGCCAAATCAAGATGTCAAGTGATGAATTAAGCAAGGTCATTGAAAAGTTGTGCTTGACAATCTCTGGAACAACCTTCCTTCATCTAAAAGAGAAGCCCATTAAAAGCCACGGCAAGCTTTTCAACATTGGTATGGAGGACAACGCTGCTATCTACAAAATAGTCAGCAACCTTGAAGAGTGGTTGTTCAAGATCAACAAATTGGGGTTACCAGGCTGTTTCAAGGCCTGGATTTACCAGCATGGTTTGCTGTCCTGTGTGTTATGGTTATTACTTCTGTATAAAGTCCCAATGACAATCATGGAAGCAATGAAATACAAGATAAGTGAATACCTATGGCTACTTTCCTAGTCCACAAATAAGCACATCAAAAGGCATGGAGAAGAACCAACTCATCCAGGATAGAGTGCGAGCAGGCGCTAAGGAACAATGAATGTGCAAAATGGTTTGGCCAGGTCCGCAGGGATCACAGACAAGGTGGGAGGGCATAGAGCGATGAAAGGTTACCTGGTTGGATTCCTGGCAATCTGACTTTAGCCAAATCATATTCCTTGTCCAGACAGTTTACAAATCCTACTGAGCCTGGCAAATCTTTGCATATGGGGAGAGGCTCATTACAGCACCACCTCAGTAACTGCTCCAAAGCATTGGGTATCAGTCAGTATCAATGGTGCCACAACCAAGAGCTAAAGGCAATAGCAGTTATTTTAGCCATCCAGTCTAGCAAATGTTAAACGGATAAGCACAACTCTCATCCAATTCATCCAAGCTGGAGGAGTGAATCAAGCACACTGAAAAGGAAAGAGCAGACTGCTATCTTTTGCACTCAATTGTCAGGTAAGAGCAGACTTGGAAAAATAATTAAAATTCACCCAAAATATTACCGACATCACTCTGCCCAAACCTAATAATTTTCTCTTACTGTACCAAATAGTTGATGGGGGAACTGACTATACCTTAGGAAGAGTCTATCACACTTGCCAATGAAAGGAAACATGCCAAATATCGACATCCTGTTGAACAGTTTCAAAACAACAGATGGAATACATTCTATGAACCTATCAAGATAGTATGCTGAGGATTTGCTGGGTAATTATTGTGCTAGGCTCTATCAAAAATTGGCAATAAAAGACATCAGACATGGTTGAAAGATTAAGTAGATGGAGTTGGCTGAAAAGACATTATTCATTGAAAAAGGTTGATTAAGAAAGAAAGTACTCACTATACTGCAAACCCATGGGTGTAATTTCATCTTAAAACAGCAAAAAGGATCACAGGTGATACAGGGAAACTTTATTCCCTCAGTTGTGTAAGGCTAGACAGACATTAACCAAACCAATAGAATCTAGCCATCTCATCAAATACATGGGAAGAATGGGGGAAAAAAAAACAGCAAGGGATTTGATTGGCTGACACTATACCTATCCATGAAACTACCTAATAAAGGTGACTAACTACCATTCAGGAGCCAAATTTGAAAATTTACATCAGAGCAAACCACAACCGAGGCAAGAGCCTGTTATTGATTAAATCAGGCCCTGAAACCTGGTTGAGGATGTCTGGTGTTGAGAAACCTGAAACCCCTGATGATACCAAGAATACAACATCACTGATGACTCCTCTCAGTGCTTTTAGAAGATGTATATCTAGAAAAAACTCTGCAACTCAAATAACTTGGGTGCTTTATCATCATTTACCTTGGGCATTTTGTCCTACAGTCCGAAACTTTCAAGGTTAAATGTACCCCTGTGTTCCCTATGAAGACACAGACAATCAGTTCGAGGACTTCCCAGAAGTTACAATATGAGAGGTTAAACAAGCCATCAAACAAACAAAAAGAGGAAAAGCTCCTGGACCAGATAACATCACCATCAAACTACTCAAAAAATCTAAAACAGAGTAAAGTCCTAAAAGACTGGAACACAGTAATCATAATGCTTCTACACAAAAAAGGAAACCCTGAGGAACTTGACAACTACAGGCCTATAACCCTACTAAACACAGTCTATAAACTTTTCACAAAAATCATCACAAACCAGATCACTAAAACACTAGATGAAAACCAACCACGCGAGCAGGCTGGATTTAGAAGAATCTCCATTCAATAAATCAGCTGGAAGAGAAAGCAGCAGAATATAAAATGCCACTCGCTGTAGCATCAATAGACTTCGAGAAAGCATTTGACTCTGTAGAAATTCCCATGGTCATGAAGGCCAATCACAGCAACTCCTTTCTCGGGCTACATAAGGACTCTGAACTCTTATAACTCCAAAAAGGAGTAAGACAAGGTGATACCAGCTCACCCAAACTCTTCACAGCCTGCCTTGAGATGTTCTTCCGAGACCTGGACTGGGAGAATAGAGAAATCAAAATTGAAGACGAATATCTGAACAACCTTAGATTTGCAGACGACGTCCTTTTCACAGAGAACCTACATGACCTTCAACTAATGCTAGATGAACTAGATATAGAAAGCAAGAGAGTTGGCCCACACATGAACTTCAGTAAAACAAAAATCATGTGCAACGATCACATTGAGAATAAGAACATAACTTTCAAAATCAAAGATGCAAAACTGGGGAAAGTGGACCACTACATCTACCTAGGACAACGAGTCTCCATGAAACTCACAAAAAAGGAAAAAATCAAGCGAAAAATCACCCTAGGATGGCAAGCCTTCAGCAGAGCAAGCTCAACCTTCAAGAACAAGTCTATTCCAATAATCCTAAAAAGAAGAGTATACAACTAATGCATCCTCCCAATAGTCACTTATTGAGCTGAAACATGAAACCTTACCAAGAAACAGACTCGCAAACCAAGAAGCATGCAATGCGCACATGAGAGAATCATGCTCCACCTCACATGGAGGGATCACAAGATGGCACAGTATATAAGAAAGAAAACGGGAGCCAGAGACATCATAGAATCTATTAGAAAACTTAAATGGCAATGGGCAGGCCATGTTGCAATTACAGACGACCGATGCACATCACAACTCACAACATGGATCCCAGAGATCATATGCAAAACCAAGGCCAACAGAATACAAGATGAATTGAACAAATTTAGAAAATACTGGCTCTGCAACGCCCACGATAGAGAAATGTGGCAAATCCTGGGCAAGGTCTATGTCCATTGACAGATGTTAAAAAACTGATGATGATTTGATGTCATACATTAAGAACACTTATATAAGTGGCTACATACTAATGTTTGATTACAACTCTAAAATATCATAAATATTTCTTATTTAGTTATTTTTTAAGTTGAGCTTAGTTTGACACAAGGCTACAAAGTGTGAAGCACCCACTTATAATTGAATTCTCTAGACAGCAATAATAGTTTATGAGACTAGCTCACTAACCATTTACTCCAAGGCCAGGTACCTCAAAAAATACTAATTTATTCAAAGATAGTAGTTATCTCTATAATAATGATTTTTCTTCATTTATTTTACCATAATGGGGGTATAGGATGGATGATGAGTGGTTGTGACATGACACATTCTTTCGATCTCTCATCCAGGTGTCTAGCATACCAAAAGTGTACTGATTAGGCACTTGTTCATGCTGCTGGTTGGGCCCTTGTTGTGGTGAAATGAAGAAGGGACTAGTCACCTGTGTTCTGGTGGAGAGGAATATAACTGAAGAATGATGTTGGGATTCTGAGAACTGGTGTTGTAGAGAGATGTAACTTGAGACTGGTAAAGGGACTGGTTTCATTTCTTATTTCTCTTGCTGCTTTTGTTGACATTCAATTGAGAAAAACAAAGACAGCAAATATTTTATGGTTTTATTTTTTTGATAGTTATCCTGGGAAGACAACATTTTCAAGGAACATAAATGTTGTTATAAACATGTCATTCAAAGTGGTTATCTGTCAAACATACAGATTTTAAAATTTCAGTCTTTCTTGATTAATTCTTTCTTTTCCCTATGTTTCTGCAATTGCATTTACATATGTACTCAATCAAGGGAATTGCAGCTCCCCATGTTGAAATCTTTGGTTCCTACACTTCCTGTCATGAGTTGCAGCTGGTTGATGGAGTTTTCACCGTAACATCTGGGTTCAATATTTCCTGGATTTCTTTGTTGACCAAATAACCTGGTTGGTACTCTGAGGCAAACTCTTTGCTATCTTGAAATCTGATCCCTGTTGATGCCTATGAAATTCCACATCCATGTATGAATCATGTGATCTTTTGATTGCGTCAACCTTATTCAGGTGATCAGCTGATTCCATTATTGTTCATTAATTTCCCTACCAAATATTTGTAATCTAAAACACTATGAAATTTCCATCTACATTATTCTAACACATTTGTAAGTTCCTATTCAAGTTTTAAAATTCCCAACTTGCCATTTTGTTTTAAGCTGGATAACAATCATTCATTTATTTAATTTCTTTTTCTGACACTTTAATAAAACAATGCCTTTATTTTGATATCCCAGTTTCTGACTTGTCCGGATGGTGTGATGAAACATTCCATTGTACATAAATATATATATATGAAAAAAAATATACTAAAATATGTACACACACACACAACTCTTTCTAATTTAACCATTTTGAGATTTATTCAATTATAATTTAATTTTCTCATTTTAATTCCAACTTCAACATATTACAATCTATGTATTTTTATATATATATATATATATATATATATATATATATATATATATATATATATATATATATATAATACACCTATGCCTAAATTTGCAATCCCCTCTTTTGCCAATAAAACAAGAAGCAAGTTATCAAATAGAAAAAAATGAAGTAACGCTGAAGTGCCTACACCACTCAAAATATCTATTGAAAAAAAAATTAAGCATTAATAATAGTAGCAACAGCAGCATTACTATTGAATTTTATATTCATTATCATCTTTCATAATTATCTTAGATGTATAAAAACTCAGCAATGCCAGAATAATTAAACTAACTACCAAGGAAAAATTTATACTTTGTACCATAACAAAAAAGTATAGATGAAACAGAGTTAAAAAATACTGAAGAAAATTAGATAAAGTGCATTAACAGATATTGAGGAATAGGTGACTGGAGAGTCAAAAAAAATCTTGAGGAAAAATGTTCTAATGTTTCATATCTTAAGCTGTAAAGATTTCTAGACAATATATATATATATATATATATATAATTAATAATTGTGTCATCCCCAGACAGCCGTTTCATTGTATCACAACTCATCAGTGTGGCTATTGACAATCCAGTATCCCTTCCAGTACTGCTAGGTAGGGTCAAAACCTTCACTCCAGGCCCAGAGACAGATGCTCTACCCCTGCCCTAAGCAGAACTGAACAAATTGAGCGATATATTTATTTATGCATTTGAGATGATATCCTATCATTACACAGTCGTTATATCAATGTACCTTGACAATGTAAGCGCTATCTTATCTGTGGCAGGTTCAATTCCTGCAGCAACCCCATTTTCATTGATTGTTCATTCTATTTACTTTTTTTAGGATGAGTCATATGTTACAATGTAATGACAGGATATCATCTCAAATAAGGTTCTATATAATATAATGCAATTCATAATCATTCTGTCGGACAACATGTCCATTTCTTGAGATATATGTATGCTATATTCATGTGTACATTTTTTTCATATATATATATATATATAAACCCTATGTACTATATTTATATATATATATGTGTGTGTGTGTGTATATATATATATATATATATATATATATATACATTGTGCCAAACAGCTGCTGGCAATTTTGGTTCAAAGCAGTTGTTTTTGCCTCTACCTTGCTGGCTGCTCTCTAGCTCAGTGGTTGGGGAATCACTACATTGGAGCAGCTATCCTATTGGTAGCAGGTTTGTTTCCTGCAGCAACTCGATTTTCTTTGGTTGTTTTATTTGCATTTTCTAAATTGAGTGATACATTGACCGTGTGATGAGGGGAAATCATTCCAAATAAGTTATGTGATATAACGCAATTTATAGTTCATCAAGTCCAATCACATGTATCCATCTCCTTGTACATATCTGTATATGTATATATATGATTTTCGGTTTCTCTTTGATAAGCTCAAGTTTTGATTGGAAAAAAAGATAATTCTTATATCTTCCTTCTGATTAAATAATGTTTAGATCAAGTTGAAATTACATTTTTCATTTTTTGTGAAATCCTTGAATTTATCTTTCAGATTCTTCTGAATCTGATTGATAGATAAGTTAATTTCATTTGATATATTAGGATTAAAATACATTTCTTTCATTTGTGCATCATTTTATCTTTTCAGAACTCATTCCATGGAGAAATAAATGTTCTGCGAAGTATGTTAGAGGAAGAACGTTATCGCAGTGAGAGGCTTGAAGAGCAACTAAACGATCTCACAGAATTGCACCAGAATGAGATTACAAACATGAAACAGGTTTGAATAATGAATTATGAATTTTTTCCATTCTGCTCAAATTAAATTTTCTTTATAAATATTTTTGTCTTGTCTGAAAACATGAGAATTTAAAATTTACCTTTTGAGCCAAAATTCATTTTAAAACATTCAAAATCCAACAAATTATTAGAATATAAATTTATTTTGATCTTGATTCATGTAGAGATAATTCATTGGTGAATAATTGAGTGGAAGACCAACATACCAAATATGTGGTATTAGATTAGTGAAAAATTATTATGCATTCAAAGAATTTTTAGACTAATAAAGTCATGCTCGTTGCTTCAATCATCAACAATACATTCTGGCTAATTCATTTGTTCAGATAGACAGGAAATGCCTTTGAAAACGAGAAAAATGAAAGCAGAATGTATCAACATGTTGACTAATTGTATGTTTAGAATTATACTCTATGCCACTTTTGCTGCTCAACAAGGACAAGGAACATAAAATGGAAATTTTTGTTGAACAAAGGAAGGAACTGAGAACATTTTCATGTTAAATATTTGAAACAAGCTAAACTGTGAGTGTAGCTAAAAATGACTTGACTTACTAGCATTGCTATTGATATTTATAATTTTCTGTATGATAACCCTTCTTTATGGAGGTTGCATGCATGCATATAATGAATTGGCCAAAAAACCAAAAGAACAATCAAAACAAGGAGTTTAATTGGCTGAAAAATCTTATGAATTTTGATGACCCTTCTCAAAATTATAGACAATATCTTGTTAATATGCAGTCGAGAAAATTGAGATGCATTTGTCAATGGTAAAGCCCTTTAGCTTTGTAAGGCAGTCCATCTTGGGCATCAGAGTTGTCCCCGGCCCCATAAAAACCCTCAATTGCTACAATGATGGGGTCTCCATGTATCAATCATGAAATGGAGGAGACAAAATCATGACCTCATGTGGCACATGACATGGGTAGAGCAGAGCCAAGCAAAACAAAAATAAAGTCAGTAAAATCTTCATGTATTAGGTATGTTGTGTAATTTGGTAATGAAAATATGAACTACTGTTGATAGTTCATTTGTGTATCATGCAATAATATTTTTTGATCTTTGCAGGAAATCAGCAGCATGGAAGAGAAATTGGAATACCAATTAGAAGAACGAACTCGTGATATGCATGATCTGCTTGATAATTGCCAAACAAGGGTGAGTTTATTTCGCAATGTCAATCTATTGGTGTTTCCACAATAATTATTTGAAACTTCTACACGGATCTCAATAATTCTTCATGTATGAAATGCATATTTACTAGCCTCACAAATATCGAGTCAGGGGAGAGAATAAAGAGTTACTCTCTGGGAGAAATAGCAAGGAACCAACATTAGTAATTAATTAGCAATTATCTAAAACAAATTATTTCAAGATTTCACAAGTCACAATTAATATGCAGCCAAATTGAGTCAATGAAACATTAATTTTCGAGAATACATTTCCTATTTAGTTGCTGTCAGAAGTGTGTGAAAAATGCTTTGTTAGAATGTCTTTAGAAGGGAGATAAATCAAATATTTTGAAGTTTTTTGAAATTTAATATTTTTAGATATTTTCAAACAAGGTATATATATATACATATATATATATATATATATATATATATATATATATATAAAATGTGTATGATTGTAAAATTTTGTTTTGTTGATTGAAATTTTGAGCTGGTTTTGCATGTCTGATTATTCTATATCAAAATGATTCTTGTTCGACTCACTGGAAGAAATATAAGATTGTAGGAAATATCTCAAATTGAACAACACACATGTGAAAGATCGTCAAAGGTGTTTATTTTAAAGTGATCAGTAAAGTCTGTTGTCTTGTGACATGATTCTGTTTGTAATGAATATGAATGATAAATATTCAAGAAAGAAAATTTGAAATATACTTTTCTGCCAAAGGAAAATAACTTACTTATAGGTAATCAGGATTTCATTAACAGATAGGTTAATTGAAATTGTACCATTACACAAGTTATCTGCTTTCTTCAGCTTCTGAAATATAAGCTTCTTCATCAGTGGAAACTACATGATAGTGTCCTTTGTAAAAAGTGCTTCTATTTATAGTAAATATGTTTTAGGTTCAAAATGAATATTTTTGCATAGCATTTTCTTTTTTTTGAATCCCAAATGATTTCTTTTGTGTGTGTTTGTCTTTTTTAGATTTCTAAAATGGAAGTCCAACAGCAGCAGCAACAACAGCTGATCTCCATGGAAATGGTGGAAAATGTAACATTTCGCACTTTACTGACCAAGCTGATCAACGTTGTCTTAGCAATATTAGCTGTTATACTGGTCTTTGTGTCGACAGCGGCCAACCTCGTTGCACCTTTCCTTACAACAAGGTAATAGAGAAATACCCTTATAGCTCAATCAGTCTGCATAAAACAGGTTTCTTTGTAGAATCTGAATTGGTGTTTACTTACTATTTGTTCATAACTATTTCCTTCTTTTTTTTTCTTTTTTAAGCTGCTAGATAAGTGATGAAATGACTACTCTTTTTAGAGTTTGAAAAATAAAATGTTTTTCATAGAAACATCTGCTGCAGTCACTGAACTGTGTTCAACTTAGGGATGGAAGAGACTGCCTTTACTTTGAGATGAATATAAAAGAAATTTAAATTAAAAAATAAATTTCATGTTGCGTTTTATAATGTAAAGTTATCTATAACAATGAATTTAAATTGCTCCTTTGCTTATTGTTATCAAGAAAAAAACAAAAAACTGCCTGACAGTAATTTCAATAAACGGGTTCCTCTATATTACCTAACATAAGGATCATTATCATGAGTAATAATTTGCAATCAAAACATGTTTATTTACAACCGTGTCCAAGTTTGTATCTACTATGTGAAGTATAGTAACCAACGTTTTGCTCTACTTGAACAAGTACTTATTATTGTATATTTATTTTTCATTTTATACTCAAGTTTTTCTCATCAATATATTGAGACTCCATCTTTTTTCTCTTTTCAGGGCCAGAATTTTAAGCACTTTCTTGCTGATATTTGTTGTTGTGATGTCTTGGAGGAATTGGGATCGTTTCCTCCATCTTTTCGACTACTTTGTGGCAGAATATAACCGCCTCCTATCCAAGCGATAGCATCTGTGGTAGCTAAGTGGGATAATTTACCAATGACTTCCATGGTCTTCAGGAGTGCTGCCTGTGTCGGGAAGGACAATGGTCGCGATGGCTGAAGCCAGACACCAACACACAGCGACTCAAGCTCGTTGACAACGAATTCAGCGTGGACCACGTGGCTGTGAAGAAGTGAAAATGGAGGCAGATAAATGGCTGAATGTTTTGTTAGAAACGTCTGTCAGACTATTGACTATTACATCAAAATAACAGTAGCACTTAAATACACAACAAAAAACAAACATTGATTGTAAAAATAGACAAACTTGGGGGTTTGGGTTACATAAACGTTACAATGGAATAACACGCTAAGAGAAACAAAAACCATTATACGAATTTTGGATAACAGTTCCAATGAGTGTCATTACTCTTGCTATCTTCCTTGACAATTTCTGAAGGTGCGAAATCCATTTGGAGAAAAAAGAAACAAACAAAAAAAAAACATGCTATTATCAGTGAGTGATGTCCTCTCCCTGCCCCATCAGACACCTTACTTTACTGTTGTCCTGGAGTCATTGTTGGATATGATTATAATGATGCCCCGTTTTTAGGGGCACACATTTTTGTGGGGGGGAATTAAGCACACACACATACACCACAAAAGAAAAATCAACTATTATGAAAGAAAGAAGAAAAATGGATGTAAATGTATGTCTGTGTACATATGTGCTTGCATATCGATAAATGTATATGTGTGCATGTCTATATATAATATACATACACATGCTTGAATGTGCATTCATATGTATGCACACACATATATACAGTAGCATGTACATATATACACTAGACTATATAGTGATTACATTGGGAATTAACTTCCATTCTGTGACAAAACTCTTCTGTTAGTTTGCGCTACCAAAGAGAGGGTTATTTATGATACAAAAATGGCAAATGAAAAAAAATTTGTGGAAAATTCAGAACAATTAAGTTAAGTCACGTAGGATCGCTTGATTGTATTTTCATCTGGTCTGTTTTGTTTTTTCTTCTTCTTCCATACTATTGCTATTATTGTTATCTTTTTATTTTTTCCCATATATTTCTTCAAATTCCTCATTCTTTCTTTAGTGAATCCATGTTTTCTCATTTCATTATGTTTTTAGTTTCAATAATTACTTTTTCTGTTTTCCTCAATACTAAAATTATAGTTTTAAATAATAAACTATCTGAACCAAAATTCCTTTTCCCTGACACCGAAAACCCATACCTTAATAAATGAAGAAATTAAAAATTCTCTCACTTTTCTATTTACCTACCTATCTACCTCCTTATCTTTATATTTTCTCCTCTTAAAACTTCGTTACTTTGTTTAACTTTATTTTTGTCTAAACTTTAAGAGAAAAATGATTTTTTTCATTTAGAAAGTAAAAAAATCACAACAAAGAATAAAGACAAAAAATGCCTAATTATTTCCTTTTTTTTCACTTATTCATATTTTCTTTGGATTTTTGTTTAAATTTTTTTCAAGTCATGATTTGTCCATCTCCAAGCACCTATTTTGACCCATTATATTATTAGCTCCCAATACCTTGTCTTGAGTCAAAATAAAAAAAAATTGACTTTCTCTGTGAGTGGGTAGCTAGGATGTCCACATTAGCTGGCTTGATTAATGCAGGGGCTAAGCTAAAACCATTCCCTATTCCTCTGTCTCCTAATTAAACATTTTGGTACAATACTGGACCATTTTTCCTGCAAAGTTGAGACCGGGTGTAACCAGGATTTCTGGACCAAGGTTTAATGCATACTTGAAATATGAAATAAACATTGAAAAGAACTAAATTCAATATAACAAATACAAATTAATACTTTTCTAAAGCTGGATCGGTTTGATCTTTATTAATTAATCCTCTTAAAATCTTTTAAATATAGAATATAAAACATGAAATATACTATGAATAGTAAAGAACAAACTGTTTAACATATACAAATAAATCTACTTGAAGAAAAACACGGTCTATTTAGTCAATATTGATCCACTAATCTTCATTTGGAGAAAATTCTACCACAAAGCAAAAATTAAAATAGAGCAGTGAATTATAACTAAACCTGCCTGTTGAAAAAATTAGTCGGTTTCCTGGGGAAGCCTGGTTAAATGGTCTGGTACTGTATAAATGAATAGAGCAACAAAAAAAATATTAATATTCAACTTTATATTTTGCAATGAATATATAATGTACAATAACAAACTCTCATAGATTTAGAGTCAGTGCATTTGAAAAAAAAAAATGTTTGGTCGTCATTAACCTTCTCAGTCCAAACAAAAAAAAACTATCATATATATATATATATATATATATATATATATATATATATATATATATATATATATAGGTAACAAGATTTCTTTTTTTATGGTAATGAAGTACTTTTATTCTGTCTGAAATTTGTTTAATATTTCTAGCCTGTTAATTTTTTAAAAATATTAAGCAAAAAAGCAATTATCAATTTTTACGGTTTTCATTTTATTTATCCCTCTGAATACTGAGCAAGTGTTGGGTGGGATTGTTTGCCAAGACCACTAGCCAGCAAATCATTTACTGCTATAATTTTGTTCAACTTTTCGTAGGAATCTGTTCACATGGACATTCATCAC
This sequence comes from Thysanoteuthis rhombus, assembly GCA_963457665.1. NCBI lineage: Eukaryota > Metazoa > Mollusca > Cephalopoda > Oegopsida > Thysanoteuthidae > Thysanoteuthis > Thysanoteuthis major. The sequence goes on along the minus strand of OY735210.1, from coordinate 5,674,445 downwards.
ATTTCCTGTTGAATGTCGATTGCAAACTTTTCGGTAATTACTTCACATACCTGCTTCACTCTTTGGTTTAATAATAGGTTGGCAAAATATAATAAATTGGTATGCAGAGGGCTAAATTTTATAGTCAAACTTGTCAACATTCACAGAACAAGTTTTCTTTCTTTAAGCTTTCCCCTCTTCTCCCAACGTTCACTTCCATCCAGCTATGTATGTATGTTAATATGCCTACATGCCTCTATATGCGCATGCATTTGTATATAAAATATATGTTATTACCATTCCACTCACTACCTCTGTTCATTCTCCACCTAGACTGACCATGGCTTTGTCCATAAAAGGCACAAGAAAGATTTCAATTTGTTGCCTACATTTTTTACTATGGGTGGGAGGGATAGGAGGAAGAACAGAAGTGGGGGTTGGAGGAACCATGACAAGTGCGTGTGCGTGTATGCAATATATATATATATGGTATAATATATATATATATATATATATATATATATATATATATATATATATATATATATATATATATATTTTAGTACATGTGAGTATGCTAGTATGTCGTTCAAAGCCATTGACTATCTAGATAGATTTGAATCAAAGACCTCCCACCAAAATTCACTGTATTTAGCTGCATGCTGTGCATCCTTGCTGTAAGCTAGTGTTTATGGCTACAAATATACATAGCTTGGAGCGTTGTTATTATATATATATATATATATGTATATATATATGCTCATCTAGTTTGCATGTGTGATATATCTATGTTAATGAACAGAATATAGCTTGTACTTGAGAGAAAGCCACTTTTATTCCCTCCCCATTCCAATTCTATGAGTTTTCAAGAAGGAATTTTGCTTCACAAAAAAATGAATTTGAGGAAAAAAAAATAAAGGGGGGAAAAAGCATTGAGGAAAATGAGATGAATCTAACATGGGGAAAAGAAGAGTTTAAAAAAAAAAAAAAAATGATAGTGGGGAATAATAAAAAATGTATTCATATATACTCTTGGGTGGTCTCTTCATTGGTTGTTTATACCAAAAAAAAAAGAAAAAAAAAAAGATACTTTGTTCTATTCGGGGGATTTCGGTGTTATCACCAACCTGTTCATTCCTTGTGATTTTTTTTCTTGTTTTTCTTTAATCAGTTTTTTGGTTGGTGGAAATTTATTCATTAAATGGTTATTATTATTAAAAAAAGACAAAAATTTTATTTTTCTTTGTAAGGAAACCAAAATTCAACAAGGTTTAATCATTGGTAAACAGGAACTTGAAAAAAATGGTTTGGCCAGTTTTAGTGCTACCTCAGATTGTGAGAAATCTTTTTTTGTCTAGTCATTCATTATTTCTGTTTAGCTCCTTAGTGTCTGACAACCTGCTTTTCTTGATAATTACTGATGTATTGACTGCTTGAGTTGATATAACTTCAGATATTTTACATTATTATGTATTCCTATGTTAGAAAATTTGGTTCAACTTTATACATCAAAAGCAGTAACTTATTTGGCCTAATGCACACATAAAAATTTTGTTGTCAAAGATATCTTAAAAATGAAAACACTAAAGGGTTAAACAAAAACTTGTTTCTCTTTGAAAATACTCAGTGAAGTACATTTCTCTCTTCCAACTGCTGCTATGATCACTCTTATATCTACTACAACTAACATTTTTATACAAAAATCAAATCCTGCCTCTCATTTATTACTATTGAAGGTTTGCTTTCTGTTGCTTCTAAAATATCAATTACCAAATAATATCACTTATTAGATCAAGTAGAATTAGTTACCCTGAGAATGAAAATCCCTGCCTATGTACCATATGTAACTGTTTTCACATCATGTTAGCTAAAAGCAAAAAAATAGCTTTTCAGATCCTCAAATCCATCCTGTATGATTTACTTGCCATAAAATAATCTTGCAAAATCTCAACTGTATCAGTTTTTTTTCTCTAAATGCCTCATTTGAAACTAGATTATATATCTGTGAAATAGATTCCTGTTTTATTATGATCTTTCAGATTTTACTAGTACTGCAATGTGCGGTCAGCGTATTTCCAAGAAATACATCAGAAACAGAATTACCGTGCCTGAAAATGAATCAAAGCATAAAGCGATACCAAAACACTGATGTATTACTTATTTATATTATCAGCAAGGCCACCTGGCATTATCCATATTCTTATAGCATTTCAGATCATTTGATAATTTTTCTTATGAACCTTGAACCTTGCATTTTATAGAGTTGTTAAGATGAATTTAAGTCATAACTAGCAGTATCTGTCCTGATATTCTGAAAAGAAAATATCGTATATTGAAACTGTAAAATTGATATGCTTTAGTTGATGTATTCCAATATGAAAATTAAAGATGGCATAGGAATCAATTCAAATATAAAATTATGAAGGTTATATTCAAAGAGAATAAGTATCTGCTATTATTACCTTGACTAGCATAGTACCTGTCAAAAATGCAGCGATTATTTACATATGGATTAGCACTTCTGCTTAAGATCAAATTGTTGCTCTCCAGCACTTATGCCTATGACCAGAGTGTAATATCTGTGTTCTCAATGAAAAATATTACACACACACACACACACACATATATATATATATATATATATATATATATATATATATATATATACACACACACACACACTCACACAACATTGCATTTTATGTATGTGGATTATTACTTGTCACTTTATGTTATGAGGGGTAAAGAAAAATCTCTGCTTTGAAGTATACTGCAGCTATTTGCCATAATTTTATAAAAATAATAATTTAAAAGATAGAAATGTTGGCTTTTTGGTATAAGCTCCCATTTCTAGATCCCCCTAAATACAAGTAATAGAAAAGGGCATAAACTGAATTGTTGTATTTTGACATCCCACTAAGTCTCTCTTTTTCTCTCAATGTTTATAAAGTTTTTACTTTAAAAAAATGTTCTATTTCCATCAATGTTAGCCATTGCCAGATATAAATGAATCTGTTGTACATATCTTAACTGTCAGATGCTGCTCCTGCCACTAAAAGAGGAAAATGGTTAATAAATTTCTGAGAGATATATTTACTTGAAAATCAAAATGCTCTATCACTTCATGTTGCTTCTTCCTGTAGACTACTTTAAGGCCCCTTTTTACAGTTTCAGTAAAAAGTACGTTTTATGGGGTGGTGTTGCTAGCCCCATGCCCAAAGGTTTTTTTTCTTTCAGACTAACCTTCTTTTAGATGGACGCACTTTAGAGGTTGTGCTACTGTTTACTCTAAGCAGGGAGAATAAGTGGATTCATAGCTTTCCCAATAGCCTTTGCATGATGTGAATATGAGCAGCCTTTTCTGCAACTGGATTCACAGATTCCATTTTCTGTGTCAGTAACCAGTATGTCACTTCATACCTTCTCTGTTACTTGATGTTTCAAGCAAACTTTTATATCAGTGTAGTTAACATTTACTTGGTGATTCATTGGAACAAACGTAGTTTAATTTGGGCTAATCATTGTGAAATATGTCAAGAGTTCTCAAAACTTAAACATACCCGTATCTTTATTCATCATTTTTCTTTAAAATATTGCTTCCTGTACACCGTCTTTGAAATAAGATGTTTTTTCTTCCAGCCAAGGTTATCAAGCCTGGTCCCTGAGATTGAGTTGAGTTATTGAGCAGTTTGTTTTCTTAACTTTATAAAAAGAAGACTTATCTGCAACATATTCTTTGTTTGCTAAATTCATTATGTATAATTTTGATAATTTGATTAAAAATTTTATACATCGTTAATACAAACGGAAGATAATTTTTAAAGCCAGATCAGGTGATCATTAGGGATAGAACTCATTAGTTATCTGAAAAGCCATATGTAAAGTGAAACCTTGAAAAATTATGATGCTTTTATGATGCATGTGATTGGTATCTTCTGAGTGGAAAATTACCTGATGCGAGATGTAGGCCTACATAACATTGTTGAAAAGTACTCCTAACAAGGTCTCCAGCTGAAGATGACCCTGGTATCAGGGCTGAAACATCATTACCACAAACCCAAGCCACCCCAGCAATAACCACCAGATTTACAGTGTATGTCAAATTATTATGCAAGTACGTTCTTCCCTTTTAAATTCTGCTACAGTGGAAGAATTTCAATCTTTTACATAAATATTCACATAGCATTATTATGCAATGTCTGCAAATATTGAACTTAAATGTACAGATGGTGAAGAATACGGAGTATTTTTTTACAATTCCTCAATTTTTATAGTCAAATTATCAAGCATGGGTCGACACGGTAATAGACTAATTATGTATTGATTGAATCATTATTAAGATAGTTCAAACTAGCTATAAAAACTGGTATACATGAAATACTGAAGCCTTTAAATTAACTGCATGCAGTTTTGAAATCAAAAACTCAGATACAAATCATTTACTCTGAAATGAAGGTCCTGGCCCACAAATCACAGATATTAATCGATCATCTATTGATTTTGCTAGATATTTTACTTCTTCAGTCGTTATAGTTTGCCATTGGTCTTCTTTGGTATCAAACTGGTGCCCATTTTTATGAACATTCCTTTTGAGGATGCTACAGAGAGTTTCAACTGAAATGAAATGGTGACCAGTCCATCAATGTATAATTTCTGAAACCTATTTTAGTCAAGTAGTTGACCATTGCGTGCACATTATATGAAGGTTTGTTGTCTTGCATGAAGAAAAGTTTTGTACATAGTCTAAGAGACTTATTCATAAACCAAGACTTCCAAAAATTCAATGTAAGCCTGAGAACTCATTTTTACTGCATTTGACACACACCAATGTCCAACCAACTAGCCTCCTACAACTCCAGCTGAAGACAATTTTCAAATACTTTCTAGCCCATTCCAGATTTTTCACCTTGTATCTAGGCTTCAGAGGTGATCAAATATTAGACCAGACATATTTTGCCACATGGAGTGTTCAGCATCAAGATGATTTGGACCCATTACCTTGGTCAATCTCCTTGTATATAGTTTTGTTGTTCAGGGCCAGGTTTTTTTGTTCTTTTTCTGACAACACACTTAATTCAAGACACTTCCCATCGTGCTATTACCCTGGACTTGCCCATATCTAATACTCCCAATGATATGCCAGGTTCTTCAACTGAGCAGTTTTGTCATATCAAGGATTGTACTGTGTTTTTCAAGCTGTGTGATGATAGAATTCTTCTCAGCCTGCAATAAATTACTTTTTATGACTCTTATTTCGATACTTTTTCAGTGGTTACCCAATTATTTGTCACACTTGAAATGCAAGGTTATAACAAAAATGGCCTCCAATAGTCTACTAATGTGCAGAATGTCTTCATTTCTGCTATGTTGGTGCAGGTTGGTAATGTTAATGTCTGTTTTAAATTATTTTCCTCTATCTTATGTGGAACTAAATTTATAATATAATCCCATTGCATAATAATTTTGCAAGCAGTGTAATTGGTTGACCTATATTGTTCGTATCTACATTACAAAATTATTCATTCATACCAAATTATTATAATCAGTAGAACTGTAAAATTGTTCATTTAGGCAAGAACTCTCCCCTATCCTTCTTCACTTTCCTACTTTTATGACAATGCTTAAATTCCCTAAGCATACTTTCTCAAGTGATGCATTTTCCCTCCAGCTCTTAGGCTATTCAAGCATAACTTTTATTTCAAATCCTGATAGTGTAAACCATTATTTATTTCTTTAACTAGTATTTTTTCTCATTTTGATTGTTCTATTTGCTTTTTATTTCATTATGGCTACTATTACTACAAGTTCACATGAAAAGAAAATAAATATAGTGCTGAACAATCAACGAAGGCTGAAGGATGAGTTAGATTTGATCAACTAAGAGCTCTAGTAGCACAATCAGTCTAGCAGTATGATATGTAGGCAGCTTCCCGAGGTAAAAGGAACACTAGATTGGAGTCTCACCTGAAGCATTTTCTTCATTTCTGATCTATACTGTTCTCTCACTGCTATGAAATGAGGTCTGAGTAAGTTGCAATTGAAAGTAAAGATTAGAAGATGAAAGAAAATACTAGTCAAAAAGTAATTGTTGGCAATGCTTCATCTACTAAAAAATAAATCAGGATGATATAATAAAGTAATCTCCATTACATGACTGACTCTGAAAGCCTCATTATTGTATGTATCTCGCAAGGTCTATAACTTTGATGTGTAAACAGGATTCAGCTCCTAGAGTAAATTGTATAAATCTTGTAGAGGAATATCATTGTATTCTCATTGTGTAAAAAGTTCATTAGAATCCAGTTTGTAATAAATTCTTAAGGATCTTGCTTCAATCAAAGTTCAGCTAAAGTGATCAATCTGCTTAGATGAAAACAGTATATTTTATGCATCAAATCCTATTTGAAAAAGCCCTTGAAAGTTCAGTTCTCAATTACATTCAATAGACATCAATTTAGTCTTGATGCTATGCAATTCATTGTGAAGTGATAAGCTTTTGTTATATTTGGCCATTTTTTTCCTTGATCTTATAATATGAAAAATAATTCCCTTCCCCCCTCCAATCAGTTTTGTTAAGAGATTTTTCTTAGATAAGTGTACATTAGCATTCACTTTGTAAAGATTACAAAAACAGCATGCTTCTGGATTAATGTAAATGAAAAGAGCCCGTATTCTTATGTACAGCCAGTTTCATCAGGAATATTTCCTTGTTTTTCTTTTTGTTCTAGAGGTTGGATTTTCTTCATAATTGTTTTTTGAGATTACTACTTTCAGAGTTGAAAATTCTACACATTGTAACAATGCGTTCTTTGAATCCTAACTCCCTTGCATCTCTGTGATAATATTTTCCTTTGTGATAATCTTGTCCTTCCTGCAGAGCTGACATAAAGAAATTCTCTGATGTCAACATGTCTCAATTTATTTTAATCTTATAGTAGTCTTTTCTAAAGTGTATGGTTTCATTCTTCAATACAGTTTGCCAAATCTCTTCCAGAGTAAAGCAAAAGATTCTCCTGTCCTTTGCTCGTGTTAAACTCTACTTAGTGATCTAAACATCTATTTGCCTGTATTAAAACGATCACGGATAGCCTCAGTCTATTCAATAAGAAGATTATGTGACCACTTATTTTGGATTTCCCTGTAAGCTGCTGCATTTTTATAATTGTTTGTCAAGTAATACAATTTTACAGTTTGCTGCTTAATGAGTAAACTTTTCAATCAAACTGTTTGGTATTTTTTCCTGATGAATCTAAAAAAAATTGAATGTAGTTAGATTTTTGTTGTGCATCATTAAACTTCAGTGTAGAGATTCTGTTCTTGGAATTCTCAAGATATCATGACAAAAACACATTCATAAATGGGTGGAAAAAGCATATCCTGCCAGTTCCTGGTATGCCCCGAATTACAAATATTTAGAATCTTTAATCCACTGTACCCTAGGGGGATTTGAAAGTATAAATCAAGCAGCATTATAATTATAGTGATCTTAATTAATCAAAATGACTTGTATATTATTAACATCCCTTTAACTACAACTAATAAATACTTCTGAATAGTGTCAAGGTTTGGAAAGTTATACTTTTTTTTATTTTGAATCTGCAATGATTTATTTATTTAGTGAAAGAAATGAAACCCAGGAGGATTGGGTTTATCTTAATGTTCGATTAGGGCTTAACTGTAGGTCGGGGAAATAATTAAGGATGGTAATACTTATCAAAGTTAATTAGATACTTTCAAAATCCACATTACCCTCTAGATATAAATAATATGTCATTGCGTTTTCATTATAAAAAGATGGCAGATCACCCGTGTTATTTTTTTCTCCATTGAATCAAGGTTCATTGAACTTGTGGGTCATTGCTTGTTGTGCAATGTGTTATATATCTAGGGTAATTTATTGAATGGTGATTCTCTCTCTGTGCATTCAGCATTACTGCCTCTACCTAAATTATATTAGGGTGTATAAAAAGTAATTTTTAAGCTTATGCACTTCTCTATTTATGGTATCTTTTGTTAATTCTTGCTCTTCTGAATGTTTTCAAAAGCTGGTAGTCTGGTTCTCTTCTACCTTGCATTTTGAACCATCATAATTAACAAATGTTTGTTCACTCCTGTGCATAATTTCAAAGGACAAGTCACCATCTTTGAAACACTTGAACCAGTTTAAGGCAGTAGGTCAGATAATATTTCATTTCCTTCCACTTCCTGAATTCTATAAGAAGCTTCAGCAGTTTCAAGGCCCAATTGAAATAATAAAATAGCCAGAACCTCAATACTTGTATCCCTTATTATGACATCTTTGATTCAAAGTACAACTGATTAGTATTGATAATGATATGATGTATTTGATAATGATATTGACATTGTACACTATAGATACGTATATGAAATATGATATGGAGTAAAGGTATGTGAAAAAACAAAAATTCTTTTGATACACACTAGTTATAAATTTTAATAAACTACCCATCCTTTAAGCTACCTGCTTATTGCAGCCCAATTTCATAGTCAGTTGTGGAGATATTCAACTGAAAATCTGCCTGCACTTACCTTAGATTTAGGAAGTCTGCAGTTTATTTAATTTAGGCAAATAATGTTTGATAAATCTCAGATAAATGGCCTTTGCAATTAGACTGTAAACTCCTCAGACTCCTGTCTCAATCTCTAATAAATGACACCACTAGGTATGTGAATTAGCAAAAAAAAAATCCTCACTCAAATCATCTATATCTATGATGTACTTAACGCTTCTTTCTCACAATGTCAAAAACACAATAACTCTACTTCCATGGATTAGATTATAAAACTGTCATTCATTGACTATTAATGGGGCAAAAATGTTGTTGTTATTATTTAACAGTGGACAACTGCATAGATTTTCTTTCAACAGCTAGGGTTTGCAAAATGCAAATGTTAGGGAAACATCTGAGTAATGAAGAATGGCAATGCAGTGGAGGAGTTATTTTCATAAAGAATATTGTATTTTATACAGTTCTTAAATATAAAGATAATGGTGTTCCCTCCTACCAACACATTACATGTATATACATTTATAAATGGATGAGCCACTTTTTGAAAATCCAAAGAAAAATATTTCTTGCTGCCTGTATTTTTAAAATATTTAAAAACCTTGTAAGTATCATATTACAAATAAATTTATTTTCAGGGTATGAACTGTGATAATAATATATAATGCAATTTAATCCCTGGGAGCTTTAATATAATTTGGATTTTGAAACTCCTTTTCTTAATGTTCTGTTTCATATTTCCATTAGTTAGAGGACTTTGAGGAGTTATTCACACAATCATACTTTCGTACTAAAATTTCCCATGAAGATTTCCTTTATTGAAGCTGAAGAACACCTGATAGCATACTAGCCTCAATGTCTATTTTAGGCAAATTCATTCCCCACTGAGAAATAACTGTGATCCTAAGTTGAAGTTTGCTTAGTCCAAAGATCTTTTTATTAAAGCTAAATATGGGTTATTAGATTTTATAGTGTTAGGGCAACTGGCCTTTTCAGTCTACTTCCATTCATTTGGCATACACCTTTTATCCAAATACTTGATGAAAATGTAATGCATCTCGGAATATATCATCTATCAAAACATATTTTCTTCAATAACGATTCAAAATGTATTATGATACCAATTTTTTTTACATAGAAGATTTAGTTCTCATTTTTAGAAGTCATTACTACTTTTTATTTTATTTTTATAAGTTATATAGTATTTAGTTTCTCATCTTGTGTCCTGAAAAATTAAGTGTTACTGCCTTGAGCAATTGCTGGCAAAAATGTTTCAAGATGCTATAATTGCATCAAAGTTAATTAACCATTTAGTACTAGCTGAAAACCACCCTGTGACGTACAGGCTTAGGCTTGTCTCATTATTTTTGCCATATATCTTTCTTTACCCCTCTATTCCACTTAATTCCCTTTTTTTAAAATTCTATTTTCACCATAGTGATGGATAAATCAATAATCAATTCGAGGTGACCATGGATGTTATCAACATAGCTTGTACACTATTTATTTATAAGAAGGGAGATTGAAAGAAAAAAGATTTAAAAGTGCCTCTTTGAAAATGTCCTAAAATGAAGTATTTTTGTGTCTTAGAACCCAAATCTGAAGTGATGCCCAAATATATGACAATTCTTGGGTTTCAAATCAATTTCTGTACAGATTTGAATTAAGTTAAATGTATCACTTTGTTTCTTGTGAGAGGGGTTCCTTAAGTACCATGGGTTCACAGTATTAGTTTCTATAATTAGTTTCAGATTCAGTTGATGGATATAAGGTGTTATCATTCAATGTTTTCTGTCTATTCTCCCCATCTTTGCTGCTTTTATTTGAACACTGAAATTACTCGTGTCAAATCTAATAGTGATAAATTCTTTTTCTTCCTAATTATAAAATCGTGGAAACCTGCTCTTTTTTTTTTTTTTGATTTGTTTGAAGGATACCTAGAAATGTGATAACAATAAGTTTTTACTGCCAATAATTCCTGTATGATGGTTTTGTAACACCAGATAAGTTCTTTTGATTAGATTCTTATAATCTTTGTACACATATATATATACACACACGCTCAGATTTGCCCATGTTAAGTTTAACAGTAGGTGAATAGTATTTTCTTCTATGTGGTAGTTATTCTTCTCTATCAACCATTGTGGCATGCCAGTGTCAAAACTTTTTGTCAGAATAGCTGGTAAATTTAGATTCATGTCTTTCCTCAAAGTTATCTTAAAAAAGTCTCTTATCTCCTATAGAATCTCTTATTGACAGTGGGCAACAGAGGTACCTAACAGGAAGAAGTGGTAACACAAGGTCTGCCAGACAAACCCCTGTACCTAATCAAACCACTGAGCAAGAGAGGAAGGAAAGAGGCAGCATTGCTAGGCAGGAGGTTCCCCAGGTTGCAAGACTTTCTGCAACCATTGTGAAAAGAGATGCTCTTCCCCATATACGCCTTACTGGCCACTTGAAGTCTTACAACCAACATGGAAAACCCTCCTCAATCTTCATTTGTAAAGCCCTACTATGATTAACTTCAGCTAAGATTCAGATTCATTTCCATGCTGATAACTGCCTTGCACTACCTTTACTGCACTGAATAAATTCACTGCTGTTCTGATAATCTTCATTACCAACAAGGAGCTCTGGTTGCTGTGTTATTGGGTACTATTTCTGGTGACACTTGAAATATATATCAAGAAACAAAAGATTTTTGATTTTTAACTAAAATTTCCTTAGCTTCTTAGGCATACTCAAACTTTTTTTTTCTATTGAAAATAACAATAACATTGATCAATTAAATCACAAAAGGTATTACAGCTAACTGCTGTTGTAATTTTTTATAGCTGAAAATCAATTGATAATGATTTATGGGATACTGAAATGTGAAAAAGTTGTGATTTAGACACAAACCATTTCAGAATGTGAACCAGTGTCAGTAATAATAGTTGAAGGTTGATTGAAAAAGCAGGACTGGGATGACCTTAGCTCATCAATTATGTTTTGATTGCAGTCCTGGATGGAAGAGTCTTGGGGTAGGAACTTCATATTTAAACAGTCCTCCATTGTTGAACTGGTTTTGAAGATGATAAATATGGTGAACTAAAAAAGTGCATATTCTTTTTAATTCTCATTCTATTGTTGTTTCACTTGGAAATCTCTAAATAAACCTTCTCTTATAAAAACTTAATGAAATAATGAAGGTTATAGTTTTACTCTTCTTGATTGTTATATTAATGTGGGAACTTTTATTTTTTGTTTTCATTCGTTAGAAGGGTGACCAAAAGTGTTATAAGTTAATGTAGAGGTATGATGTCAATAACTTAAACATTTGTCACTCTCCAGTCTTTTGATCTTTTCTTACCCACAAACATGGATTCTTGATTTGCATTTTTTTCTGGTGAAAGAATTTAAGAAGTGTACTGTTCTAGCATCCTGGATTAGATGGAATATGGATCAAAGGTAGAATCCCCAGAATGGTTGAAAACTCAGCATAAACTCTTGGAGATTCTTCATGAATCCTTTCCAAATATTTGGTTCTTTTCGTAGTAAAAGAGCCAAAGCAGACATTGTTTTCTCAGGGAATGGACCCTTGCTATTATAACATGATTGTATTTAGCTAGTCAGTTCCTTCTTGAGATTATGTATGTTTTGACTATAATTGTGTGTGTGTGTGTGTGTGTGCGTATATATGAGTATATAAGTATATTGACTGTAACCGGTTGACAGCAATTGTATCATTATGATGCTTTGATGTATCAGTAAATATACTACCAACCCTGTCTGGTTTTCTCAAAATTGTTATTGATCATTATTCAGATTACACATTTTTTTGTTGGCCTGTTTTTTCAGTTTTTTTTGTTGGCTTTCTTTTTTTTTTTTTGTTTACTGTATGATTGCTGAAGACTCCTTATGGAAGAGAACTGCATCCACTCTATTATGGTTTCTTGGGCTTTCTAATACTCAAGTAAACAAGCATCAAATAACCATAATCTTGCTGCGGATAGTTCATCGTACAAAATGAACCTAGTTTGCATTTGACTAAGAGCATAGATTCAAATGCAAAATTTTGGTCTAATCTAATCAGATTTATCTATTTCTTCTTATGAAGCTGGTCCTATTTTATAAGACCTAATTATTTCTTTATTCTAGATATTAGAAGTTCTCAAGAGAATTGGTCTGATACATTTTTTTTTAACTTGTATTACATTTTTCTCATTTAATTTTGCTTATAATTCGAGATCTGGTCCTTGTGTTTATTTCATATTTTTTCACACTTATGTAAGGGGAAAAAAAAAATCAACTCTCCTGAAAGTTGTTTCAAGAAAGACTCCTTATATAATAACTGAAATCTCTTTGATCAGCATAATTCTATTTGCCTAAATAAATAAAAATTCATATGATTTTTTTTTTTTTTTTAAACTTTGTAGCTTATCACAAATTGAATCTTTGGGACTTTGGTAAATTCCAAACAAGCATTATATGCATCAAACCTTAAATTACCAAATATTGAAGCTTTCACCTTGAAACTGAAACTTGTCTCTGTGCATTTTCTCTGACAATGTCATTGGCATCCAATATGTTTTACTACCTCCCTTCTGATCATGGCATTTCTTATCATGTATGGTTTTCATGTGCTGATCTGTTAGAATCATCTACAAGAAATTGATCTCCATTGTGGAAAAGCAATGCGATGAGAAACCTCTCAAAAAAAAAAAAAATTGATTCACAAATTTCCAGAATGTGGGGGGGGGGGGTCTTGGTGACCATGAAAGTTAACCATTTTGAAGGAACCATTAAATGAATCTTAAATTCCATATTTACTGGTCTGTAAAGTTATCTATTTGAGTATGAGTCATAACTCTGTTAATCATCTTCACAACCAATGTAAAACCACGTGGGATGTTGAGTAATAAGTAAATAATTTTTTTCTTCCAAATTACATTTTATGTGCCTGAAAATATACTCTGTGTTTCTCTCTCTCTCTCTTATTTATATACATACATATATATATATATATATATATATATATACTCACACACACACAAACAAACAATGCGTACATTTTGAATTTTGTACTCTAATAGGCTTTAGAGCCAGATGCCTTTCATGGTTCCTATTCTTTAAGCTTAGAGAAATATTATTATAGTATGACAGATAAGTTAATTGGTGCTCCCCTCTTTCTCAACAGCATTCCACAAATTGGCAAAACTGGGAGATTTAGTACCTCCAAGGTATTTTTCATTCCCTCTCATCTTGGCATATAGAACGTCATTGTAGATTTACAGGTATAATCTACAATCGTTCACTGATGAAGGTTTAATGTACAATTTGATATTTAATGCAGAACATTGTTTCTTGTAATTCTGAAGAATTATCTTGGTCAGTTGTACCAAATTATCGGTTGGATTTTGATAGACCAATGTTCATTTCGCCTCATCATACCATCAGAATTTCACATATTTATTGGGGCTGTTGTGAAATGAACATAGAAATATGAAAAAAGTCTATTTTGTTTTGAAATTGTTTAGCAGAATAAACTGACATGCTGTATTTGTACACAATACTATCTCGTATGTGTTAACCCCTTTTTTTATATGTAAAAAGCAAGAATATATTTTCATGTATAATGTAATCCTTACTTCACTGCATACTGAAATGATCAATTGGCACAGCATTTTGTTTTATCGTTAAAATGGTTCTAGAAACTAGTGTAAACTCAGGACTTGGATATCTTCAAGAGCTTAAGATGTAGTAAAGATACCATGGAAATTTATCCAGCAGCCGTATAGTCATCTATGATTAAATTAACATAGCAGGTCATTCTAGACATGTAGAAGTGGTTATATACACGGATTGGCTGTTCATGAGAACCATTTTAGAGCAGTTACTTTGTTGATACAAGTAGACTAAACTGTCCAAATTCTATTGTGTATCATGCAAAAGCCATCCCTTCTGGCTTTCTGAAGGAAAATTTTTTTGCATTGTACGTGAAAAGGTATGGTTGGTATAACTTTCTATCCTAACAGTAAAAGAAATTGAATTAAATATTTGTTTAATTTTGAATTTTAATATCAATTAAAAGAATTTTTAAATGGTTTTGATATCAATATAATTTCCTCTAATGGCAGTTTGAAGAAAAAAGGTAACAAAAATCCACAATTACAATTATGGATAATTCTATTCTTATAAATAATCAAAATTTTATCAATAATTTGATCATAGTAATGATTTTTAAAAAAATAAATGATTTTCAGTATGTACGATTTTTCATGATGGCAGCTCTAAAACTGAATTATTGATTATGATAAACTCCTTGCTTACTCATGTGAAAACCATATCAGCATCAAGAATGATTCTACAACAGAGCAGATGACTACTGTTTGCTTTTTGAAAATTACTTACTTGTCTATAAAAAATTTAATTTTTCTCTGTAAATATTAGTTTATTATTTGCGAGGTGGGGTAATTCTTCCAATATCTCAGTTTAGTCTGAGATTCTTGGGTTCAATTCCTTAACTGGAAGATTAGTTTATCTACTCATTGATTTATTGGAACAATGTTGAAATAACTCCCTACTTATCCATCATATTTTGCTTGTTCCTACCTGCATTCAAATGTTACTCTTTCAGTAATGATATAATGGTAGTTCAATCAGTGGATGGGAATATTCATTGACCATTCATGTATTATCTAAATGTTATACAAAGATTGGAAGAAATAAGGTAAAGAATGAGAAGAGATGTGAGATAATTATTAATTTTCGTTATAACACAGGTGGAATTTCAGCGAGTCCAGCTAATATACATAATTTGAATTATTTTTGTAGTTTCACATGAAGAATTAGTGGGGATGAGATGATAGATCATTTCAAGAATATGATTTAGGTCACTCCAACTAGTTGTTATACCTATAGAATGTTCCATGGACTATGCTTTTATCCAATAGTCATATCAGTATCAAAACTGGCAAATTAGACCAATATCTCTAATATTACTGCAGTTACATCTGTTGATACATTTGAAAAGAGTTGCTATGAGTATTGAATTTTGAAAATCTCCTTTTTTTTTTTTTTATGGACTACATCACTCTGCATTGGACCAGCCAATAATAGTGAAAGTTATAAAACAAAAATAAAGATGAATTGAACAATCGAAAAACTCCATTGAATTTAGTTAAAACTTGTAAACAGCTTGAAATCATATTTAGTAAGCCTATCTTTATGAAAGATATATCAACTGACAGATTGAATTGTGTACGATTGTAACACTAACTTGACTCAATCTGTTTACAAGAAGAAACAGTAAATGGCTTTATGAAGTGGGGTAAAGACAGAGACTTCTTTTTTTTCTTTTCTTTTTTTTTTAACTATTTTTTTTTCATTCATTTTATGGTGATAATAATTTGTCTGTCTGATTATCAGTTTTCTAGTTTTCTAATTTAGACTTTATTGTGGTCAGATTCTCACAAAGCCACACTGCTACTTCTTTTCTTCTGCTTTTATCATAAACTAAAAATTATTAAATCACTTAACATGAAAAAAATACAATTGTTTCTAATGCAATTTGTTAGTGTTGTTGATTTCTTTCATTGTTTAACTTCATTCACAATAACCTTGAACCTGCTTTTAAATAATAATTTTTATCAAAAGTGACTTTTCCCCCTATACATCCTCTGGCAAAAATTATGGAATCCTTGCAATAATAGGATGTTCACCCTGCTTTTATACTTTGTAGCAAATAGACAAATCAGATATGACATTTTTACTTAATAGCTGAAAATTCTAGATTCGTTAGATTGAATTATTTGAAATAATGGCATATTTTTTCAGATCAAGTGAAGAAAGAATTATGGACACACCTTGTAATTTGCATCTGTAAAACAAATACCAACCCTAATCTAAATATACAAATTAGTTTATAGTCAGAAGCGAGAGCTTGCAGACCTTAATGGGCTGTTGGACACCAAATTGAAAGGAAATGGCTCCAACAAGAGAGCTGTCGATTTGTACAAAGGAAAGAATCATAAAACTCCTTCAAGAAGAAAATACAATGCAGTGTGGCAACAAATGTTGGTTGTTCCCTGTCGGATCTCTGAAATTTGGTGCAAGTATGAATAAAATGGGAAGGCAAAGTGTTTGGATAAAAAAACTGAATGCCATGTGCCATGAATATAAAAAATACACAGCAAAACAATCGCCAAAAGGAAAAGTCTGTGACAAAGTTCCATCCTGCAAAGTTGGTCCATCAACCACTATTTAAGAAAGTTGGAACCAGTTGGAGAATATAGATTTTTTATCAGTGAAAACCATGCAGAAAATAATTGAAGCTGCCTTAAAAGCCTTACCGGGAGCAACAAAGCACTAATTGTTATTTTTATTTATTTATTTATTTTTCTTTTGTTAATTCAGTAATTTTTTTCCCATTTGATCCGCATAAAAAAATATCCCATTGGAATAATTGCTTTCAGTTTGTTTGTGGTATGTTCCATGAAGCTAAAATGTTCAGCTGTTATGCCAAACTTGTTTCATACCGTATCTGTGATTTGTTTATTTGCTATGAAGTGAAAATCCACATTGACATCCTAATTTTTGTCAGGTTGTATATTTCTAATGATTCATTCAGTACTATCAAAATTTCATTTTAAAACATTATTTAAATCATAAAGATGTAAACAGTTTTACATGTTGAGCATTTTTGATTTTGCATTCATTTTAATATTCTATATAAGAATATAAACCATTGTTAACCTCAAATAAACATGACCTCATCCTAACCTAGGATTGTGACAGTTCTCAGGTGAACTAGTATGACTTTTTATCAATACTCCTTTTCCTACCATATATTTAACTTCATTTATAGTAATAGGTCTTAAATCAAACATGTTATTCTCGTAATTATTATGTGTGCTTGTCCAATATTGTCATTATGAGATCTGGTGAAGATTTGAGCCCAAAGAAAAAAAACAAAGTAGAAGTTTTCCTGAAAGATATTTCCTTAAGTTGAGATGAAATTGAAGAATAGTGGGAGTATCAAGAAGTGTATACACCATCAAGTAGGAAGTAAAAAATGGTCATAATTGTGTGGAGGAAATCGCATTTCAACTTGAAGACAAGAATGATGGCTGCACTTGAAAAAAGAAATATAATCAGCATCATCTAAGGACTTTGAAAATCTATTGAAGACCTATGATGGTTGCTTATATCAAAGTGAGTGTTATTAATTCATTTATTCACCTACAGGTAGCCTTAAAAAAGACTTCACCACCTAGAAACAGAAATTAGAATATTCTTTATTCATTATGTAATATTTTTCAAGTCAATAACAAAATCAAGATTTTATAGTAAAAATATTTCAATTGATAATATTGTGATTTATAAACCTTTTTTCCATGCAATACTAACAATAATCATTTCCAGTTTTCAGATATCCAATGTTGATGGGCCTATGAGCAAGCCAGCCTTTTTTTTATTTATTATGTTATTGTAGATGCCTTCATACATCTGCAGGCATGAAAACCAAGATGATAATACCTTGTGCACTGCACACCACAGATCTTAGATGATGCTGGTAGTTGTTTTTCATAGAGCATACTAGTTGATCTGAGATCCACCACAATCCTAGGTTAGGATGAGGTCACGTTTGCTTGAAGTCAACAGCAATTTTTAATTCTTCTTGTACAGAATACTTGAATGAATACAGAATCCAAATTACATAAGAATACTGTTAACATCTTTCAGTTTAGATAGGGTATGAAAATGAAATGAGTTGATTTTTTGAAAAAAAACGCTGAATAATTTTGACAACCATGTATTTCTGAATAAAACATTAGAAATATACAACCCCTGTCAAAAACTCACTTAAAAGGTGAATTTGTTACAAAGTCTAATTTTCCCAGTCCTTAAAATTCACCATTTTCTGTAAACATAGTAGATGCTAGCATGGTAATCGTGACAAATGACTGGATTTTATATGTCTAGATTAGCATTTCTGCATAGGATCAGAGTGTCCACATTACAATGTCGCTCCCTGGCCCTCTGCCTGAGATCCAAGTGTTGTATCTGTGCACTCACTGAAAAGTTATGCACACACACACACACACACACACACTCACGCACTCACACGTATATATTGCATTTTTATGTGTGTGGATGTGTGTAACTCAATGGAAGCATTCATTTCCAAACTGACAGTTTTAAGATACTAGCTACAGTGCCCTTTCTGTTACAAATGTTACGTGTCTCAAAAGAGAATGGAAATTCTCATTTGCAGCTATCAATTTAATGCTTGTAAAATCTACAATACATAAAGAATGCAAATATCAATAAATTTATAAATGAATTGGCTTATGCATAAGTTGGATGTGATAATCTGAAAGAAGACAAAAAAAAAAAGACTAGGAAAACCTTGCTGATATTTCATCAAAATACACTTCCAATTCCCTTCTGCTTCTGGATGCTGATTTGGATGTTTGAATCCAAACAATTTGTCATTGATTGAGGGACTCAAAATACAAGAAATCAGCAAAATATAGATTGTGGAACTCAGAATATTTCAGATGTTTTTTTTTTATTAAGAGATATGATGTCTTGGTTGTATTAATCTGTTGAGTTTTCAACTTGTATCTAATAGTAACTTGAAATAATTGAGAAAATTACAGATATAATATTTTGAGTGTCTAATTTATTTAGTTAGGGTCTTTATCTATATAGTTGAAGCAGGTAAGGATCAAAGTATTATGGATGATTCTTTTAAAATCTTATGTTATTTTGAACTGTAGTAGATAGGGCAGGAATTATTACCAACTTTGTTTTCAGCATTTTTGGAAACATATGAAAGAGAAATCTGGTCCTCTTCATTTTTCTGTTGATGTTATTTATCCCTGTAGATTCTTTGTGAAACGTAAGGCTACATTGCAGTTTCAGTACCCAGTAGGTTTTATTGAGTGAAGTTGCTAACCCCATGGCCGAGATGGACTGCCTTAAAGGGCTCCAACTGCTATAGTGTGAGGAGGTAGATTCGTGCCTTTCTCAAGGACATTTGTGCTAAGTAAACATGAAGAGCCTTGGCCTAAACTAGAAATCAGTACACTAATTCCATTTTCTATACCAGTAACTTTTACACTAGTCCACAGGTTGGATTGAATTTATGAAAATATATAAAAAAAATCACTGATCAAAGTACCACAGTAAAATTATTCATCTGAATTATCAGGTGCTTTAAAGGCTTTGAGTGAAACTTACTAAGTTAATCTCACAGGCTATTGTTAGTGAATTTGGTCCTAACTGGGGTATTACTAGTATAGTCTTGTACCAGAATAAGCTAACCTTGGTGAATATTTTCTTAAATAAATTTTAGATGAACTTTTACACAAATGCTGCTTCATAATTTGGTTTTCATTCTGAGCTGTGAGAAATATTGACCAAAAAATATTACCCCATGAAAAAGGATTGTTTTTCAATCATTTTTCAAGACATCAACTATGGAAGGAATATACAGTGCATGCTGGACTGTAAGATAAATGGTTTACATAGAGATTTAGAAGAAGACTACCGCTCATTGCCACTCATCAGAGCCTCATAACAATCCATATCAAACTTTGGTAGTAGCCCCCTTGTCATAATACCAATATATTGGATGCAGTGTAATATCTGCAAAGCTTTTTTTTATCTATGAAATATTCATCTTATATACTGGCATGCAAGGTACATTTTATTTTTGCAAACATCAAATTAGATACAGATCACATTGGTGAAATGCATTTAGTTGATGTTTTCTTATAAACATTTATTCATGTGTATATTTTTCAGGGAGTGATCACTCTCTTGGTCAAACATTTCACAGTGGGAGGAACCACTTCCTGAAACATGTTACAAAAATGAATACAGTCCATTGTTTTTAATTTCAAGTTTCCATAATGTCTACTGAATTCACCATTTTCTCACTAATATATATATATATATATATATATATATATATATATATCAATAATTTCAGCAGGAATCAGAAAAATTGTTATAAGCAGCACCTAGCAATCTGTCAAGCAAATAATGTTTGTAACCTTTTGACATTGATAGCCAGATTCTCCTTTCTGAGAGAAATCAAGGAAAGTTTTCCATTTGAATCTGGTTAATCCCTTCAAGACTGACTGTCTGATCTGGCTGGACAAACACTTGAGTTAGTTACAGCTGAATGAGGAAAAATGCTTCAAAATATACGATGATATTACACAAGTGAAAATGCCATTACCACTTAACCCAAGCATGATCTTACCAGAATATATATAGTATAGAGGGGTTAACTTTTGTAGATAGCTCGCAAATTTGATTTAGATTTAAGTTACATTGAAACTGGTAAAATTTAGAAATAAATCCAGTTTGAAAAGGGTTGAGAGAATACAAAATATCAGACAGCTGAATTTTCAATTATATGATTTCTTAAGAACATGCTTTGAATTTCATAGCAATTTCCTGGGTGGGGGGAAAAAAAGATCAGTATGGACCCACAATCTAAACTCATGGACATTATCAGATGATTCACTTGGGCTCTACTTTTATCAAATTGCTCTTCATTTGTATATTAAGTCCAGTAATTCAAACAGGATATTTTCTGATAAGCATTTCAACTAGGTTTGCTATGGAGCAGATAAGTATATTTTTTTTAATAAATCTCCCTTGTAACACTTCTTATTGATGATGATGCCATGTATATGCTGGACTATCAGACAAATGGTTTACAAGGATATTTAGGACTACCAGTAACTCATCCAAGCCCCCAAACTGTCCATATCAAGCTTTGGCAAATGGCCACTTAGTCATAATACCAGTACATTGGACACAGTTTTTGCATAGCTTTTTAAAAAAAAAATCTAATGTCAGTCTTATATACTGGCATATACAGTAATTTATTCAAAATGTGGTAAACTATGGATGAGGTATTTTTGCTAATCAGATTGCAGTTCTGTTGTTTTTTCCATTTTATTCAAATGATTAAAATCTTTAAACTTCTTTATTGTAATTTTCTGTGTATTTTCATTTATATTTCTGTTGTTGAAATTGTCTTTTTTCCCTCCATTTTTGTTGATTTCCTCTTTATTTCTTAAACAGAAACTTTTCCTAAATTTGATGGCATTCTTCAAGCTTAGCTTCATATGAGATGGGGGTTGGGTAGAATGAGGATACAAAAATGTGTTGCTCCAATCCTTAAGTGAAGGGAGATTACCTGCCTTTGAAATCAGCTTTTAAGATTCTAGCTTTTTGTCAAGAATCAAACATGGATCTGCAGCACGAATCAGAAATATGCAATCCCTTCTGTTTAGCTCAGCTTTGTGCATCACAAAGACATAATATCCAACTCACTCCACTAATAAATGGGTTCACAAACTATACTTGCTATCATGTTACTCTACAAGTCTTACCTCCCAAATTAGTGAGCAAACCATTCATTGGATTATATCTAGCTCATTATACATTGTTGCACCTTCAATGACTTGCAATAAGGCCATTTGGAAAGGCATGAATCCATTTCTTCTTCTTCAGCTATGGGTAAAATAATAGGGTAGACTAGGCCCTCAAGTCTTTATTGGCAACCAACCTGAGAAAAGGACAACTCTGAATTGAAAAACCATGAGTTGAATCCACTCCTCACTTAAGTTATAGGTAAAAAAAGGAAAAAATAATGGTGAAAATAGCTTGCATAAAACCCATTTGCATGAGCTGAATGGATCCAGGATTTTACTGCTAAGCATTTACCATGTCCTTCAGAGCTTTTCCATGGAAGTAACTTTGTTATGCATTCAAAATAACACCTTACTATTGCCTATTGATTTCTTTTCTGAGGTAGCTCCTTTTCTGATACATCCAGTGAATTTATAGCTAAAGTTGCAAAGATGAGCTCTTCAACATACATTCCCACCCTTGCTTATTAGCTAAACTAGTGATTATCTATGAAAATATTCACAGATATATTTGAATTTCTATGAGATTCTTTTAGAGAAGAAAAGAAAGCATGCACACACACACTGAAGGCCATAATGCAGTTGGTACACTATCTACCTATATTTCTGTGTTCTAGTAGTTTCTTCTCATCCTCTCACTAATGCTCACAAAGTTGTTAGTGTAAATTAATGTCATCAATTTCATCTAAAGTTTCATTAAGAAGTGACTGAACTCTCAACTGGAAGAGTCCATTGTTTCAAATGATGGGTAGATGATATTTTATCTTACTTTATTATCTAATTAGGACATAATTGGGCGTGGGGTAGTTACTCCATCCTGTGAAACTTTCTAACTACTGAAACTGCTATGTGGCCCTATACATCACTGGAAGTTTACAGGAATGATTTTCAAAAAATTTTAATGCTCGTAATATATAAGTATCAATTGTAGACATCTGGGAAGGCTCTGTTTCCTTCAAGTCCAATGGGGAGAAACTATCCAGAATAGCAGATATCTTTGTAAATTTCCAAGGGTCATCTGGAATTATACAGTGATCCAATTTCTGTTTGCATGTATGTATGCATGTTATTGAAAAACAGTAAAGATGGCATATTGTTGCTAGAATTTAGTTAACCATATACAATTAAAATGCTCTTACTTGAAGAATAAAACAATTTCCAGTCCAATTTGAAAGTTTATCATAAGACTTTGAAATTAGTGTTCACTGTCACAACAGTGATAATGATCTGATTTCCTAACATATTTCTATCAATAGATCTGATTTCTACTTATTGGTTATTGTAAAAACAGCACATAAAACACTTACCACGATAAAATTCAATTTGTATATATCTTATTATAATGATCCAATTTCTGTTTGTAAGCTTGTTACCGTAACACAGTAAAAATAATCCAATGTTGCAGCAGTTTTGTTAGCACTATACAGTTAAAATGCTCTAACTTGAAGAATTAAACTATTTCCAGTCTAATAATAATAGTGTAAGGTCGGCATTCATGCTTACCCATGATAACAATGATTTGATTTTTGTGTTTTTTACAAAATCTGGAAAGGAAATCATATCACCACTGAAAAAGAAATGAAACCATTATTAATTACTCATAAAAGAATGACACCTTTATTTCATTGGAAAAAAAATCTTTTTTTTCATAAATTCTGGTACAAAAATTTCTTTACAAAAGAATGGTATTATTTCACACAAAATTTCTTGATCTTTTCATATCATTTTCTTTACTTCTTCCATCATGAATGTTTCAACACTTTATTATAAAAAACAATTTTTTTGTAAATTGTCAGCATGTATGTTCAAAATTATTCAATATTTTTCTCTTTCTCAAAACATCGATAACGAAAACACAAAGAATGTATAACCTTTTTTGTTTTGATTTTAATAATTCTGCTGCGTATCAAGTACATATATCCTTGTTAAGAAGCAACCTGCCTTATGTTTAATCCTTGTACACTTTGTTTCAGAATGTTACAATGTCAAAATTAAAACCAAAAAAATACATTTCAGTGTTTCTTGACCACATTATGCTTCAAGTTCTGAAGCCCTAGACACCTGCTGCTCAGGGATTAGCAGTAGACCAAATAAAGCTGAAATAGTAATTTTAGATAAAGTTTGCTTAAGGACCAAGCAACAGTGTGCTACAGAGTTGAAAGTCTGAAGTGAACCAAAATTATCTGAAGTAAGTATTTTGAAAAGAGTTCTGTCTCTTGGATTAATGGTGTCTGATAATTTTTTTAAAATCATGTAAATTTGAGAATTTTTCAAATTCTCAGCTCATTGGTTTCTAATGTTCCATTTCAAATTATGAGAACAACGTCTCTTCCTATGATGAAAATTCTTAGTTTTAAAGTTTTTATTGATTTTTATTTTTCATTGCAATAATTCCAGTATTATCATGGTTAAAATGACTTAATGGTTTGTTTAACTTTAATGTTCTGAAGTGATAGATGAAAACCAAGTCTTCAAAAATTTCAAAAGTTTACAAACCAATACCTTAAAGCATATAATAAGCCAAGTTTTTAATGAAGTTAAAGGTATATCATTCATTATGTCAACAATTTCCAATATTGGTTCAATTTCATTATCACTTTGTTCCTAATTCGAATCATTCAGATGAGATCCTGAACAAGGAATGATACAAAAAGTTATGGGTAATTGGGAAGAAAAGACGGATGAGGAAAGAGCTCCAGAATGAGAAAGAAAGGTCAGTAAAGAGGAGAAACAGATGAGGAAAAAGGGCTGAATGGTTCCACAATGAAAGGAATGAATATATATATATATATATATATATATATATATATATATATATATATATATATATATATATATATATATAAGTAACTTTACATTAAGATTAACAGCCACCAAAAGCAGCCTTTGAATGATTAGCAATAAAATATTCAAAATCTTTTTCTCCAATAATCAATAACATCATTCTGCTTCCAACACTGATGATACTCTCTGCTTCTTATAATAGTAAGAAGAGAGAGAGAAAGAAAATTTAGGCAATTTATTAAGTGGGTAGGAATATTTCTGCATATGAAACTAATCCATGTTAAGCATTTAGGTAAAATAATATGAACGGGCAACAGAGATTTGAAGGGATGGAGTAAAGGAGAAGAGCAGAGCCATGAGGGAATGGATAAAATTTCCCCTGGTCAAGCAATATTTTTTTGAGCAAAAACTGATTTTGTATTGAAACAAATGTCTAATTTTCTCAGCATTAATATCAAAAAAATTATTGTAAAACTCCAATTCAAGTTAGGGGTTGACATTGTTTTTCTTCAGTAACAAGAGCAACCACAATCCTCACCTAATTTAGAGGAGTAAACTCTCCACTGTTCATCACTCCTATTACATTGAACAAACCAATATATAAATTTAGTATTTCCTTAACATGATTTGAAATTACTACCAAGTGATCAGTATGCACTTCTCTTATTGATTGAGCCAAAGTGACAAGTCTTACATATAAATGAAGAGTTATGTTGCAAATATGCAAGGGCTTAATCATTCAAATAAATAGATGCATTTATATTAAAAAAAATTCTTTTTCTTTTGAAAGTATACTTTTAAAAAATTCTTTATTATATATGCAATGCAAATGTTGCAGTAATCATCCCAAGTCAGAATTGAAGTAGGAGTGGAGTTTAACCCTGCGGCAGCCAGGCTTGAGCTTTTGATTATAATTTTTCAAAAAAGTGACAAAAATGTTTTTTTCAGTTTCAGGCTGAATTTTTTTTGATAAAATACATTTACTTTTATTTTTATTTTTCTTCTAGCAAATTCTATACTTATTTAACTTATTGAAACGTCAGATTTTCCCAATTGTTTCTCTGTCCATAACAATGGAAAATTCTACAACAATTTTGCTGAGAAAAATATCTACTACCCACAATTAGAAACAATGAGCTCTCCCACTTGAATTAGTATGGTCATTTTTTTTTTTTTGATAAGATGTAATTTACACTATTAACAGCTTCGAAGTAATGAAGTCTTCAGTCAGAGAATATGAAGCACGATAGATATTTTTACCAAATACATTATGGCTATTAGCGTATATGAGTGAGCCTTTTCTAAAAAAAAATCATCACATGGAAATTCCAATAGAGTTATCCCTCAATATTCACAAAGTTCAAGGGCCCCAGGGGCCATGAGTTTGAAAATCTAAGAATTTTTCTTACTGGCCTCCCCGGGCCTTTTCAATTTCAAAAAAACCCATAAATCGTGTACCATAGACAATAAGCAAACACTAAAAATTGTTAAAAATGATTTGTAATACTTCATCTACTAAAAAGCAAATAAATTTATTCATTGCACAGTGAATTGGTAAAATAAATTCAATGTAAAAAAAATATGCTTTGACTAATTGGTTCACAAGTGTAAAAACATTGATCAAGTTCAGGTTTTCAATGGAGTTTACATTGTCTATATAAATAGATTAACACTTATTGTTATAATGCCATTATGATTTCCTAAACTTTTGTTCATATTACACAGCATAGTTTTATGGTGTGTTCTTTGCAGTATACAGCAAACTCCCCATACTTATCCCCATTGAATTATTCATGACCGAACAGAAAATCATGGAAGCAGCTGATAGAAAATCCCAGAATATCAAGGGTATATCTGAATTTTTTTGCAAATAATATCTAGTTTGTAATGTTAGTTTATGATTAAGCACTATTTTGAGTTTTTAGAGATTTGAAATTATCATTACTAATAATTACAATCAATAATTGCAAATTAATTTACCCACTGAACATAAATATCTCCAATTCTCACGAAAATTGATCATATGGATATAAGTTGTAAGGGAGATAACTCCCAAGAGAGGTCACTTCGATAGAGGTGAATCAATTATTATAAGGGGCATAACTCTGTTTTCATAGCTCGATTATCCTTCTTTCATTTTCGAGAAATTTTAGCTTGTCTCCCTTGGATAATTTCCGAAGCATTTATTTCACTTCACATTTATTCAGTTCTGTACAGAATTAAAAAAAAAATTTACATAAATTCTTCTGATTCCTTAGATTTTATCACTTTCGGAAGGTAGTGAACAACCACATGAATAATACGTAGATTGTTATAAAATAGATTATATATCATGTGTGTTGACTTGCGAGATGGCATAACAGTTACAGCCTTGGGAAAGGTATGAATCCACCACTTTCCCAAGCCATGGGTAAATAGCAGGGCTGATGGAACAGGGTTACTCTATCAGGAAAAAACCCTACTGCTTAACAGTCATTATAGCTGGCCCTACACCGAGGAGAGTTGAGTATGGAGCTAGCTACTCTATCTGGTAAAAACTTACTTCCAACTGAAACCATGGCAGAGTGGTTAAGGCACTTTGCTCCGCAAGGAATTACCAAAAATAATCAATAATACATCAGACTCCAATATCCGCATTAAAACCATCATTTTATAAGTTCTCAAAGGTAATTTCATTGAAAGTTTCCTAGTCTATATGAATCATTAAGTAAATTTGTTTGTAACCAATTTTCCTGAAACAAAATCTAAATGGTGAAATTTAAAATGTTATTTATGTCATCAAGAAATGTTACTTTTCTTCCATATTGTGTTCCCCCAAATTCTAAGAAGGAACTCTTACATTAGTACTACTCTGTTGTTGTACTTTTTTAAATCCTATTTTCATCATTTAAAAGATAAAGTTGATTTTTTTTTATTTTCCTTAATGGCTCGAAAATAGTAGATAAGTGATTCTAGTCTGTTTTTCCTTTCTTCTGAGTTTGTTGCTTTTCCTCCCAATGCTCAAATTGTTTTTATTTTCTCTAAAAAGGAGGCAGCTTAGGAAATAAACTACAGATGATTATCATTAATCATTTTTGACTCATCATCATCAGTCTTTTATCGTCTGTTGTTGGACTTAGACCTTCCCAAGAATTAGTCACATTTCTCAATCATGGGCATCACAGAGCCAGTATTTCCTGAATTTGTCCGGTTCATTTCTCCAATTTTGTGTTCTGTCGGTCTCAGTTTCTCAGGTGATCTCTAGAGATCCATGTTGTGAGTCTTGATGTCCACTGGTTATCTTTCATTCTTGCAACATGGCCTGCCCATTGCCATTTGAGTTTTCTAATAGTTTCTATGATATCTTGGACTCCTATTCTCTTCCTTATATACTGTGCTGTCTTGTGATCTCTCTATGTGAGGTTGAGCATGATTCTCTCATGCGCAAACTGCATGCTTCTCAGTTTGTAGATCTGTCTCTTGGTTAGGCTCCATGTTTCAGCTCCATAAGTGACTATCAGGAAAATGCATTGGTTGTATACTCTTCTTTTCAGGATTATTGAGATTGTCTGGTTTTTGAAGGTTGAGCTTGCTCTGCCGAAGGCTCGCCATCCCAGAGTGATTCTTCGCTTGATTTCCTCCTCTTTTGAGGATCTCATGGAGATTCGTTGTCTTAGGTATATGTTGTGGTCTACCACATGATTTTCATTTTACTGAAGTTCATGTGTAAGCCAACCTTTCTTCACTTAATTCATCTAGCTGGAGGTTGTGTAGATTGATGACCATTTGATCATTTATTTAGCAGATTGGGAAAATAGAAGTGAGGAATGAATACCAAGAAATTTAGACAACTAGAACAGCCATCTATACAGATTTTGCTGCTGACGCACTTAGCAGAAAATCAACATCTTACAAAAAAAAGTGAAAATTGTATGAAAGATTTTGTCTTCAGAATCTTTATGTTGATAGTAGGAAAAAACACTGACAAAATTATCAGATAAAAATTATCTGTCAATACCTCATAGAACTAGAGATATTTTTTGGTATAATAAATGTTGTGAACTTGCAACATGTAAACAAAACCTTTGCAAGAGGAATTTCAATCTAAAAATATTTCCAATTTTTCGCATGCAAAAACAAGTGGATTTTGATAAGATTTTCAGTACTTATCTAATGGAAGACAAAATTCATTTTAAATTAGTTTCCACTCTAATTCTTGAGAATTTCCTTGTGATTAAAGCCCCCTTTATTTTTGAAGATTCTTGTTTTATTCTTTCACTTTAACCAACTCTGAGGTTTAGTTAATTATAATGCAGAGATATGATTAACCAAATATATGCTGGAAGCAGGGGAGGTCAAATTTTCTCTAGTTTTTGAGAAAGAAAAAATTAATAACATAGAATCAGGTTGTTTTAATTCAGTGTGTCTGTGTTGTTTTTTTAAAAAATGTTACCAGCAAAACATCAATAATGGGTGTTGACAGCTTATTTACAAGGAACAAATGTTGAAAAAATGGTGGTTAGTGTAATTAGATGCTGACTTTAAATTAAATTTAAACTTCAATTGAAAAATGCATGACAGTAATAAACTCTTAAAAAACTTGATAGTATACAAATTGTGTCTAGAATAATCTTTTACTAATTGAAAGAGTTGAACAAAAATGCCAGTCTTTGAGTTGACCTCTCTTGTCTTTCATACTTAGAGAAAAGCTTCTATTGAAAAGAATAAAAGAAAATACTTCCAGTATCTATTTGGTTAATTGTATCTTTGCATTATAATTAGCACAATCCCAGAGTTGGGCAAAGTGAAAGAATAGAACATTTCATTCAAATTTTTTCAATTTTTTCTCAAAAGTCCGTGAGAGTAGCTTCCCTTTATCGATAGAAAAAAAAACCAGAACAAAAAATGCAAATAATTAAATGAGCAAATTCTAAATCCGTGGAATTGAAGGAGCTACTGTAAGTCAGGGCAAATGAAAATTGCAAACAAAATATACCTTCGAAATTATTGTCACATTCAATTTTTTTAACCGAGCAATTTACAAAGTTAATGCTGATTTTAAAGACTAAGGGAATCTTTGAAAGTAAAATACTTTCTATTTTGGGGAAAATACGCTTTCTGAAAATTTAAAGCTTTCATTTGTCAAGGTTACAAAAAATTATCGCTGTAATTTTCGTTCATTTAGTTACTTTTCGTCAAGAAATAATTTTGCATTTAATGTTTGAATGTTTAGTCAATTATGACATTTAACTTGCTATTTCTATTAAAACTACTTTTATTTATGATAAAATAAAATTATGATATTCAAAATTAATGTCATTCAGTATAATACAGCTGTTTCAAGATTATAATATAATATAAGATTGAACTTAGTGATATAATAGAAAAAAATATCTGTTTAAATCTGTAGCGTTGAAGTCGGTTGGTGGCAAACGACATCGGTATATCGATTTAAAAGGGGAAACAACTTCTGCATGACTTTCATGTCCAAGGGGAGTTACTATAACTTTGTTTTTAAAACGAATCGAAATCTAAGGGAGACAATTGGGTTATTTCGAAAAATAATATTTATGGCTGCAGGTCAATGAGCAACGGTTAGGTATCTAATCTCAAAGGCTATCGACAGTGTTTTAGATCTTTATTCCTTGTTCTATCATAATGGGTATAAGCCAGGTTCTAAAGAATTTTGTAAATCTACGTAATGAACAGCGTGACTTTTTCTATTTGTTTCTGTGTTAATAACTTCCTTCATCTATTACTGATGACAAATCTACTCTAATAGTGAACTGTATGATTTTCTTCGCTTACTATCAGTAACACCTCTCCTATTCAGGGGTAAAAATCTTGTTGATAAAAATAGTTCCTACCCATCATTTCAAACTATACATTCTCCCCAGTAATCAAATTCAGTTTTTAAAATTTTTTTACGTATATTTCAATCTAAATATATTTGTGAATTTTTATTTCACAGTGATTAACATGTTGATCACTTGAAAATGTTTATAAATTGATCAGGACAGGCGGTCGTATAGCATATCTTGCAGGCTGTTGTTTTTTAGTTCAATCCTCATTTGAACACACAATATTGATGATTTTATACCAGTTTTTGCCAAGTTAACAATTCATATGAAAAAGAAACCAGATCAGGATGCACCCCATATAGCAATGGTCAGCTAGTTAATCATGCTGGCTATTTGAGGGTTTGATCTTTATAGGATATCTCGGTATAGATGATCTGATACAAACTCATCCTAATTTAGTATATTTATATGATTAACAGTTTGACATATTCCTTTTTCTGTCTGTAAGGCTGGACTCTTCTACCCAGGAGTAAAATTTCCTGATAAAAATACCTTCTACCCACTATTTGAAACTATGGACTCATCAACTCAAACAAATTCATTTTTTTTCCTGTAAAAATCATTTCATAGAAATTCAAATATTACTGATTTTTCAATAAGTAATTACTAGTGCATGAAAGTAAGATAAAATTAATACATTACCCTAAAAATAAAAATAATCATCTAAATATTTATAGATCTGGTTCTTACTTTGTATGTATTTTTGAGTAACTATTAAATTTTATACTCTTTGAAATAATAATCTGCATATCTTATTTTAAAATTTTCAAAATAACTCTGTTGTTTCAACAGATCTTACCAGGAGGTATGATAAGCAGTCTGCCATAAAATGATCATAATTGATCCTCATTGAATATTCTACAATTGTGACCCTTTAACTGATTAATCCAAGCTTTGTAAATATAAAATAAAAGAGTACAAACAACATTTTTTATATCTTAAGAGTTTTGAATCCATGTGTCACTTCCAACTGTGAGTAGAATATTTTCAGTAAAGTGATTGCATTTTCTTCTTACCAAAAATGATTTTTGTCATTATTTTATGTAGAGACTGAGAAAAATTAACTCAACATTTCAAAAGCCTCTCACTTGATGAAGTTTCATTGAATACAGTTTATGTAGACAACTGATTCTAAAATGATAGGTATATGGCTCTCAGAAGAGGAATTTACTCGAAGGGAAGGAGTCTTAGTTAGGGAAGGAGTACCAGTGGATAGGGGACTGTATGACTGAAAGTATAATAGTAAAAATTTCTAGATGACAATTTTGATATAGGGGTAGGGTAAGAAAACCAAGGGGGTGAAATACAAGCTGGGACTCTGAAAGCTACTTGTGTTGATGTACAAAAAGACAGCAGCAAACACAATTTTTAAATAACTACATTATTGCTCGAAGAATAAATCATAATATTGAACTGATTCTTTTTTTTGCTCTGGTTGTTACGAAGTTTCAGCTGATCCATTCTATAGTCTTCTTCAGGAATAGGAGAAGGAGGGTGACATTTTTTTTTCTCTGTAACGCAAATCAGAAAATCATAGAAAATAAATAATAGTGTCAAATATCTCATCTTCCTGCAATATACATAATAAAGGCTAGTCCATTTTTAGCAACCCATGTAATACAGGCTATTCCATTTTTCTGATACATAGGTTTCCTCTCCATTCCTTTCTTTGCTTAGTAAAGACATCCTTACCACATTCAAATATGCATTGATTGGGCTTATACATACTGATCATTTGATATTCTCAAAGAAAGATTCATTCATGTATATATACTTAATGTATCACCGCTGGATACTAAAATGATACAAATTAGAGCAGAAGTTCATGTTGTACCACGACTTTGTCCAGGGAGTTCCATCATATAATGAATTAAATTCATTTTCCATTAAATAACCAAAGAATCTGATACTATTTGATCTTTTGAAGATGTATATACATTTTTTATTTGCACCCTAATAATATTTATCGAGCCTTTCAGCAAAATGATATTCATTTTCCAACTGAGTCCCTTTTTTTTTAAATAAAAGATCAGTTTTTCAATTAAGGATCTCTGTGAGCAAGCAGAGCTTATGAAAAACAAAATCAAAAAAAGACACCAATAACCTTTCGACTCTTACTTAAATGGTGGTGTCACTTCTGATCCCTATAACAATTTTTCTGGTCACAAAAGGTTCATGCATTATCTTTATAGAACATTACACCCTTTCTATTAACTAAATCCAGATGTTTTTTGTTGATCACTGCCTTCAGTTGGTCTAATTGGAAGCAGTACATGTTCAAATTGACAATTTGCTTCTCTAAGAAGAGCTCATAGTAGGGAGCTCCATTTCAATTCCACTATATACACAACATCACCTTCTTTGGGAGAAGACCAGCCTTTGATATGGTTAATGCTAGTTCATTTCACTTTACCCCATGATTTCTTGTGGTCCAAATTGTTGTAAAGTATGTATCTTTCATCATTTGTTACAATTTGTCTCAAAAACAACATTCATTCTGTTTATCTAATTGCAGCAAAAGCCATTCATCAAAGCAACCAAGATAGCCAGGCTGATATAAATGATTTTCACCCCTTGCATTCGATATTTTGAGTATGTTGTCTGTCTCTCATGTCATATAACCTGTATACCTGACTATCAGGCATCACACAGCAAGAAATCTCCCACAAAAAACTTTTCAAATCACTTTTGACACTTTTGATCATTCATAGTTTGTTTTCCATCAACTCACAAATCTTCCTTTTGCAATTGAATCACATTTTTATCTTCTTAAAATAAAAAAAGCATGATATGCAAAAAATGTTGCTTATTTTCTTCCATTCCAATGTTAGAATCAATTGTGGTGCCCACCCTTTCCAGCTTAAGAAAATCATACATATTTGACCTTAGGAAAGGATCTACTTCTAGCCCCTACATCTCTGTAGAAATGGTGAATTCCTTGTTCCCCTTTTGATGTCACACAGAACTGCCAATCAGATAACTGATTCTTATGTTTACGATATTTAAACTGTGGCAGTAAATCTCTCTCTCTCTTTTGCATATGTTCTTGAGATGAATATGTGATGATGCGTGTGTAGAAAGAAAGTGCGTATAAAAACTATACTAACTATCCTAACTAAAGAGAGAGAGAGAAGAGACAAGCTTACCTCAAGGCTGTCGGAACACAGAAAGAGAGAGAAGGGCCGGCCGCAAAGGCCGGGGCTTGAAGCGTAACCAGCTAGGGATGCTGGAGCTATTGAGCCTTGGACCATGTGTGTCCAGGGGTTTTATAGGGGTCTTTGGAGGAAGTGACATTTTGAATATCTTGCTAAAAGAATAATTTTGTACTTAATTCCTAAGTAAAAGTATTGGGGGCACTACACAATAAACAAAAACAGGCCAATTTTTACATTTTTTGCGTTTTGATATGAGTTGTCAAAATACAATCAAAAGTGATCTTTTGAAATGAAATAAGTTGATGCTGAATGTTCCTGATGTCATCCCCTATCAAAATGAGAACAGTTTAGGTTGCCCAACTCACAATAAAAAAGAATACAATATGAAGAGTAACTTTCTCACAAAATCATAAATTTATCCTATCAGCAACCAAAGACTCAATATTAATAATTATTCACCAGTGACAAGTGAAGCCTCAAGTATCTCTTTGTTCAGCTATCTATTCGTCTGTTCATATTGATTTATTGGACAAAGTTTACTTTATCACACACCAAGATTGACCACTTTGTGAAAATACACATTTGACACAATACTGCATGATGTCATTCAAACATAAACAAATAACATCTAATCACTTACCCTCTCAGATAAACGAGTAATTTTCTTTTAATAAAGAAAAGAATGCCTTTTCAATTCTAAAAAGTGAAATAAGAGAAATAACAGTTTGAAAATCATTTACCACAAAAAAAACAAAAAAACAAAACAAAATGTTCCATTTTCTATCAAGGGTAGTTTTAAAAAAAAAAAGAAAAGACTAATACATTAATTTCAAAACTTACCCTGAAAAAAGTAGTTTTTGATGCTTTCAATCCTATTGCATAGAAAAGTCATATATTAGATTAAGAAATAGGGAGAAAAAAAGTAGTTTTGAAATCTTTAAAAAATTTGCCTAGGTCACTGTGTGTTGAAATTTCCATTTTTTTTTAACTAACTTTTGATCAAATTAAAACTATTTATCTAAATTTTGATAAAAATAAAGACCTCCAAATAAAAATAAAAATCAATTTTTTTTCTCATTAAGTTTTGAGAGTTACTTACGACCAGAAGAATAAAAAAATGTTCTATCAAAGTTAGTTTTAAAAAAACAAAAAACAATGACACATAAATTTTAGGTGACATGCAATGGAATTCGAGGAAAAAAACATTTTAGATTTTGTTTCATCATCCTAGTTTTGTAAGTATAATTTGAATTTACAATTTATCTATCTCTGTTATGTATGTATTATCTATTCAAGTTTGTTCATTCGTATCTTTTTACGGGACGGGGAGATCTGACACAAGATCAAGTTTAATGTGGGATGGAGCCTCCTCAAAAATATTTGAGGTTGTGAAGCCATCAGGACTAACCCGGCCTGTCCTTCTTAATGCAATCGGACAGCACCGCCTGGAGGCGCAGCTAGGCCAAGTAATAATGAGAGAACCCAGGGACGAGTTCAAAGGTTACCAATGCACTCAGCATTGTGCAGTCTCAGTGTCCCCTTATTGGCTAATGCATTGCACCTGCACACTCTGTCTTGATGCCCGTCTGCCACACAATCTCTGGCCCATTTGCCTGGCAAGCATCAGTACCTGCGCCTCGTACAATGCCATGGAACTACACTTTAATCCAAAAAGGTCAGAAAAAATGGGGGGTGGGTAGCATTGTTTGTTCATTAGTATCTGTCAATGTATCAATGCTGTGCCCTTATATGTAATCTTATCTACCAATAGTTTTCTTTTATATGCATGCAAGGAAAGTAAAGTATCAAGATAGATTGAGGGCCCTCAATTGGGAATTCAGCCTGGGCGAGAAAAATCCTCGACTTTTTGAA
Organism: Thysanoteuthis rhombus; assembly: GCA_963457665.1. NCBI lineage: Eukaryota > Metazoa > Mollusca > Cephalopoda > Oegopsida > Thysanoteuthidae > Thysanoteuthis > Thysanoteuthis major. The sequence continues at coordinate 5,638,845 of OY735210.1, read as the reverse complement.
AATTTGCTTTACACCAGTTTCTTACTTTTACAAAGAAAAAAAAAAAGGAAAAAATAGCTTTCAGAGTTTGTTTTGCAGCGAGCTGTTATAGAGCCAGTGTGCACCCTTGTCTTCTCTTTCCCCTACCCCTGTTTCCAGCACTTACCATCATCCCAACCTCTGATAACACAGACTAACATATCATCATTACTATTACGCAGACCAGGAACACTCAAAAAGTTTTCCCATAGAAATTAATGGTTATTTCTTCTTCACTTTAGACTATTTCAACTTACAAAAGGTTTTTATAGGAACATCCTACTTTCAGACAGTGTGGAAAATCTGTACCTGTTTAACCCTAAACTCCCAAAGATTTTGTTGCAGAGACCAACAACAATTGAAGAAATCTGTGTGTCTGTATATTACAACAACTGGCCATTGTACAAAGTTGAGATTTGACAAACATATCACTTAGCACATGAGGCAGTGCAGTGTCGAGTTTGAAAATGTTTAATCTTGATTGGATCTTGAAAAATCTAATGAAAATAAATGAAATGTTGAAAATTTTAGATCCACCTTCATAATTTCTATAAATAATATCCCTTGGCATATGCTTTTTAAATTATCTGAATTTTGATGTAAAATATCTGAATTGGCAACACTGACCAGAAATAAACAATATACTTCAAAGCCATAGTTTTGTATGCACCTTAAGAGCATGCACAGCCCTTGTCCATTATAACTGCTCTATAGAAGTCTGCCATAGAATAATTGCTATTTGGACTAATATCCTTGTCTTCTTAATAATTAGAAACCGTCAACCAAAACTGTCAACTTAAGATTCTTCAGTTTTTAAATGATTCTGGCTAATCTATGATTTATGCATACAAGACCTACCAATGGAGCTAAAGAGCTGGAAAAAACATTCATGCCTCATTATGTCTCAAAGAAACGTTTCTTTGTTTTTCTCTCCTCCTTTTGTTTAGTTATCCAACAGCTGGGGAGAGAATTAACCCACCTCTTTTTCCAGTTTTCTAATTGATTACATCCAGCATGATCTAATCTGCCATGAATTTCTCACCATCTGTAATCTACATAGAGATTTGAGGGGAATAAACGCCAGTTCCTACAGATTAGCTGTGGGAAATGCCCTCAGTTAATCGAACAAAGCTGCTGGTGAACAAAAGATTCTGGCTATCCTTACGGTTGCAGTGCAAAATGAGAATCCGTTTGAACAGTTCCCTGTCTAAATAAAACTTCCCAGCATTCTTACCCGGAACGTGATGACAGATGATATCAGAAGTCAAATATTCACCATAACTGAAGGAGAAACCACAGCATACCACCAACTAAGAGCAGAATGCTTCATAGAGAAATCAGACTTGAACATTCTCTAGCCTACATAAGACCATCACAGCAAAGCGTTTACCTTAGTTGAAATTCCTCCTACAAGCCATACGACACTACCAAGAAATACATCGGTAGAACATATTTTGCAACATAACAGTGGGTATCTCTATTACTCCCCCAATACATGAATACAGCCGCCCATGGATTCGAAGAAACAGAAGAACTACCAAACAATATGGTCAATTCCCAAAGAGTATACAATCCTGTGCAGCTACATAAAATTCAACAATGATAAATGTATCTGCCATAAGCAAGTTGTTTCTTGCCTGAAGTTTTGCAAAGGAATAACTTAGAAGGATGAGGAACATGCGTTACAATGCAAGAATCCCTTTGGTTCTTACAAGTAAGTATCATTGTAATTATATGATATACAGGAATAGACTTGATAGTTTTCTCTTTGTGACTCTCACTGTACATAGGACTTTGTATTATGACCAAACAAAAGTACTAGTTTTAAAACTGCACCACATTTCAATCAATGATTTGGGTTAGATTTTGTCAAGAAGAGGCCTTAAATCAATATGAATGTATGATATTTTGAATGGGATGTTTCCTCACTATTCCGCTCATCAACTTTAATTTCCAAAAAATAAGTGGATTTCATTCCTAAAAGAGGTGAAATTTTCACCTATAGACGAATTGGTATCTTTATTATACCCTCAGCCCATGGTGCTGAATGTAACTGCCCATGGATTCAAAGATAATCTAATTTGAATATCAATTTGCATAAAATCCATTGGAATTTATAAAATACTTCAATACAAATATTTGAATGTAATATTTGTTGTTCTGTGACATATACTTCTCTACATCAGTCATGTCTTGTTTGTTTTGTTCCTGTAAATTTTTTGTACTGCAAAGGACTTCAAACATTCTGCTGTGGTCTCAGTGCCAAGTAGATTTCACAGGATGAAGTTGTTAGCCTGAAGCCCAACCCTTTTTCTTGGACTGGCTATAGTGATTGCCAAGCTGTAGGGGTTTTTTTCTATCAGAATAACTTTCTCTTAGCAGTAATCATTTCTCAACAGCATGAACCATAAAAATTCTGAAACCCGAATGTTAGATATTTAAATAAATCTTATCGATATAGCAAAACAAAGTCGTTCCTGTTTCACGTGACACATGAGGCAAGGAATTCATCTCTATTTCTTGAACAATACATAGTGACTCAATCATCGTAGCAATTGTGGGTTTTTACCAGGCTAGGATGCTAGCTTGATGCTCGAGATGGACTACCTAATAGGGCTAAAGCTCTCCAACGGCCCTGATATTTACTTATAGCAGGGCGTGGTAGGAAGTGAATTCACACCTTTCCCAAGGGCATTAGAGCAAAGTGAATGCAAACTGCCCCAGCCAGAGTTTGAAGATTCTATTCTTCATGCAGTCAAATATTAAGGCACTCATAGCTCGGTCTTCATAAAATCAAACATTAATTGGTTGAGTCAAAAAGTTAATGAATCCGGCAACAAGTCTTCCAATTCAGGGGACCATTTTATTTCTTTTTTATGGTTATTTAACAAACTTAGCTTAGTCTGGCACAATATATAATTCACTACATGAGTGAATTGATCTGAGACAAGCTTGATAACTAGTGTGTTACTGGAGGTGCCTCTTGTTTTTTATATGCTTAATATGTCATCATATGCGTCAACACATAGATTACATGTGTATTTCATGAATGATATATAAGATTTTTGAACTCTCCCTTTTTTTGTCTCTTCCAGTTTCTTCATCTGTTCTCTCAATTTCTATCTATCTATCTATCTATTTCTTTCCATCTATCTATCTATCTATCTATCTATCTATACATACATACATACATACATACACACACACATATATATATATATATATATATATATATATATATATATATGTATACATATGAATATAAGTACATCAAGAAGTATATAGCCTAATGATTAAAGAAAGCATTTATTTTACTCAACAAATATCAATGTGTAGTGCCCCCTATACTTTTAGTAAGGAATTAAAATATGAAACCCTTCTTTTAGCTGGATATCGAAAATATTACTTCCTACAATGACCTCTATAAACGCCCTAGACACATGCTGTCCAATGCTCATTGGTGCCAGCATTCCTAGCAGGTTACACCTCTGGTCCCAGTAATTGTTGCCGGCTACTCTTTCTCTCAACATTGGTGAACTGAAATAGGCAAAGTTAGTACAGAGATTGGTCACAGTAGAAAAATGGCTAGGATCAGATCAGCTGGGAGGTCGGCAAAATGATACAAATCTTAGGGAGAAAGAAAGAGAGAGAGAGGGTCGCCAGCAACAAATGCCAAGGCCAAAAGCATAACCAGCTCAGAGTGTCAGCATTGATGAGCATTTAACCATATGGGCTTTTATAGGTGCCATCGTGGCATTTTTGATATCTAGCAAAAAGATGGGTTTCATATTAAATACTTAAGTAAAAGTCTAGGGGGTGCTACACTACCACAACTGACGTCCATTGTTACTTGAGTAACATGGTAGATTGTGTGCTAATTGTACAGTACAAGACAGTACAAGATCACCAGTGAGATTTACAAGTCAATGACAATCATAGCATTGTGAATAAGAGAGTATCAGGAATGATTTACTAACTTAACAAGTCTATGTGCTGAGTATTACAGTTCATTGTACCACTTACAAGTCTTAGTATCAAATAGATGCAATATATTCAGAAAACATCCAAAAGTACAAATATAATTTGGCTACTAAGGGAAATAGTACCTTCCCAAGGTAAAACAATTCTCAAGACAAAACATTTTATGATGTGAATATAACAACTAGCTACAGGTATAATAATTGGACGTATAGTTGTTGTCAACCGGGAACAAGTGGTATTAATTCAGCCAGTGCCATTTCTGAGGTTTATAAAACACAGAGGACAGAGAGAGTTGCCCGGTCTCAATGTACACTTATGCAATAGAGTAAAAGAAAAAGATCCCCCCCAAATCTCATTGAAGGCCCTGAATGTGAAGACCATTTTGAACTGCTCCTACATTTTCATTTTTTGAGTCATGCTGAAAAGGAGTTTTGGTGACTGATAGTTTTTTCAAGAACTGTTACTGCTGCATAACATATTGACTAACAAGTGGCGTACATCTTTTTCAATGTTCATGGGTCCAAGTTGTCATCTTGCATAACCATAAATTCCCCATAACAATGAGGCAACCCTTTTAAGAAATTATTCATTGTATCCATAGTGCTTATACACTTTTGTTATGCTTGAATCAATTTAATAAAGAGCCAGATTTAGACATTGTGCATTGCAATTTACATAAATTGCATTCTGAGCCTTTCTTTCATCAACCCAGCAATTCCTTTTTCTTCACTGCTCTTAGCAGATGTGCCATCAAATCCTAAACCAATAAGATGGTTAAAATCAAATACAGGCTTCACTAAAACATTGCAAAGCAACTTTGTCAAAGCATCTTCTCTTGTAGAAATGGTATCATGAAGCTCAGAGAATCTTTCATCAATTCCATCCACCATAAATCACAAATAGAAACTTGTTCTTGCTCAGAAAGGTCACTAGTTTTATCAACAATTAGTCTAGAAAAATCAGCATTTAACATATCAAGACATGTGACAAAAATCTTGATCAGCCGTAAAATCTCTTAGTTTATTCTGTATGTCTGAAGACAAACATTACTGTTGAAAATGACTTTTTCAACCACTGCTTTAAAATCAAGATTTTTTTTCACATTGGAAACTGATTAATTGCAAAAAGTTTCCTTTGTTCATGTCACTGATTTCACCCAAATTGTCACGATTTTCATTGGAACCATGAAGTGCTATATTCTGCTGAAAAAAAATTAGAGTTTTAATGATTCCTTTCGAAAAATCATGTTTCTCTATTTTCTGTTGAACATCAGCAGAATCCATTAAGCCAAGAGTCAAGAGTCTTATTCTGCTGTGTTATTATGATAGAGCCATTTTGCCATGTAAATCATGTGATTTTGATTTTGAATAATTTAGATTTTGAATGACTTGACAACAATTCAGGGAGAGTCTAGTTTTTAAAAAGAAATTTTATAACTTCACTCATACTAGATTTGCAACAAGGAAAATAAGTTATGCGGTCATCTTGTTCTGAATACTCAGCCCATAGACACAACTTGTACCAGTGACAATCAAATCTTCATTTTTTTTTTTACTATCCTGTTTGAAAATGTACTGCACTTTTGTTAAAATCCAATAATTTGATTTTTTGTTAAATTTCAAAATCTAGGAGTAAAATTATGGCATATGTTCTAATTGACTTGTGCCTTGTTCACATTTTGTCACAATGTTCATTAGTTTGAGATTTTTTTTTCCATCAGGTGTTGATTCCCATTAAGTAGGTCAGTGCAGTACGTGGGCATGCTTACAAATATGTCACAATGACAAAATATTGTATGGCAGAATATCAAAGATGATTAAAAACGCAAGTGGGTTTCATCAGCCTTCATGATTATTCAGAGAATTGAATAGAAGTTGCATTCATGCGGTGAGGAAGAAACGGAAATGGACAAAAAATAAATGATCAAATGATTTGCTTCAAGTTAATATTTTGCTTCCTTCTTTCTTTCATTCTTTCATTCCCTTCTCTCTTTCTTCTCTTCTTTCTTTCATTCTTTTATTCTCTTCTCTCCTTCTTTGCTTCTTCCTTTCTTTCATTCTTTCATTCCCTTCTCTCCTTCTTCGCTTCATTCTTTCATTTCCATCTCCCCTTCTTTGATTTCTCCTTTCTTTCATTCGTTTTTCTCCTTCTTTGCTTCCGCTTTTCATTCTTTCTTTCATTCCCTTCTCTCCTTCTTTGCTTCCTCCTTTCTTCCGCTGCCCAGATTTCCCTGGCTGCCACTCAGATTTGCTTGGTATTGGCCACATAGACTTGGTAGCAACTACAGCCCAAAACTTACCCATAGGCAACCTGCAGTTGCTCTTATAACAATTGGTAATTAGTAAAACTTAACAATGTAACACACAGGGATGCTCCCTAAATGTTCTGGGAATTTGAATAGATTGATTGGTTCATCTGTCAAGTTACCAAGCATTTCTTGTATCTTGTCAGACATTTCACACATCTTTTGAAATTGTTCCAAAAGGAAATAAAGAACCTCATTTGCTATCAATCTTTTTGTTTCTTTTAGAAAGCCATTTCATGCCTTGAGTTCCTGAAACTTCTGGATAGCAAATCATAATCCACACATAAAATTGGTATCTGTACATAGGGGAAACCAAGCATCAGTTGATCTCTGATTTTTTTTACAAATGCGAATACACAACAGGATGACTACTACTTCCTTTTCTCAAGTCAACACATCAACCATCCATCTGATTTTGTGAAAGACTTGTTTGCTTGAGCATTGCTGTGGAGTGTGCAAGGTAAGGGACCTACTTTTAAGCTAAAAATGATATTCAGGCGTACTCTTATTTTCATTAAAGAGCCACAACTATTCAGAATTTTCTAGATGTACTATATAAGGGGAAATCAAGATTGCATTAGAATCATTTTTTATCAAACTGTACTCTTAAGAGAGCTGTAAGGTTATCTTTCTCAATGGTGTGTATGGGGCATAGTGGATCACTTCTGCGACTGAACCACTTTAATTCTTTCAATTAAAATTGACCCGATCCATTCCAGGTAGTTTTCTAGGAAACTAAAAGAGCATTTTGATTTTACGTTTGTATCATTCTGTTTTTCCCTTTTAATATTGCTTTTGAGACAGTGTCAAAGTGATTTTGTGTTGAATGTTTCCTTCAGTGTGCTTAACTTTGGCCAACGAATGTTTGAGAGATTTTTATGATCACTTTTTGCCACGTAGTCTACACTTCAACAGCACTTTAAGAAAATGTGTAGTTGGTTTCACTCTGGGATATCTTTGAATCATTCAATTGTATGTCAATTCACTGTTTCCTGGGAATGATTCACTCTGTACTCTGGCTGGAGCACAGTGGATCAGAAATGATAAAAAAAAAACAAATGTGTGCCAACTGCTACGTTAAAGAGGTAATACTTTCTCATCTCCATATAACCTAGCTCACAATCAACTGTGTCAATGTTTCTTTCCTTTATATACCCAAATACATTAATAGAATTAGCTTATACATATAATGAATTTTTCTATGGTGCCTCTGTTTCCCCTATATTTTTCTTGGGTGAGTGTAAGATATTTCAATGAGTGCACAGATACTACTCTCTGATACTGGGCAGAGTTTCAGCGAGGAACACTTTGATCCTACACAGAGTGCATACACACTCTGAACCAAGGAATAAGTGCCTTCATACAAAAAAAAAAAAATCTGTCATTTATGACAGACACTTTGCAAGTAATGATATAAAATATCATATATATATATATATATATATATATATATATATATATAATAAGTTTATAAATATCTAGGTATCAAGAAACTGAATACGAAGCAAAGATATTGCGTTTTAGCTGGAATAAAAAGTCTTGATTTCAGGAATCAAGCTTTAGGTACCGAACTAGGAAGGTAGCCATTTAATGATGACACCAGTTTAGATAACAGCTGCATCTGTCTGAGTTCTTCAGACTCCGTGATTTGTATTTATTTATCTTTAATGACAGCGCAATTCTCTGTGGACATTTGACAACCACATTTGCAAGACTTTAACTCGTCAAGTGATAACAGCTTTTTGAGTCTTCTCAAAGTTTTCAGGTCAGAATTCTTTGAGGAGATAAAGCAAAATTTATATTGGATGATAAAAATAGTGGCTCTGACTTTGGTGTCTAGACTGCATAATGGCTACCATCAGAGAAAATGGAATCAGCAAACTGAGTCTGAATTTTACCTGAGGCTGCTCATTTTTACTTAGCATTAATACCCTTGAGAAAGACTTGAAACTAATCCTCTCTGTGCTCTGTCTCACCACCAGATATCTTGACAAATGTATCTTGTTACTCACGTGCTATGATGGCCGCCAAAGGTGAGAGCAGATGAGTGAGCCTTTACCACTCTCTTGAAATTACCAAAAGGCAAAAGGATTGAAATTTTGAGAGACATCACAAGGATATTCTTCATTTTCAATCTGTGCTGTCTACTTACTGCCAGAGGCTAATGATCTGAGTTGATACAATATATAACAACTAAAATCACAATAAAAGAAAGACCCATTATTATGTTAAATTTTCACGATTATTTTTTACCATCATCTTTACTTATAAGTTACTTTTCACCAAAACTTTTGATCAGACTGATTTCTCTCTGAAAGTGAATAAAGAACATTTGAGTAGAAAATAAAAAATAAGCTGTAGGTGAGATTCAAACTCACATCACCATCGGGAAGTACTATTTACGCTCACCTACTCTACCAACTGAGCTACCACGATTCAAGACCGATGTTCAAACAGCACTCTTAAATCTATTCTTTAGTCTGATTGGCAGCCTTGTTTGTTTACATTTTGGTAGTTTCATTTTCCATTTTATTTCTGATTTTCATTTGATGAAGTATTTTGAATTATCATATTTAAAAAATGTTTTGATTCATTTTTATCTACATCCTTATTTATTACCTGCATTTATTACAACAATTCCTCAAAAAAACGAAAAAAATACACTACAATAATCACTGCCGGAGGGAAATTGGTCTGAGTAAAAATTGCAATGAAAAGCAACAAAGAATTTTTCAGATGATTGAACTCCTTCTTGCTGCTTGTATTGTTAACACAAGATTTTGGTCTATTCATTCTATGGCCTTCTTCAGGGGTAATATCCAAATGTAATGGAGGTAAACAGAATATTCCAGTGGTAGTCATACTACAACGTAGGATTTGAGTTGTATTGATTTTTTCCTCTTTCCTTGTTAGGCTTGGTTTTGATACCTTGTCCCTGTTGAGCTGTGGAAGTCACATTGAGTTGAACTCTGCAAACAAGAAGTAGGAATTCAATTGTCCGAAAGACCTTTCCAATGTTAATGACCCTTCTCAAAACTATAAACAGTATCTTTACAAAAAGCAACCAATACATTAAGATGAAGGTAAAAACTAGTCAGAAAAATTTTAAGTGAAAATGATTTGTAAATATTCATCATATGATAACAGAAAAAAAAAAAATTGAAATGCTATTAAAAAATAATGATAGTCAACATGAATATTTAATAAATATATTTATCTATAACTTCCATAGACATTGTTACATATATATATCTATATATATCCTTGTATGTACATGGTAAATCTGAATGGCAGTTCAATATTGGATATAATTATTATAGGCATAGGATAAAGTCATCTAATTATAATAACTTATTCTCAATAGAACAACATTTTTGCCTATCAGACCACAACTTTGGTAATGATGCAAAGTTTAACATTATTAAAAAGATAAAAAAGAACGCACCTGATAAAGCCAGAAAAATCTTTAAATTCCACGAGAAGACAAGGATATTATGTCTAAAACACTTTCCCCTAATGGGCTAAATATCAAATCAAACAATCCAAATGATACCTCACTCTAGCTCATAAGATAACACCATCAAAAATAACTAAAACATCACAGATTTTGTGAAAATGAAAATCTTTATTTAAAGACCTAATCTACACATACAAAAAATTTTTTTGGGAACCTATGTGTCATTATCCAAAATACTTCTAAAAATCTTCAAAAGAATCCTAATAGAACCATCTTTAACTTGCCACAAACCTGAATTTAAATAAAAATTAAAACTAAGTCAACTTGGCACTCTTTCTAAACTGATATCGATCTACATCCCTATTTTTGATTATTCAAATACAAAAAACAATTTAAGAACAATGAATATATGGTACAATTTTGAGTAATTAAATCCTCTACGATAACACTATGCTTTTTAATGTTTTAACCAGTTAATCTTTTGAATGTTTTAATTTTTCAATTCTTTTGAATTTTCACCATTTCAATCCTCCAACTCTCTAGAATGTCCAGACAAAGTCATGATGTATAAGAGAATTTTGAATTAATTGTTCTTTTAAAAAACAGTCAATCAAACATTTCATTCATCTTTTGATAATCATGTTGTTAAGGGAATTCAAAAGCTATAGAATAAGATCGAAAAAACAAGGCCAACATGAATGCTGTGTCTATAGCAACTTCACTTGTTTAAAATTAAACTCCCTCTGTTCTGACCTGGGAATGACGCAGTAATAATGCTGCACTGCTCATCCCTACATTCTGACTCCAAGGAATGTCGTAGTAGTGCTACTTATACTACATGAAAAGCCTCATATATTTTTCTATGCTTGGGTGTCTTAACTAATTACTTCTGATGACAGAGATGAGCTCCAAAACATGTCTGGAAAATAACATTTAAACCAAACCATAAAATAAACAAAAATTCTATGTCTACAAAATAACTCTTGTTCTATCTTGATTTGAAAAGTATATATATATATATATATATATATATATATATATATATATATATATCCTAGGCTGATGAAAGGGGTGGTGGTGGTTGCCTAGCCCTCCCTCTTCTACAGGCATTCAAAAAACCTTTTCTGAAAAAAGGGTGTAACTAAAATCTGTCTGAATGATCTGGCAAAGTCTGTTTTCACAGTATGGGGGTCTAAAAGGATCATATACTGACTTGTTCGGATATGTCCAGACAGGTTTAGCCAGGCACAGATAGATATGAATCCGTTGGGACTTGCTCTGACAGTCATACCAGACAACTTTTAGAAAATAATACAATAAATCACTAAAATGTAGGGATGATAAATATCAATGTCCCAGGCTAGTAGGATGCTAAATTCCCTAGTTCAAGCCCTGGATTTGAAGAAAAGTATGCAAAATACCAATGGCCTGGTTTGGCCAGGTGTAAATCTATCTGAACCTGGCTGGATATATCCAAACAGGTCAGTATATGGACTTGGTAGGCCCCCATACTGTTAAAACCGGTTTTGACTTTGCCTGGTCGTACAGACCAATTTTAGAATCACCGTCAAAAAAAGTAGAAGTTATTTGTTCTAGGCCGAATGATACATTCACCATGCACTAACAGAAGATCATTTCAAATAAGAGTTTCAGTATAATATAACTCAATTTATAATCATATATATATATATATATATATATATATATATATATATATATATATATCCTGTCTAACATTTTACTTATTTCTATTGACTAAATTTGTCAAGCATCAAATATACCGGGAGAAAAAAGATGAAGATTTTCTACCTCGTTCAATTTTTCACCTGACCAAACAGCTTCAAAACTGTAATTTCTCGTAAGATGACATCTGAAGCATTTCAAAAGTGGAGATGTTCGATTCATTTGAAAAACAGAATATATCAAAGGAATTTTAAACAATTCTAAAATTTAGTTTTTTGACAACAATGAGAACAAGTAGGTCAGCAGACAACAATGATTCAGTCTTGTATACAAAATATATGATGGTAAAAATATATTGACTTTTAGTAGAAGACACGTTTGACTTGGTGGAATTCTAATGAGTCGAAAAACAAATACCAATAAAGCTACAGACAGAAAAAAAACAATTTATTGCTGACAGATTTTATTCAAATAAATTTCCCAGCTGCAGCCTCATTATGAGATGATGAACTTTCTGAAATTTAAAAAATTGTTTGCATAATTCTAATACCAAGTACAATCCAAATGTCAACAAAATTTTGCCTGAAATTCTGATATAATATATAATTATTCTGCGAGTTTTATTTTTTTCACCAGCATCTTTATTCTTATTGTGAGTTTTTGCCCTTCCATTTTTCATCTCTCCTTAGGTCTATGACACATCAAGTAATTACTATACACTATTGAAACTATTGTTTTCATCTTGGTAATTATAGATGGTTTTATAGACACCGTGTTTTGTTCGAGTACATTTCTGCCTTTCCCAAATGCCAATTTTTTTTAATTTGGCTCTCCTTGCTTGAGGATATCTTGCATTGGTTGATTTTTGTGTTACATCATCCTTATAATGTTGATTTGTGCTCATTCTTACTGAACCAGATTAAACATAGATTTCACATCCTGATCCAATGATTGAACTAACGCTCAGAGGGAAAAGCAACAACAAAAGATGAATATATATGTATATACATATGCATATATATACATAATAAGAATGCAGGGAACATCTCTGGGTACTGAATATATTTCCAACTGAAGTGAAGTGTCAAGTTTTTATGGCCAACTCAAGTTGGTTCTACCTGACTGAACTTGATATTTCTGCATTAGAAGGGAAGAAAAAATGGAAGAAAGAGGCCCCGAGATCAGGCAGAGGCTGAATCTGCATGGATCTGACATTCTCAATCTATGATGGAGAACCAATAAAATCTAAGGGTATCATGAGGTATTGCTGGGGCACCTAGTAGCAATGATGGTTAGGATTTTGCTATATGCATAAGTACATACATATATGTATATATATTTCTAGGACTGGGGTTCTAAATATATTAAACTTCTGACAGATATCAAATTTTGCTTACCGGCCAACCCTTGTGTGATGTCACCATAATGGACTAATGGTATACCCCAAGTTTAAAATCATGTTCGATTTATAGTGAATGCAAAGTGAAAAATCTGCAAAAACCCAAAATAACACAGACAGTTTTTCCCTGAGTTTGATAATGGCCTGAAATATGGTAGAAAGCATACAATCACAAATGTTTCGACAATATTTTCACTCACTGGTAAAACATGGAACCTAACCAAATTATTGACCCTCAAACTGAGAACTAGGCATCGTGCAGAAGGGAGAATCATGCTCAACCTCACATGGAGAGATCATAAGACAGCACAGTATATCAAAGGAAAGGCAGCGGTCCAAGACATCAAAGAAACTTTTAGAAAACTCAAATGGCAATGGGCTGGACATATTGCAAGAATATCAGACAACCACTGAATATCATGTCTCACAATGTGGATCACCAGAAATCGGATACAAGACTGTGGATGACAGATGGCATGATGAGCTTGATAAATTCAGGAAGTACTGTCTCTGTGATGCCCATGGTAGAGAGGTCTTATGAATCTTGGGGAAGGTATATATCCAATGACAGATGCTTACAGACTGATGATGATGTGATCGCTATGTACGTTCTCTTGTATGTTATTAAGAAAACCTATGTTGAAAATCTTAAAAAATATCCCTTGTCTGTTGTCTTTGATCAAATTTGCATACAAGTATCTGTGTGTGTGTGTGTGTGTGTGTGCATGTGTGTGTATATAAATATATATATATAGAGAGAGAGAGTGAGATATACATATATATATATATATATATATATGTGTATATTTTAAATAAATACGTACATTTTCTGAAAAATATTTTCAAGAAAATTTGTTTTATAGTTTTTGATATCAATAATTTTAAAGAATTATTCATGGAGTGCTCAATGAAATTGTTCAGAATTTGGTAAAAATTATTTAAAAATTTTTTTCATCAGAGCATATATTATTAGTAATAATAACTAAATCATACCTCCAGACTTTTTGTTATCATCACTATAGACAGCGTAAGTAACGTTGGATGTCCTGACAATGTGCTTTCTGCTGAGAACCTTCACGACCTCTAAATAATGCTAGACAAACTAAATAGAGAAAGCAAAAAAAAGTTGGTCTCCACATGAACTTCAGTGAAAAAATGTTTCATAGAATAAACATGTTGAGGACAAAGACATGATGATCACAATCGAAAACATAATGCTGGAGAAAGTAGACCATTATATCAAGAAGAGGTCAAACAAAGAATGACTCTAGGTTGGCTGGTTTTGGGAAGAGCAAACTCAACCTTCAAGAACTGGAAAATCCCATTACTCTTGAAAAGGAGAGTATGAAACTAATGCATCCTCCTGATAGTCACACACTGAGCTGAAACATAGAACCCAACCAAAAGAATAGCACTCAAACTATGAACCATACAATGTGCATGAGAAAGAATCACAATCAACATCACATAGAGGAATCACAAAACAATATATTAGAGAGAAAACTGGTGGACATCACAAGACATTAAGTTGATCCCCTCCATTCATATGCAGCCTATATGAAAAAACTAGACAAGTTAAGGAAGTACTGGCTCTGCGATGCCCATGAGAGAGAATTCTGGTAAATCATGGGGAAGGTCTATGTCCAACGAAAGGCAATAAAAGGCTGATGATGATATATATATATATATATATATATATATATATATATACACATATGAAATTATGCATATGCACACACGTATATATATATATGTACACATATACATACATATATGTATATGTATACATATATTTACACACATATACTAATATATGTGCACATATATACATATATACACATGTATTTATACAGTTATCCCTTGATATTCATCGGTTTCTTATTCGCAGTTTATAATTTGTGATTCAGTCTTGAATAAATTAATGGGTGTTTTTGGTGGAGTTTTGCAGCATGCCATATGATAGAAATTGCACAATGTAGTGCAAGGAAAACATAAAAAGTTTAGGAAAGTTCATTGAAATAATATTTGTGTTATTAATTCATTCACATAGACAATATAAACCTGGCTTATATTCAGATTAAGCACACATGAATTGAGTAGTTGAATGGGATTTTAGACATTCAATCTTTTTTCCAATTCACTGTGCTTTAGTTACAATTGATTTATCTATTTTTTAGCAGATAAATTATCATGAATCATTATTACCAAATTTTTTCCGTTTATGTTACTATTTATCTTCATCTTATTATTTTTGTTGCTTCTTATCGCAACTTCTCCAAGATTGGATAAAATTTGAAAAGGCTACTAATTAAAATATTCAGATGTATAGTAGCATAAAAAGGAGAAAAAAAATTGTTCAAATTCAGTGTATTGTTGTTCTATGAAATTTATGCAATTTCTACTAGAATATTGGGATGTGAATGTACATGAGTTTTCAAACTCGATTGTCTCCGATTTCATATTGTCTTCAGAGAAAAATTTAAAGTTGAATTGAAAGTTTCATTTTATTAATCGTATTCAAATGACAATATGACAGATATTTACAAAATGATTGAAAGTAAGGCAGCTAACTGCTATCTATTTCTTCTATTCATTTAGATCTGCTCAGTACAAATCAATTATCTCCCTTGACTTTCATTGATGGCAATGCTATTTAAGGTAATGCTATTTTAGAGTTGAATGTCTCTTGGCAATATTTAACAGAAAAGAAATAACAACATCAAGTATGGCTTTTTTTTTAATATTGTCATTGATCCTAAAGAGGTGCTTAGTTCAATATGTAATTGCTTTATAGCATACTGTGAATTATTTTCCTTAATTCTCTCAAACTAATTATTTAATTAATACAAATTTCAGTGATTCTTAACTATTTGTAGATTTAATTACTTGGATAAATCACTTTTTCATTGGCACATCCACGGACTTTTGCAAATACACAACGCGTGTCAATAAAGACGCCCATTCTCCTGTATGAAATAAAACTGCAGCATCCATCTTGTCAGAAGTCAAGGGAGATAATTGATTTGTACTGAGCTGCTGGTTATGTAATGCTATTTCTAAGTTGCATGTCTTTTGACAATATTTTAATTATGAAAGGTTTTTAATGGTTTAAGATTCTTTATTTATCATTCTTCAGCTTTGAACACTGCTGAAACAAATCAATGGCCATGCAGTACATGACTCTCATGCCCTGAATGCATGGCACTGATATACATGTATTCATATATATATGTATATATACATGTATATATACACATAAGTATATATACACATATCTATATATACAC
>OY735210.1:5580215-5615215 GCA_963457665.1 Thysanoteuthis rhombus | reverse complement strand
AATGTGATGTTTACATGGGTGAACACTCAATAGAAGTGTCAAATCTGTTGTTATATTTGCTGATCACTTATTATTAAATACATCTTTTGGGTAACCTACATAAGTAAGCCCTGTTTCAAAAAATCAAATGATGTGTAGCATGAAAAAGCTTATACAATACATTATGACAATACCTTATATAAAATAACAAACTACATGTATGACACTGCTGGGGTGTCATGTTAATATGACTGTTTTGTTTTTAAAATCCCCAAAATAGTTACATGATAAACAACTGATGATCCCAACAAGGGAAAATTTCTACATTGTACTATGATAAAAAAAAAGTAGATGTTAACAGGAAAAATACACTAGAGAAAATTGCAAAGATTGCATTGAAAAATATTGGGAAATAAGAGACTGAAGTGACTCAAAAAAAATTTTCAAATTCTTTAGTATTTTGTGTTTGATGCTGTAAAGCTTTCTAGACTCTCTCTCTCTCTCTCTCTCTCTCTCTCTCTCTCTCTCTCTATATATATATATATATATATATATATATATATATATATATATATATATATATATTACAGTGGTAAGAGCAATGCTGCATTGAAGTGGCCACCCTATCAGTCGCAGGTTCAATTCCTGTAGCAACCCAATTTTCTTAAATTGTCTAAGCCAAGTGATACATTCAGCATGTAAAAACAAGAGATATTTTCAAATAAGAGTTTCAGTATAATATAACGCAATTTGTAAACATTTTGTTGGATCATATATCCATTTCTTAATAATATAACTGTCGTATTGATAGAAACAAATAGAGTGTATATGGACTGAGAATGGACAAGATGAGAATTTGGAGCTAAAACAGTTATTTAGGCCTTTGCATTACTGGTGACTGTTTAACTCAACGATAAGAGCACGCTTTGTTGAAGTAGGTACCCAATCGATTGCAGGTTTGATTCCTGCAACAACCCATTTTTTTATATATATATATATATATATATATATATATATATGAATGATATTCTCATGAAATTTATTAGTTGAAAGAAGTTTTAGTGCTCTTGATCACTTTTTACATATCAGATATTTCAGCCAAGGCTTAACATTTTTGACGAGCTGCTTCTTGGAAGTGACATGTAAAGAAAACCAATATTTTTATTTTCTCATTTGAGCCCAAGTTTATTGAATGATATATCTCTTTTTTTCCTTTTATTCAAAATTTGTTTCATTTTCATATCATGGTGGTTCTTCATCTTTGCAAAAATATGTACTGCATAACCCCGGGCACATGAAATGATTCTTGATTTAGTCTGTATTGAAAAAAAAACTTCAAATAATCAATCCATGTATTCACCTGCTTTCTCAAGGATAGACATACCAACAGAGAAAACTAATCAGCGATTCAAATCTTTTAAAATAACGTTAATTCAATAGATGTTAATTACTGAGTAAATAAAGTCTGATTTTCTCAACCCAACTTGTTCATCTTTATTTGATTTATTTTTTACTAGATGGAGTATTGTCAACCATCATTATTTATTCTTGAATAGAATTTTCTTTCATCTTAATTGTTAGTTGCTTTTTTCAAAAATCGTCTTTTTTTTTTTAATCACAGCTTAACCCAAGCCATCAATATAAGTCTGTGAGTAAACAACAAAAGATTGAAAGTATTGCTGCGACTAATGATACAAGTGAAAAAAACTATAACAAACAGCTCTGGGTAGTCAACATGTCATCAATGTCTTATGGCAGCATGCTCTGTTGAGGCTCGAAAAAAGGGTGATCAATGAATAAGTTACTTCTCTTGCTAGACAGTAATCACAAAAAAAAGTCCGAATTCACATAACAAAAAGTGTAATTGCTGCTGGACATACATTAATTGACCAACTAACATAAACTTATGATGCAAATTGAACCGACCCCCCCAACCTATTTACTAGAGAAATTTTTAATTAAAATGAAAAAAACGTCTTTAGACATAATGTGTAAATGGTCATATTTACAGCCAGCCAGCAAGACCAAGTTGATAACTGAAGAAACCTATGTTGACAGTTTTGGTTAATGGTTTTCACTATGGCATCAAGATCAGGGAAGAATGAAGGGTAGGTTTAGAGATTTGATCTTCTGTCTAGCCATTGAGTTCTTGTAACCAGGATTTCCTGGGGCCAAAGAGAAGTGAGTTCGAGTCTCATTGAGAAACTAATCCTTTATTTCTAATCCATGCTGTTGACTCACTGCTGTAAATAGATAGCCTGAGTAGAGCTGCGATAAAAAAGCAACTAAAAATTAAGATGAAAGAAAATAGTCAAAACTTAATAATAATGGTTTAACTGAGACAGTTACTAAGTGCCTAAAAGTGTGTCTATATGTTGAAGTATATATAACAATGATGGCTAAGAAATCTAAGGGTTTTATCCTTTCTGCTAATTTGGTGATTTACATTACCAAAAAAACAGAAGGTTCTAATTTCAAACCAAAACTCATCATTTCAATCTGACGTTCTAGTTTATAGGAAACCTTATGTAAATTAAAAATTGGGTATTTAAATTACATTGCATTAGCCAAAAAGTTTTTTCCATGTTTGTTGATGGAATTAGGAATGTTTACTTATAACTAAATTTAAACAAAAAGATTGCTTTTGATTGTATGGTGAAAGTTGTCATATCAGCTTGCATTTTTTCTTATTGTCAAAATTGACATTTTTATCTATTGATTCTAACATTGGAGATGGATGAGAATCAGCAACATTGTTGGCTTATCACCACTAACCACAGCAGGCGGTTTAGGTTATTCATGTGTTCTGATATTCATATATATCTATGTATCTATTCAAACTTAACCTAATCCTTACCCTTCATAATAGAAACTTAAAATTTTGCATACACTTGATGTGTAGAAGTATTTTTTTGTTTTAAAAAATTACCCGACAAAATGTTTTTTGTGGGGTGAGTTCAATATGCAATGTAAGTTTACTCTAAATCATTCATTAGTTTGAGCCAGCTTGATTTTTGAAAATTACATTTTTTTTTGTGATCACAGCCCAACAAAAGGTGAGAGAAGTGACTCATTCATTGACCATCACCTTTTCCAACTTTTTAACTGATGACTCCTCGCTCTGAATGTATCGGTGACAAAAATTCATAATTTCTCTTGGAATGCTTGTTCCTTTTTTTATTTTAAGGAAGGTAAAAATGCAACTCAAATGCAAAAAAGATTTTTGCACTTTATAGAGAAAGTACAGCAAATGAGTGAATGAGTCAAAAGGGGTTTGTGAAGTTTTGCACTGAATATTTTTCCCTGAATGGATGAGTAGATCAGTTAGTTGAGAGCAATAAAATCAAGATATCATTTGATATGATCAATGTTATACAATGCAGTGGGTTAGCCAACGTACTCAAAATGTCCAAAGAAATCATTGAAAATCATTTGCCCGACCTTGATTATGTAATTTACAATGATGAATGGTTTCAACATAAGTCAAGCATAAGAAACCTACCTGGCTAAATTTCCATGTGAAGTCCGCTACTGAATGGTGATGAAAATATTTTTTAAAGCAATTTTGATTGGCAATCCATTCTACAGCCCTCTTCATTATTATCATATGTGAAGAAAGAGAGAGAGTTCTCGCTTTTTTCAACAAGATGGTGACTGAAAAAAAACAATCAGAAGGTATATAAGTAATCACCTGATTGGCTGAGCTAGGACATAGTGGCAACAACAAAAATAGTATGATTCATAGTCTGAATAAATCTTGAAAGGGTAATTTTTATTTTTGTCAAGATCGTTATTTAGTAATTGAGAGACTCTTGATAATATGATAAAATTCAAAATGAACATTTGAAAGCTCCATTGAACTTACCTGATAAAACAGATGTATTTGAATTTTTATTACATAAACAGTTATCACAAAAATTCTCAGATTGTTATTTTAACTTTAAAGAGATAAGATTTGGGAGAATGATCAATTAAGTGAGAATATACAACATTGCCCAGGGTGCCCCCTTGTAGAGTAATAGTTACAAACTGAGCCTAATAGACTATTCCTGCTGTAGTGAATTCAGTCTTCAGTGGGTGCCCTACACTTATAGCCCTGTGTTAAATTAAGCAAAGTTTGATAAATAAGAGCACTTCACCAAAGGGTAATGGCTTACCTTCTTGTTTAACAGACTATTACTTCTATGTAGTGATTAAGCATAACTTTGTTGCCTTGTGCTAGACTAACCAATGTCTAGTAAATACCTATATAAAAAGATATATATCATCATTTAACCTGTATTTGTACATAGATTGATGTAAGCAAGTTTAAATGATTTGTTATCAATCAATCTATATTATGATAAACAATGTGTCTGTCTGTAAGTCTGTTTCACTTTCCCTCTGTCCATTTATCTATCACATTTGAAAGGTGAAAATTTTATATTGAAAAGAGTGGGGGCAGAGTAGAGGTTCTGAGAATGGAATCACAACACAAAGACCATGAAGAGGGCAAGGAGAAAGAGAGAGAGAGAGAAGCAGGGTACGCATACTTGAAAGTGGTTGAAGGAAAAACATAAAGATATTCACTAAAAGAGAACAGCTGGTCTCCGACGACAAAAAAGAAGAAAAGCAAGAAACTAAAATGAGGTGGAATTGAACTTGCTTTTAAATATCTGAGAGCAGAAAATTTGGTTGAATGCCGGAGAGGGTTTACACAACTCCTATGAGTTTTTTTCTGATACTACAGTGTTTTAGATTTCCACCTCAAGGTGTACTGTTGTCAAAGCAATGGGCATTTTATCAATATAATTAGTATTTAGATCAATTCATTGCTGTGAGACTGTACCAGCTGTAAACAGGCCTAAAAAGAGGGTTACGGTGTTGAAGACTGTGAACCAGAACATACTGTACTGAACAAACTGGTGTTTAATAGATTCATGAATAGACATTGATCAGCTCAAATCAATTAGATTTATTCCAGACATTTCAATATTAGGATATAAATATAGAAGATTTACTTCAATAAGATGCACACCTAACAGGCGAATGAATTAAGTGGTATAAAGTCAGAATTTGAGATCTATAGAGAAGTGACAGGAGGTGCAGAGTGGCATGACAGTTATCTGCACAGGAAAACAAATCAGTGGACTGAGTTCAAATTTT
The DNA here is from genome assembly GCA_963457665.1 of Thysanoteuthis rhombus. Lineage (NCBI taxonomy): Eukaryota > Metazoa > Mollusca > Cephalopoda > Oegopsida > Thysanoteuthidae > Thysanoteuthis > Thysanoteuthis major. Next base: position 5,610,091 of record OY735210.1, on the reverse strand, counting down.
GACCAAAGCTGCTAATGTTAACTTCATATCAATGCCTTAAGGATCTGTATGAATCCACTTCCCCAGAGCAGTCAGAACCCTTTAACCCATTAAGGCAGTCCATCCAAGAGAAGATATCCTTAACAGGAAAAAAGCCCTGCAGCTTAGCAGTTATCATAGCTGGTCCTAAGCCAGAGTAAAGATGAGGGTTGGGCTGTGGTTAGCAGTTCCATCCTGTAAGACCCACTTACTGAAACAGCAGTATAGTGGCGGCAGTTCTATCCTCCATAAGAAGACTACAGGAATAAATAAATTGTAAAAATTTTATTATTTCTTTTGCCTTTTGTTGGGTGGTGATCACAAAAAAACATGCATGCAACCATGTATAAACTAATGGACCAATTTAGTATAAACTTGCATTGCAAATTTAAACCCCTCACTAGAATCCTACCAGGGAGGGGGGGATTTAAAAAATTTTTTTCTTTGCGGACATCATCATCATCAGTCTTTTAACATCCGTCGTTGGACATAGACCTTACCCAGGATTCGACACACTTCTCTATCATGTATTTGTCTATCAGTGCTTTCTGAATTTGTCTAGCTCGTCTCTCCATCTAATATTCTGCCGGCCTCAGTTGCACATGTGATCTCGGGAGATCCATGTTGTGAGTCGCGTTGTTCATCGATTATCCACCAATCTTGCAACATGGCCAGCCCACTGCCATTTAAGATTTTTAATGGATTTTATGATGTCCCTGACTCTTGTCTTTTCCTGGATGTACTGTGCTGTCTTGTGGTCTCTCCATGTGAGGCCCAGCATAATTCTCTCATGTTTACGTTGTGGACATAATAAAGTGTACATTTTCAGCCCTCTAGCTCCATTGGTGCAGTCTGAATGCATGATACATACATACATACATATATAGCCAGCCAGACCAACTTGAAAACTGAATAAACTTATTTTGACAATTTTGCTGGCGGTTTTGGTTTACTGTTTCTTATATGCAAATGAAGTTAGATAAACTTGAATTGGACCAATAGGATACTGAATTCTATTAGAAAAGCAAGACTTGGCCTAGGTGCATAAACCAGAATCTACAAGATAAAGATTTAAATGCGAATATCTTAAAGGCACAGCATACAAATAAGCTTTTATGAAATTGAATCTTCCAGTTCCGTGTAAAAGGTAAATCTTCTAAAAGCTGAGGAATTTTGGTGCAGATATAATTTGGTCATGGGCATTATCTAAAATAACTAGCTGTATTGATTTCGCTTGGCAAATTAAATCTCCCGAAAATTCACATTCCACCCACCCAGTAAACAAATGAACAAAATGATATGATGATATATTTCAATTTAATTCAATTTAATGCACAAATTTCATTGTGAAAATGGGTGAAGCACAATATACATTTAAACAAATATTCTTATCAAGAAGCACTTTCAATATATTAATTTCCATCACACACATATGCATACATATACATGTCTGCATGTGTGTATGTATAAATCTATCTCTCTCTTTCATATATATATATATATATAGAGAGAGAGAGAGAGGAAGAGATAAACATGTATGGGTTCAGTCACTTGATAGAAACTGTCACATAACAGTATGTCGTATTAGGGGCGATCAATGAGTAAGTCACTTCTCTCGCCTTTCATTGAACAGTGATCACTACAAATACGTGAGTTTTCAAGAAACAAACATGAATTCTGCTTGATACAAACTAAGGGATCAATTTAGCATGAACTTACATCGCAAATTCATCCCCTCCTCTAAAAACCTATTTAGTGGGGTTATTTGAAAAAAAACAAAGAAAAAGATGTATATGATACTTACACAGCCAGCCAGATCAACTTGAAAACTGAAGAAATTTATATTGACAGTTTTGATTGACAATTTCTAATACATACATATTGATATATGTATGTATGATACATATGTATATATATATATATATATATATATATATATATATATACATGTGCATACAGATATCTGTATATGTGCATTGATATATATTTATATATATATATTGATATAGATATAGACATATATATTATGTATGTGTATAATAATGGATAATGGTATCCAACAAAATATGAATTTTATGACAATTTGAAAGATCTTTCAAATAGTATTTTTTTTGTTATCGATGGCATGTTTCACTAGTTTCTAGCTTCTTCTAATTGATTTTTTGAATGAAAATCCAGTATGTATGGCTTGAAAACATGTCTATGACAATGAACTGTAACTGTCATGTACCAATACTATGACAACCTCGACAAACTGTATTTTCATTTTTAAAATTGATTCAAAGAAGCTAGAAACTAGCAAAATGCATCATCGATATTAAAAAAAATTACCATTACAAAGATTTTCCAAATTGTCACTGAATTCATATGTATATATGCATATAAACACACACATATATATATATATATATATATATATACACATACATATATGTTTATATACATATATGTATGTTTATATACATACATACATATATATATATATATATATATATATATATATATATATTATTGTGTCATCAACAGACAGCTGTTTCGATGTATTACATCTCTTCAGTGTGGCTATAGACTTTTATCCCACCCAGTACCGCGAGGCAGAATTGAAATCCCCACATCAGACCCAGAGGCCGATATCCTATCTCTGGACTATGGAACTGGGTGGAATTTAAGCGATATGTTCATTTACGCAGAAACTCCTCATCCACAGAGTGCTCTATTCCTATGGAAGATATATATATATATATATATATATATATATATATATGTATATATATATATATATATTTATTTAACACACACATGTATGTATATATTAAATGAGAAAAGGGAACCACCATGATATGATTTGATTTACTGCTTGTTACATATCAAAAAAATTGAAAATATATGTTTTTTTTATTTTCCCCTAGATAAGTATCTAAGCTTAATGTATATTTTCATTCCATTCCCATATACTTGTATTGTTCAAAATGACTTCTGGAAAAACTCTATACCCCCCAAATTTAGCTGAGGGCCTCAACTATCCCCCCTTGAAAAAAAATGATTTGAAAAAGAAAAAAGATTATCCATGAATTTTAAGCTTCATTCTGTAGAAGAGACTATATTCTAGGTATACTCTGTTCTTCTGGAATCACCATAGCCCCACAAATAGCCAGCCTGACCAACCAACCAAGTGGTTGACTGATTCTTTACTCGTTTGTGTATGTGTCTGTTTGTCTCCTATGCTCCTGATAATGTTTCGGGGGCTGCAACCTTGAAAATCTGCATGAGTAGACATCATCTGAAATCATTTTTTTCAAAAAAATATGGCTTTTTTTCCAGATAATTTTTCAGATAATCAGTCTTGGTACATGTATGGGCTATGCAGTTTCATTTATGTGAGACATGGATATTTTTGTTTCTTTCATATTAAAGAAAAATTAATGCTTTTTTGGGTCTCTATTATCAGTTTGGCTCAACAATGCCTGAGTCTTGTGCTGGGATTTTTTTGTGATGATTTTTGATAAAAGATGTATTCTCTATTGATAATTTTTTAGATAATTAGTTTTAGCACGTGCATGGGCTACAGTGATTTATTTATGTGAGGTACGAATATCTTTTATTCTTATTTTTTTATATCTAATTCATTGTTAGGATTATTGGTTCATATTTTCTTCGCATTTATATTTAAAAATTTTCTCTCTGTAGGCAACTTGGCTCAGAAAATAACTCTGCCTTAAGTTTTGTTGAAAATTGATTCCAGTGACTTGAACAAAAAGTGTGAACATTATCTCCTTCCACACACATATACTATCACTATCACTAATTAGGCTTTTAAAATGCACTGTTGGACATAAACTTTCCCTGAGGTCCACTGCCTTTCTCTTCCAAGTGAAACTAAGCTTAGTGAATATTAAGATTGCTCCAGATCCTCTTGTATTTTCTCTATTCAAATCTAATATTTTATCTGTCGCAACAGATGCAGGAAAGTGCAACACGTCAAATATTTGATATTTTTTCTCGCACATTGTCAGGGATTGGCATAGAGAGTTTGCATCTTATTATAATTATTGCTTGATTCCATGGAGGGTAAGATCAATGAAATATTTTAAAACGGTTATACACACCATTGCAGTTAGGGACCCTCTACAACTTACTTCCTCTAACTCGGAGAAGAAATGGGCACAGTCAAGTAGCCTTATGAGATGCTATGAAGTATGTCAATCCAAAATTCTCCTAGATCATCAGACAAAGCAACCAACAACATACCAGGTACATAGTTGTAAACAGCATATTAAATACAAGGTCTATCTGGACAGTATCCTGTAATTTTGAATATCTTGAGAACTATTTGTGCAGCCTTCATGTAACTTGGCAACCAATCAGAGGGGACCATACAGTGTATTTATGAATGGAAATCTCCTGTAGGATTACTCAGTTAGAAGCAAGATGCCATTGACTGAGTTTGCATACCGTGTAACCATCGCATTCATAATGACCGAGCCTATCCATTCTTCATGTCTTGTGCAGAGTTTTTTCTGAAAAATCATATAACTCTGATGTTTCATCCCTCTGAACTTACAGCTTTTCCCAATGAGATTTCAGATCATGGATGAGATTAAGGAGGATGCAATGAGGCAGCTGATTTTGATCCCAAAAGTGGATTTCACTGACTGTTATGAAAAGTAGAATGGACCCTATGAGTGTGAGATCTCCCAAGGCGAGTACTTTGAAAGGACTAAAGGTAGTTTTTCCCTAGGTAGACCATTTTTTGTTAATATTAATGGCTGGATATTTTCTGGGCAGACCTTGTAACTATAGTATACAGATGGTGCTGGCTGCCTTTAAACAAATGTCTGTTTTAAAATCATATGGCAATTATAACTCCTTAATAATTACTGGCTTTTTTCTATTCCATCTTATGGAAGTCAAATTCAAATTTAGTCATATAGCTACATTCTTCCTTACCTAACATGAGTCTCCATGGCTACATTGGTAAGATGCCATCCATATCAAAGGGGCTCCCAAGAATATTGGATATAATTTCAAATCTTGTTAGAGTCTGCTTCTTCACTTCTGATCTATACTACCTGCTGAAGTGTCATAAAAAGTGTAACAACCTGAGCATTGCAATAAAAAGCTTCAAAAATAAGATGGAAGATAAACTAGTCTAAAATTGGTAATAATGAGAATGTTCTCATCTTCAGACTATTATCATTCATCTTCTAAATATTTTGTTCTGATGATATTCTGCAGAAACCCTGCTGTTCTGTAAGATTTCTAATTTCCCCCCAAATGAATTTCAAAATATTTCAACAAAACTTTGTTGTTCAGCAAAACCTTGAATAGAATGGTTTTGATTTGTGCAGATATTTAATACAGCATGGTCAAGGTACTACTGTACAAATTTATGTAACCAAGTATAAGCAAAAAAAAAATGCATGTTTAATCATGATAAGATCTTGAACTATACGGTTCTGAACAATATCTGGAATGAATTAACTGCACTATACAAGGTATACCTGTGCATATGATAGCTTCATCCTGTCGGTAACTCTTGAGTTAATTCCTAACTATTAACAATCGCTCTCTTTTTGATTTCAATGCACAACATATAGATTAAGTGCCAAAACTTGCTTAAACAATGCGTGAATCAAAAATATCAGAATTCAGTACTCAATGACAAAATCTGTTTTTTCTCTACTGCCAGAAATGTTTAGTTTGTTTGAACAGAAAATTACTAAAGCTAAGCAGGGAAATAGGGGAGTTGCTATAAAGTCAGTGAGTAGAAATTTAAAAAAAACCCTGAAACCAACATATATTAGCATCTAAATATTGCCATTTCATGTTTTCCCCAGCTTATAGAATTTGTAGAGTCACTATATGTGTAAGGATTAGTGGGAATGAAAGGTTTGACATTTGTTTGATAATTGTACCCTTGATATCAAATATTACATAAGCTAATCGTAGGTATAATAATATTACAATGATCTAATTTCTGTATTTTCATTTGTATGTTTGCTATCATAACAACAAAAACGGCAAATCGTAGCAAAATTGTTGTTCAACCAATTCCATTAAAATGCTGTAATTTGGAGAATAAAGCAATATCCCATCCAATTTGCAGCATAATATAAATAGTGATAGATCTGTGCTCATGTTCAATCCAATAATCTATATTATAATTTCTCAAGGGACATAAGTCCAGATATAATATTAAATGCCAATTATAGAATGGTTTCTCTTATTTTTTCATTTATTTACAAATAATACTAACATAAATTCAATACGTAGGAAATGAGTATTAATCAAGAGATTTTCTGGGATGCAGTGCTACAAGTAAAAAACTAATTCAAAAACACGTACATACATAATAAAATTACAAAGGCTATACAAAAACATTCTATTTATTTTATTTTTAGCCAAATAGGCCTGAGCTAGTCAGCAGCTAGTCATACTAAATAGAAGATGGCAGTATCTACTCAGATGTCTTAGGAAATACACGACAAATGAAAGGAAATTCTTTTATCACACTAATGACCATAAAAAGCTTTAAATAGTTAGCTGGTGATTTTTATCCTTTCTGGTAGAAAAAAAAGAGAAATCAGCTTGCTTTCTAATATATCAAACAAGCACTTAATAAAAATGTAGAGGAACAAAGAAAATAGATCTCTTTTCCCCTAAGACATAAAACTATTTATTTCTCATAAAATGCTAATGTGAGGTCCACCAAAAATCAGATTTATTTAATAAACACCCAGAAATAACTGCAATAATCTAGATTTTCACTCAGGTATATTATCCATATTTTCCAGAATATGAGGCTCAGTATACATGAAATTCGATCAATAAGTGCGGAGCCTAATACATAGTTACTGCATAATGTTTGATCTATGTGATTAGAATTTGCCACTGAATTAAGTGCATTGACAAGGAAAGAGATTATCTTAAGGAATTATTTTGAAAAATGAATATTCGTTATATGAAATAAATGCCTTTTTCATCATCAGGCTACAAACTTATTGATGTACATATATATGTATGTATATAACAATAAGCAGCAATCCTTATATATATCTCTAAATTAGTCTACAGAGAGATAGAAATGACTATTGGGAGCCTACTCTGCCACTAAGAATTGAGCAACTGGGTGTCTATTGGATTGAAGCCTTTTAGCAAAGATACAGAATCACAGAGAGAGCTATGGATAGAGCAAAGCTAGGAATAAAGAGATAGAAAGAGATCAACATGGATCTGTGGGCAAACCATAGCGAAAGATGTTATACAATTATTTGAGCAACAAAAAATAGAGATGGTCTGGACACTTGGCAAGGAGAAATGATGGCAGATGGAGCAAAGGGTACAGTAGAAAAAGACTAGACACAAGATGGGGAGATCAACACAATCATATGGAAAGAGATAGGGAAGGCTTTTGCCCAGCAGTGAACTTATAACGGCAGACAATATTGTGACTTTAGCCTCATTTAAACTTCGGAATATTCTGCTTATTATATTTGGAACCGATTGCAGTGATTGTCAGTGCTGACTATCTTACGCACAGTGTTTATTGATACAGCTGCTGCTTCATGACATCCTCGGGCCCAGCTCTTGTATTTACTCTGATTGACCATAAATACTCTGAACGTCAACTGTCAGATATTCCATATTCATAAAGCAAACTACCGTGTGAATTCTCCAATATAGACATCTTTGCAGCCATCTCCATTGAATTATATTGATAAGTATAGGCTGCAGACTCACAGAAATTAGTAGCGTTCTTGATAAGTTCAGTCATATATGTGCTTTATTGCAATTTTTTTCTCCTTCTTGGGCGGCTCATTAACCCATGCTATATATTTATCGGAGTGTGCCTAAATCTGAATATTTGCTAGGCTTATATACATATATGTGTGCATGTATACATGTGTATACATATCTATATCAGTAAATCTGCACATGTATTTCCATGTGCGTATATATATATATATATATATATATATATATATATATATATATATATATATATATGTACATGCTTGTATGTTCATGTGCCTGTGTGTCTCAATACGTATGTACAGATATCTATTTATAAGTAGCTTATATCATATATATGTGCGTTTGTGTGTATTTATATATATATACATATATGATATATTTGCATCTATTCATCCATGTGCATACGTACCAACATATATATATATATATATATATATATATATATATATATATATATATATATATATATATATATATATTTATATATACATATATAATGTATAATTTGGCAGTATGTTTTCTTTAATATACCTTTCATTGAAAATTATGGACAAGAGGCATTTTTCAATTTTTTACCAATCTTTTCTTGTTTTTGCACAAGTGAATGGATCTCTGATTTCAATATATTTATAGATACTTTCCAAAAGATAGAACATATTCAGCAGCATTTTCTACATTTTTCCATGACAGGGTTGAATTGTCCATAACACTATATAAAATTAACTACGTGAATAGATTGCAAATAATATAAGCATTTCTAATAAAGTCAAGAAGTCCCAGTCTTAACTATGTACACTTTAGTCAAGGTACTGGTATATCAAATATTTTTAATGATTAGTCAATTAATTGATTATTAATTATCTAATCAATTAATTAATTACCTAAATACATTTCTCTGAATGAAAAGAAAAGAATCCTCCAATGTCCCCTCCCCACCAAATGACGTCCCTGGAACACTAATTGCAACTGACAAAAACAAACAGCAGAATCTAAATAAATGAAATTGAATCATAAAAATAACATCAGAGAAAATACAACTCTGCCATGAAATTGAACCATACAACTCCACCCTGATATCGAGATTGACAGATGACACTGCTGAAAACACTTTATCTTTGGGAAAGTATTTCTATACATTGGAACCAGAGATCCATTCACTTGTAACAAATACAGGAAAAACTTGTGAAAAATCAAAAAGATACTCCTTGACCATCATTTTCATTGTAAGATGGATATATATATATGAGTATATATGTATACGTGTCAATAGAATGTATGAATGTATGTTCTCTATCTTCTGCCATATTTCAGACAATTTTATAATTCCATCTTTGTAGAACTTTTTATCCAGAACTGCTCCAGGTACGTGTTGCAGTCTTCCATTGAATTGAACTTGTTTTTTCATTAAGAGGATTGTGTAAAAACCAGAATGAAAGGTAATCCAAAGGTGAAATATCTTCTAAATATGGTGGATGAGTAAAGACTTCCCAGCCAATCTGTAACTATTTCTGCCTGGTCACCAAAGTATACGCAGATTAGCATAATCTTGATGGAATATTACGCCATTTATCCTTGCTAATTCGGTATGCATTTCTTTAAAAATACGTATGTATATATAATAAAAGAGAGAGGAAGTCAACAAGTCCATAAGTCAATTATGAAAAAAAACAAACATTTATTTTACACAAAAATATTCGATTTTCAATGCAATCTCCTTCCCTGTCTACAGACTTAACTCAATGCTTCTCATGAATCATATAGCTTGAACATTAAAAAGGGAAAATTCCAGATCAAAATTTTACTAATAAGCATGTCAGGCTATGGACTTACTTATCCACTCCTACACACACCAAGTGTATAGATATGTGTTTGTATTTAAGCACACATGTCTATTAAAAGGAAGAAGTGTATGCCTCTGAATATAAATACCAGCAATTATGAATAGATATGTGTTTGTGTGTAGACACATACATGTATATATTGAAAGAGAACAGGTAAAGAGAAAAGCTAATACACGAAAAGTCTAGATGTTCAGCTTTTTCGTACCAATACGTTGCTGGATTTTGTGTTGGTCTTTTTATGTTTCCAGCTTTCACTGGACAACTGAGGTAAAACAGTAATACATTCTCACAGCAAGACTTAACAGAGCACTAAAATTTAGTTTGGTTTTAAATTTTATCAATGTCACATCAAGTTGATAATTTTCCTCCCTTAAAGTTGTTGATTGGTTCCTGAGAAGTTCTACTTTGAGTGGAATGGCATAAAGTGAAACCAATTCTACCATAGGCTCACTGATATAAACCAGTGAAAAGTTCCCATCGAATATTCCTTATCACAAAAATGTCACAAATGTCATCTTGGAAATCATCACCAAAGAAGGTACTGCCTCAGGTTTGGATGGACTGAAGCATCCATCTGGGAAAATATTTTTTGCCTGTAAAAAAAGAATTTGTGAGTGTAGAAGGGGGTATCTATTGAGTACTGTGCTGATCTTCTTTCTAGACTTCTGTGCTTCAAAATCATAGTTTTAGGATGGACTTGAAAAAATCTTTTATTGCTTCCAGATTTACTGAGTTATTTGGACATATAGTTTAAAACCTGCCCAAAGGATGTATATCTCATGCAGGACTGTTTTCTTGGGGTTAAACATGATTTTCAGGAAGAAAAGTTGTTTCAAACACTTTACCATGATTATAAAATTTCAAGTATGTTTTTTCATCTCAATTTTAGTTTTTTTTTTAGTACAACCTTTCAATCTATATGTTCTCCAACCTCTTTCATGTTTATTTTGCATCCAATTATCTTTAGAAGTAGCATAGTACTTTTCTCTTTTTCTTTTCTTTGTCATGAAAAACACCAATGTCATCTTGTTACAACAGTGTCAATGATAGAATCAACTAAAAAATTCAACAAACTGAAAAAAATTAACTAATGACCCAAAGTCTGACAGCCTATCTTAGCTATATGATAATCAGTACATGAAAATAGAATCTTTAACTCAGAACACTGGAGACTCTATTCAAAATAATTTATCAATCAGGGATGAGGGTGGGGTATTTTTTTTCTGTCACAACCATTAATTATCAGCTTTCTTTCTACTTTAAGGTACATTTTTTGTGAAGTCACTTTATTTTGATCATTGATCAAGAAACAATGTTTTACTTGACTTAAACTGACAGAAATTACTCACTTATTTATTGCCATGAATAAATTGAGCCTTTCAAATCATTTGCTAATGATCACCATTATTTCCAATTCACTCTTCTTACTTTATTTTGGCTCAACTTTGCTGACAAAGATTTAGATTTCTACATGTCTGTTGCAGGGCCTCTGGTGGTCAGCAATGACTGTGTGGGAGAGGCAGGCCATTCTACAATAGTTGCTGCAGAAGGTCTGGCAGCTGGGGGAAACTCCCCCCTTTAGATGATGCTTCTTTTATCCCATTCCTGCTTTGCAGTTTACTTCACTGAGAGAGTTTATCTAGTAGACCTTGCAAGTTCAAGTTCTGAAGTTGTAATAAAAGGCAACAAAGAAGACAAGAGAAAAACTAGTAAAGAATTTATAATGAAAATACTTCATCTCAGGATTCAAAAAAATTGAACCTCTCCTCGGGGATTATTATTTCCTGTCAGCCTATATACCTTTGGCCATCACAAACTGATAATGGCAACCCCAATGCAGCCTCATTAATTTTAAGGGCCAAAAGAAAACTTTTTGTGACACACTTCTGGCAAAATTATGTTGGTGCAATCATTAAGGTGATACAAATACAGAAATTATCATTCAATATGAAATTTAGCAGGGAGTATCTTGAAGCAAAATATTGAAACAAGAACCATGAAAAGACAAAAAAATACTGTCCACTTGATTAATTCTCATAAAAATGATTATTATCCCTAATTTCATGGTGGCCCTGCCTAACCTATACTTTCTAAGTTCATAAGCTTCAATTTGAAAATATACTCTTCAACAGCCAAGCCAGATCAACAATAAAACTTTTGAGTGGGGAGGTACAGGCAGTATGGCCAACTAAAGAGAAAATTGCTTTTAGTGCTGCTAAAAAAGGGTTTGTCTTGAAATGGTTAGGAGGGTCCCATACCTATATCCCCTGTGCTGAAAACAAAATATACAAATGCATCAATTTCCATCTGAACTGCCAAATACCTAGCTTCAAATTGTTGATACTAACATGAAATGTGCAACAGATACAAATTGACAAGGTACACTGATAGAAAGCTGATCAGATTTTCTTTCCCCAATATATATATATGTATATATATATATATATATTTATATATATGTATATATATATATATATATATATATATATATATATATATATATATATATATATATATATATCTTCCCTTCAGATAGCAGTAGTAAGCAATATATGTGGTGGCTAGGGGGTCAGTGCAGACCCTCCTAATTACTTAAAGACCAACCTTTTTTGACCCATTTGTTTCGCAATTTTTGCTAATTTTTATCCATTTTTAGCCATTTCAAGGATAATGTAGCTTTTTGTTTAGTTGGCCCTATTGCCTAGATCAGATGTATTTAGGATACACAGCAAGCTGACTGTAGGAGAAATCAGGACAAGTTAACATGGTAGCAGAAAATGTAGTTATGAAAAAATTCTATTCCTCAAAAAGGTCAAACATTTTGATAGAAACTTATTTTGAGTTTTTTCAAATTTTTTGAAACAAAAAAAAAATTACTAGTATAGAAAGTTGACCAGTTTTTAACCCAGAGGTAGATGATGACTGTGCCATTTGGAAGAACAACATTATGATATGGAAAATGTTTATGGAGACAAGGGCTGATAAGATTGGTGCTGCTGCATATCTCTCCCTGCAGGGGAAGGCATGTGAAGCAGTAAGAACAATATTAACAGAACAAATTGGTTCAGCAAAGGGATGAAATTTGATGATTGAAGAGCTTGACAAGGTGCATATGGCTGATGAATTGATGCGGGTTCTGTGCTTTCAAGGAATCTGCCCAATCTGTGGAAGAGGGTTTTTCAAAGTTTGTAGTGAGAAATTGTATCAAAGTGGAGAAATTTTTGGTGGAGTTTCCACATGGAGTACAAGCATTTTTTCTTCTCAAGGCAGCAAACTTGAACACAGAAATAGAGAAATTAGTGCAAGTTACAGCTGAACTTGAATATCATGACATGCATGACAAGGTTATGGAAATCTTTGGTGAAGTGCTGAAGGAAAAAGGCAAAGTTCCAGAAGTGAATACAAAAACGTACTCTGGAAATGGATCAGAGGAGGACGATGAGGACGACGATGAGGTAGTGTCATTCAAAATGGTAGAGGAAACAGGCTAAAAAGACATAGAGCAAGTTGAAAAAGATACTTAGAGTTAAAGTTGTGGAAAAGGCGGTATATCAAACACGTGTAAGAAGAGTACATGTAGAAAGAGGACAAAGAAAGTGCTATGTTATTATGTGTGTGACCTGAAAAAACCCTTTTGCTCTTGATTGTCCTCATTGAGATGAAAATGTCAACTACAATGACCGAGACAAAGCTGTCATCTAGTAACAATTGAATGTGCATATCAACTGATTGAATCCAAAATCAGAGAAACAACAGAAGTTGCTGGTACTTGAAACTATTTGGAAGGTTGTCCTTGATTTAGGATGCTCAAAAACGGTTACAAGACAAGTGTAGCTAGACGAGTATCTCCATATACTGTTATCTGCAGAAAAAAAGAGTAATCAGAGAGGAAACTAATAAGACTGTATTTTGGTTAGGGATGGAAAGGAAACAAAGAGTAAATGTATGATAGTTCCTATTGTTATTGGTTGCAAGAAGTTATCAATGGCCATAGATATTATTGATAATGATATTCCAGTGTTAGTAAGTAAGGGAGCCATGAAGCAAATGGATATTGAGCTCGATTTCACAAAGGATATTGTAGTGATAGAAGGAAAGGAGACAAAACCAGACTGTACATCCAGAGGACACTGTTGCTTGCTGATCACGAACGTAGCATTGGATTTTAAGGAAATTAATATTGTTATTCACTTACAGAACCTGAGAAACCTACCAGAACAGGAGAAGAAGAGCATGCTACGTTGAAGCTACATTGTCTGTTTTTGCATGTAACTAAGGATAATTTGCTGAAACTGTTAAAGAGCTGAGGTTGTAAGGATGAGGAGTTCCCTAGATTGTGAGATAGATTGCTGCGATAACTGCAAATTGAATCAGAAATACAAGAAAGCTGCTCTTTGTTCAGCAATGGGATTACCATTAGAAGAAAAATTTAATGAGGTTGTCACAAGCATAATCACACAGAGATTCTTTATATTATAGATGCAGCTACTCGGTATTCTGTTGTGTGTCTGACACAAAAAAAAAGGATGTCGAGGCAAATTTTTTTCAACTGGATTCCCCACTTCTGGGGTCTTTGAAAGTTTTCATCAGACAATGGGGGGGGGGGGTTAGTTCACAGATGAGATTATGGAGGAGAGGAATTATGTTAGGGTAATCACAATGCTTACAGTCACCATTCAACTATAGAATTGTAGAAAGACACAATGCTATCTTGTAGGAAGCAATGTCGAAGACTTTGGCAGGCTCAAGCGGTAATAAACTAAATATGGCATTAGCATGGGCTGTGAGTGCAAAGAACTCCCTCGAAAATTAAGGAGGATATTTGCTAACTCAAATTTTGCCTGTGTTTATTGACGCTCCATTGGAAGGAACAATTCAAGGGATACTGTGAGGTGAAACCTTGAGGCTATGCTTTATGCAAGACAAATTTTTATCAAAGCTTAGTCTAGTGAAGGATTCACAGGGTATTACAGCATTGGTATTCATGAGTGGTTAGATGATAGACCACAGGAAGATAAAGATAAAAGGGTGGAAGGGCCCAGCTATGATGATTGGTCAAGAAAGAAAGATTGCTTCGATTCATTATAGAACACTGTACAACAATGTCACCCATGTCATTTGATAAAAAGAATACCAGCATCAGGACAACCAGATGCCTGATGTGCAGCAGACTTGGCAATCAACAAATATGGCATTCAAACTCAACAGTCATCAGCAGCTTGAGCAGATGCAAAAGAGCAGTCTGACGAGAAATGATGAAGCAATAGATGCCATGGCTGAAAATGAGGATGGCCTAAAGGAAGAAGTTAAGAAAGCTTGTAGTGGCAGCAGAAATTGTCAGGACGGAAGGAAAGCATTTAATGCACCTAAATCAGTGTGTGGCAATAACGAGGCACCTTGTGAAATGTCGTGAGAAGTGGGACCCATTCTGAAAACGTTTATGAAATATACGCTGGATAATGGTATAGTGGCAAGAGCAAAGGTGTTGTAAACACAGCCAAAATGAAGATTCAAGTATGGAAACTGGTTATACATTTGAGTTGATAGAGAGGATGCCCCGAGTAGTGTGTATTGGGATAATGTAATAAGATGGAGGTTGCTGCCAGAACCAGAGCAGGAAATCTTGCTGACAGGTACAGAAGAACTGTGCCAAGAAGTGATGGATGCTAAAGAAAGAGAGGTGCTGAATCTAATTGAGAATGATGTGTATGATGTGGTAGTAGATTTCAATCAGCTTTGAATCTCAACAAAATGGGTTATCAACAGGAAGGTGAAAGAAGGAAAAGAAATGATTGAAGCAATTCTAGTGCCAGAGGATTTGAAGAGAAGATACGCATTGTTAGGACAGATTCACCTATGGGTAGTCATCAAGTTTTAAAGATGTACCTCATGACAGCACCTATCATGAGATAGGAATTTCATTCACTTGATATCACATCAGCATTTCCACAGCGAAAAGAAATTGAAGGGGAAGTGTATCTCAAGCCTCCAACAGAGTTCTGTGAGAATGGGACATTGTGGTAACTGAAGAAGTGCATCTGTGAGTTAATTGACGTACCTGGTATGAATGTGTGCAGCAGGAACTGACCAGACTATATAAGGTAAAATCAGTCTCTACGTTTTGGAAGTAATTACAGCTAGAAACCCATTCTAAGGAATATAATTATGGCAGACAAAGCCGTGAAGAAGCCTAAAGTTAGTATTTCTCAATCTCTGCCTACCTAGAATCTCCTGATGATCACTTATTCAGATGCTGCAAATGTGAATCTATCACAAGGTGTGTCTCAAGGTGGTCCATTCATCGCAGGGAATGGAAGAGTGGCATTTGTAATGTGACAGTTGAGGAAGCTTAACCATGTTACAAAAAGCCTGTTTGCATCAGAGACAATGGCAGAATCAGACCCAGTAGACGCAGGAATACCATTTGCTGCCATGATAAAGTAGATGTGTGGAATTTCTACTTGTTGAATGCTGAACCAACAGTCAATCACTGAGTGGACATAGTGTGAACAAAGGATATAGTGAAATTTGAAGAGATACTGCTGGAGTTTGAACTTGGTTCATGATTCTTTTCCGTTCCATTAACTGTTAGACCACTCTGCACCTCTTATTTTATTCATGCAGTTATTAAAATTTTCTGGAACGTTTTTTTTATTTATGATAAGAATACTGAATTTAAGAATTCTGACAATTTAAGACTACCACCTTAACAGCAGCCATCTATCTCTCACATATTTTGCCTTATCAGAACCTGAGACTCCTTCTTTATTTGCTTATTTTACACCTCCGGTCATTAAAATTCTATGGAACATTTTTGCTCTTGTCAGTTTTGATAATTATTATGAAGATAGAGAGGTGTGAAACCCGTACAATTTTTAGTTGCTGCTTCATTTCAGGTGTCAGTGCTGTCACACAAGTCACACTTCCTCAAATGGGTAAAATAAAATTAATTCATTGGCAAGTGTTTACTTTCAGCTCAGTTCTACATTCACTCGCATGAAAACATTTTATATTTTTGGAGCCATATGGACATTTGAACTCACAAGTATAGTGTGCCAAGTAAATGTTTGGTACAAAAGGAAAAGATCTTTGGTTCACTGGAAGCATTTCCATTAGAAGAAGCAGCCAGTGATATAAAGTGTTTTCCTATTTCCACTCATGATGGCACCTGTTTATTCCTACAGACTCCTTGTAGAGCAGAGGGCCATAACCATTCTGCTGTGGTTTCAGTAGCATGTAGGTTTTACAGGATGGATTTGCTAACTCCATTCTCAACCCTTCTCCTTTACCCACTCTTGGGATTTGCTATAATGATGGCCAAGCAGGGAAGGGGGTTTTGTCAGAGTAACCTCCTCTAAGATGAGTTGTTTTACTTGTCAAAAGGGCTCCAACTGCCCCGTTATTTACACATACCTGGAGTGAAAAGTGGATTCACATCTTTTCCCGGGATATTAGTGCAAAGTGAATGTTAACAGTCTTGGCTAAAAATTGAACCATGTTCATCGATTCTGTTTTCCATGCTGGTAACTATTATGCCACTCTGCACTTTCCCCAAGTAAGTGCCTACTATGGCATTATGGTTAGTCAGTTCATCTCACAGACCAATTCACAAATATCAATTCAATCCTCATTGGGTAGCTTGTTAGATTAAACTATGCTTACTACATATCTACCATGGGTGTCTGCCCAAGAGTGATAGTTGGCAAGTTGGTCTCAATGGCTAGTGAGTTTGATTCTCACTGTATACCAAGGGAAATTATGAATCACCTCCACCCATATATGCTTCTTTTTACCTTGTGAATCGAGCAGTGATGGTGGTAAAATTGTTACCTTGATAAAAATCCTTGGTCATGTTGCGAGAATGAAAGACAATGATGGACATTATAACTCACAGCATGGATCCCCAGAGATCACATGTTAAACTGAAGATGACAAAATACAAGATGGAGAGATAAACTAGACAGATTCAGAAAATACCGGCTCTGCGATACTCATGATAGAGAAATATGGCGGATCCTGGGGAAGGTCTATGGCCAACTACAGAAGTGAAATGAGGAGGAGGAGGATGGTTTGAACTATAAATTCGGGAATTTAAAGACCCCCCCCCAAAAAAAACCCTGGTCAGGTTAGTCACTCAATATAAACAGTTACTTGACCAACGTCTTTAAGCAGCATGCCATGTTGTAGGTGATCAATTAAATGACTGGAAAAAAGGGTGATCAACGAAAAAATTTCTTCTAATTTTTGTTGGGCAGTGATCTCTAGAAAAGCCTGAATTTTCAAAAAAAAGTATGAACGCTAACAGGCACAAACTAAGGGATCAATCTAAGAGGGTGTCAAAAAAAAAATGATTTTCCAAACAGATTGAAGGGAGTGTGTGTGCAAAATTTCACATTTGTACTATGAACTGTTAGGGTTGTGCAAAGTCAGGATACATTAATACATGAATACATAGGCACAGAGATACATATAAATATCAGAACATGTAAATAACCTAAACCTAGTAACAGTGTTCAACCTATCTGTTGTGGGTAGCGGGATTAATGATTCCTTTCATAAAAACACTGATTACACAAACTGCTTCAATTTATCAGTCCTTACATTTTTATGTTTATGGCATATATGAGGTCTGAATGTAAAATATCTAGTCACTTAATAATAAAAAAATAACCAGCCTAGGGCAATGGTGCCCTAGTGCCCTTTAAAGTGCTCCCCCTTGGTATCTCACACACTTATCCTAGAATTCCTTGCACTTTTCAAAACAATCTGCAAAGTCCTCTTTCAGGATCATCATCAGCTGCCTGATTAGGTTCTCCTTTATCTCATCCATGGGACAAAATCTCTTCCATCTAAAGGCAATTTTAGCTTTGGAAAAAACAAGAAGTCACAGGAAGCCAAGTCTGGACTGTAGTGGGGGCTGATAGACCTGGGTGATGCATTATTTTGCCAAAAAACCCTGTATGAGATGTTTAAGAATCCTGGTCATTGTGAATGCAATGGTCACAGAGTACACATGCTCATTCATTGACATTTAACTGCCGAATGAGTAACATGATGGAAAGCGTCTATTCATGCATGCAGAATAAGGTCTTTGCTGATTGGTTGTTATGTCACATTAGGATTGTGCATGGAACCGGTTCTTAAGATATTCAAAATGGCTGGGTACATTCCAGAGAGAACTTGTGATAATTCACAACTTTGTATACCTTTTATTGTAAGGAATACACCTATATACATATGGAAAAGTTTGGCATTAAATTCAGAATATATATCTGTGTGATTTTGCTTTATTTCTTTTAGCAGGTATCAATGGTCAGAGAATGGTTGATAATCACTAACCCTTTCATCACAAGAAACCATGAAAATGTCAAAACATATTCTTAAAATTCAATCTCTCTCCCCCATCCAACACGTATTCCCCAAAGTCTGAAATGTTTGCTTCAGCTAATCTTATTATTGTGTAAGATGCTAAAACTGATTGCAAACAAACTTCAAAGATAATTCAAAGTTTCCCAAGAAAAGGAATTCCTAAAAGACGAGATAACTTTTAGTCAGAAACAAAATGGATTATCAGTAGGATTCAGATTATAATGCTTTTATTGTAATTACCATATATGCCAGTACATAAGATGGACAATCTAATTTTAAAAAAAAAGCATGCAAGTATTAGACTGGTTCCAATGTGGAGGTATCATGAATAGGGGGCTATCTACTAGAGCTCAATATGAACAATAATGGGACATGAGTTGCTGTGAGTGGTAGTCCTTGAAAACCATTAGTCTCATAGCCTGACATATACAGTATGAAGATTGAACATCATAATTATGATTAAAAAGATGAAAGTGGATCAAATTTAAATCTATATACACACATACAGTTGTAAAAGTGTTAAGTGTTTCTGGTTATCTTGTGGTAATGAGTCTGATCTCTGGATTAAGATGAATTGACATCAAAAGGTCAAATTAACTGAGATATTTCCTCACATGTAAAATAATCTATCCTTGTCAATTAAATAAAGGGTTTAGTTTAAGGTTCCAAAATGTTTATTAAATACAGCAAAAATACCTGAAAAAGGCTGGAGAGTACAACAGTCACAGCCTTTGACTATGACAACCAACATTAGGACATTAGTCTGAATAGATCAGTTTTCAATAATAGTAACTCTTCATCTTAAAAGGACATGATTTCTTTTTTCAACCTCAATGAACCGGGACTTGCTGTTGTTTGGTGTAAGTTATCAGACATTCTCACTTAAAGAATTGTGGTAAATCACTTCAAGGCATAGCTTTTTAAAGTGTGAAACAGTAACCTCATCTGTTGACAAACAGAAAATAGAATCTCTTGACAAACCTAACATTTACACACTCTAAACAAAAGTTTAATATTCCTTAAATGTCTGTCTACCACAATCATTAATAGCCATGGTTTACTAATTAAGAGTTCAGATGAACAAAAAGAAAAACAAAATTAGAAGAGGAAATCAAATGAAAACAACATAAATTGGAGACAAATATCTGTCTTCATTGATTGATTAACTGATGTGACAAAATTTGGTACAAATTCTTAATGGCTTCTCTCTTTCTTTGCCTCGTTTCTTTCTTCATTTCTCTTTCTTTTAAATTCTGTTTACACATTTGTTTTTCCATTTTTTCTAATTTAGTTCTTTCTTCAGCTATCTCTTTCTCTCTTTCCTTTCTTTCACTCTTTTCTTTTTCATTAATCTTTTCCTTCTTTTTCTGCTTCTCAAATTTGCTTCTTTCTTTTTCTTCTGTTTGCTTTTCTATTGCCTCTCTTTTTTTCTTCTACTCTTTTGTTCCTTTTTTTCTCACTTTTACTCATTCCTTCCTTCCTTCTTATTCCTTTTAATCTTGATTATTAATTCCTGATTACCTCTCTTTTGATATCTCTATCTTTGTGTCTTTCTTTCTTTATTTGCTTTCAAAACACTGTAATTGTTCCTTTTTTGTCAGCTTGTTTTCCTATGTCTTTCTTACTTTCTTCTCTCTTTCTTCCTTTCTTCCTTTCTTTCTTTCTTTCTTTCTTTCTTTCTTCAGTATTCTCCTATTTAGGCTTTGCTCTACTCTTTTGGTTTCTCTCCTTCCTTCCATTTGTGTTCCCTTTTATCTTAATTTTAATTATTAATCTATTGCCTTTCTTTCAAGACAGTTTCTCTTTTAAATTTTTGTCTTTGACTTGAAAATTCTTATTTCCTCCTTCATCTTTCAAAACAGTTGCATAGAGTAATGGAGTGAGAATCTATTCAGGGAATTTGTAAAGAAAGGTTTTATAACTAAAGCCAGATTAACTTCAATTCAAATGAATAACAAACTGAGACTATATTTTGTTTCATTGTTTTATGCAGACATAAAACTGACAGCAAAAAAAAAAATTTGACCACTCTTGGCATATTTCTTGTCTAGCAAGTTAGTGAAGTAGTAGAATTTATGACTGAAAACCATCCATTTTCGGCCCTAGACCAATGTTCCTTCAATTGATGCAAATCTTCTTATTTTCCAACAAAATAAATGTCCGCAACTCTTTGGATTTTATAGAGTGATACTCTTCACTTGAATTGTATGGAAGGGAGAAAACTGAAAACGAAAAGAAATTGAGACCAACTAATGGATAGCAAAGACAGCAGCCGTCTATTGACATAATATTAAAATTTTAATTCTGTTCATCTGTTTGTGATCTAAATGGTGCATTGTAGCCAGAGGGTTGAGTCAAGGTTCCTCCAAAATGTACTAACTTGGAGGATGCAAACAAATACTTGTGGTTCGCAACCAAATGATAATAGTATGTGTTTGGTAGTTGCACTCATCCCTATCTATAATATAATGACTGACCTGTCAAGGGAGATGAATTAAATGCTAATCATTGTGTAGTTATTTATTTGCAAATGTACATTCTGGTCACATCAGATGGCTCTAATTTTCTCCCTAAGGGTCATGGGGTTGTCTAGTTTTTATTAAAATTCTTTCTTTGTGTTATTGAGTTAAATCAGCATAGACTTGTCATAAACAGATGGTCTGGTATAAAAGCCAGTTTTTGAAATGTAGCCTTCATTTCAGTAATAGTATAGAAGTTGGAAGCACTGAAAAATCATTTAAAAGAACTGGGCTTAAAGGACCTATTTTAGTTTGAGAAATATAACTGGTACAGTGTTTAATCAAAAACTAGATACATAGAATCCAGTGATTTCCAGAATAACATTTACCAAAAGAAGACCATATAGTATACCAGCCAAAATATTATGCTAAAAATAAGAAAGGTGTGGAATAATGAAAAAAATTCATTTCAGAATTCTGGGAAATAGATATATCAAAGCCTTCATAATGATATCAGCAGCTTGTCTATTTCAGAGCATAAAAGCTCCGACTGAATACTTTCAAAGAATCTATATTTGCTTATGATATTTAATCATTCTCAAAATAGGACATTTTGTGATCAAAAGTATAAAAATAATAGAATGAATCATTAATATTTCAAATTATTGTTATTGACCATCAGTTTGGTTTCACTCAAACACTTTTAATAAAAGGCATGAACACAAAACTACCTATCGTGGCTTTCACTACTGACTTTGATGTAATCCTATAATTGGAATGGTATGAAGGATGAAGGAAAATAAAGTATGTTGGATTTTGAATAGATCTCCTTTCTATTTTATGTTTTCATGCATTTGTCTCTTAAAAAAGACTGTATATCCAGACCACATAGACAAAATCTGCAGGATTGATTGAGCAGAGGTTTGGCATACACATGTTTGTTCACTTCAGAAGTGTGTTAAATGCAATAAAACTGCACTAAATTGTTGCCGAAAGACAAACATGCAATTTAATAGATTTCTTATTAAATGGAAGGTTTTTTTCAAACTTGGCAATTATCAGAGTTATCTGCTCCTACTTTTTTTCCAACTTGGAATATAGATGGGTATCTGGTCATGCTTTCACAGATCAATACTCCTGAGTTGAGTAATGAGTTCGATCCTTACTGCATACGCCACACTGGTAGCCTTGTGCTAAGATTAAACTATTCTCAGCAAATATCTACTTGAGATTCTTCATTGTACACTACTGTTAGTGTTTAAGAAACTTTACTTTTCGATTCCACCAGCACATATTATTAGAATCACAATAGATTTCAGGAATCATAAAAAAATCCTTCCTTTCCTCATGTATTAAATCATTTTAATCAACAGTTAATAGAAATTTGGTTTAAAATAATCTTTCTGATTAACATAAAGCATTTAATGAGAAAAGATTTCCAATTAGAATGCCTTCTTTTCTTTCATTCCACAGCATACGTATCAGGAACTGTGGGACTTTCATTTTCCAACAAAATTAATTTTCACCAAAGCAAGAATCGCATCAAACTATACCTGCTATATATGGCCATTGTTTTGGATATGAAGATATAATTCTCAATACCAGTGAGAAGATCTATTTTGGTCAAGTGTGTAGTATTTAACAACCGTAGCCATCAAAAGTGATAAAGGGTACTATCCCTTTTTATAAGGATGAGTGTTTGTTTTTGTGCTCCTAGCCATACCATCTTGTCTGCAGACTTGAAAAGTACTCCAGCAGACCCTTTCTAAAAATGTTTGTGGGGGAAAAAAAGCTTTTTTTAAACTTTTTTTGTGCCTTATTTCCCCGGGTTTAATAAAAAGATTTTGATTCTTCAGAAACTAGATGTTTCTAAATGATTTTTCAATCTATTCTAGATGTTTTCTAATAGAAATAACTAGATTCTTCAGAATCTAAATATTTCTTACAATATTTTAAATGTTTTTGATTGGAAAATGCCAAAAATGTCGTAAGTAAAATTTCTTCTGACCATGCTTATTCTTTGATGGAAATTTTTTTTTCATGAATTCAAATTTTGATGCTACGATTGTTCAATTATTGACTGTGATGGCAAGTTTTGAAAAAAAAACGTTCTATGCAGAAGTATTTGTTCTCAAAAGTTTGTTCATTTAATCACTTATATATCAATTGAAATTGATATTGAATGACCATTGTAAAACAATACATAAGGGATTTGTGTCAGATACAAAATGCCTTTTATTTTCATTTTCTATTGAACACTTTTAACACTGAAGAATTCTCATCACATTGCCTTTGAACATTCCAGAAGCCCTCTTCTTGGAACTATTGATGCAAAAGTCAATTTGTGCTTTTTTTAGACTTCTGTTCTGAAATGATTGTTCATTTTGAAATTTTTATTATTTTCTGTGCTGCGATTTAGCTGAGTTGATCAGCATTTGAGAAATTATTTACTTGGTTTAATTACTTACCCATTCCCCTTAGCAGTAAACTTTTTGAAGCAGTGAAGACAGCTGATACATTATTCAAGGAAATGCTGTATCAAATGAAAGGCATTTGATATAAAAAAAGAAACCCAAAGGTTTTCATGTACAGTTAATACAACTTGTAAAAAGTGTTATTAACAAGGTGAAGAATGTTCTGTGAATTGATATATATGATGCACAAACCTGGTTGCTATCAGGCCAAACTCCATTATCACTTCTATTCTGACTGAAGATGATTACTGCAAACATAATATTGTATATATGATAAATAAACAATTATTATTTGGGTTTTTTTTCAGTATAAATGTCTCTATTTATTAGAATGAAATGAACCCTTGCATATCTATTGATAATTTTTTGTAGATATGGGAGACTTGACAGTTTGCCTCAGTCGGTAAGAGAGCTGGCTACCAATCATTTCATAATGATTTCAAGTCACAGCTGTGAAACGTTAAATTATAAATGTATTTATTCATTAGAGTAGAATAAGCCCTCGAATATTTCTAGCATTAATTTTGGTAGATATGTAAGTCAATTCAACTCAGTCACAACTACCAAACAATTTGTTATTATTTCAAATCACTGTTGAGGAATGTTATTTTTCACTCACCTAAATTTGGTGGGAATTGTTCTTCTTGAAGTAAAAAATACAAAGTTTACACTGGAGTTCAACAAAAAGTTAAGGGGTATGTTTTTTTATACAATTACTAACAATATTGCAGAATGTATGAACGTAGTGTAAGTATCATTTTTAGTGTGATTTTTCATCTCACTGAAGATAATACAGTTCAAACAAGATTATGGTCATCTGTTATTCTCTTTGAAAAAATTTTCAAATGAAAGTGTTATTAGTTAAGCACGTAGGAATCTGTTTTTGTGGATGTGTATTAATGTGAAAAAAAAAAAGCATAAGAGTGAGTGGGTGAAAAGCACATTGAAATATTTCTGTTTTGGTCAGCAACAGTCAATTTCTCAAAAAGGTTACTGCCGCAACTAGCAAACTAACTTCTCTCTTTTCAGCAAGTCATTTTAGGAGATGTTCTGACGGACCTTATTTGCCAGAAAAAAAAATTATTATCTCTGATCATGTGACCAATTCTGAATTTGAATTTGAACCTGGCAAAGTTGGTGCCTGGCTATTAATATCCACCTCTGGGGTTTATAAAAGCCTGTGTAAGCATTTTTTATCATTTGTGGTTTTGGTCTATTAGCAATCACTTCTGGTTTTCACTCTTTTTCTTTCTCTCAAAATCATAAAACCCTTGGCTATGCCAGTACTTGTATTTAATAAAGAACTTAGTATACATGAATGTATACAATAGAAAGCTTGCATTTGTGTATGCAGTTATTTCTCGCTGTCCACTTGTCATAAAATAAATGAGATTCCTTTATGATGAAGATCATCACATCACAATTATTATGTAGGGAACAAATCCATTTCAAATAACATATAATACATGTTAATCTTACAGGGATTCACTCGGACTTTTTGACATAGATAAATGGACATTATATTCTAAAGCTACCAATTCTAAACATAGTTGTGGTCATCTGCAGTGCCTCTTCACCAATTCAATTGATGGAAGGTGAGGAAGTGGTATGTGTTTCTCTTTGCCAGTGGCAAGAAACTTGTCAATGTTGTGTTGGATATACTGCATGCATCAGACTGACACAATTAATCGATTGTGTTAAAGTCATAGTGTCTTCCTCTGTCCGCTGCTTATTGCAACTGACAAATAATGCTTCACTATAAACTCATAATTACTTCTAACTTCATGAATATTCAGAGTCTTGAATACAAAGGATAATTTTCAGTATCTTTCATGGAAAATAATCTTAGTTTTGTGATTTAAGAATTTTCAAAAGAAGGAAAAATAAGCACAATGAACAAAGTGCTCTCCATAATATCAGTAATAAAGATTTGTTTATGAAGGACAAACATTCTCTTCTGTATTCATGTTTTTCTGTTAGGATGTAACCCAGGACTACTTGGCATCATCGAGTAACTCCTTGTTGAGGTTCTATATTTTTTTGTTTTTGATCTTATGTCAAAGTTGAGATAGTTGTGCACTTCTGAGTATTTACTAGCTAGGCTAGCCTTCCCCACTTTGGAAAGTGGTGTTGTTGTACCCCAGTTGTGAGTTTAAGGATTAAAGCCACAAAAGAAGAAGAAATCAAGCAGAGAATCACCCTAGGATGGCAAGCCTTTGGCAAAGCAAGCTCAACCTTCAAAAACAGAATGATCCCAATAATCCTAAAAAGAAGAGTATGCAATCAATGCCCCCCCCCCGATAGTCACTTATGAAGCTGAAATATGGAACCTAACCAAGAGACAAACCCACAAACTGAGAAACATGCAGCGTGCGTATGGAAGAATCATGCTCAACCTCACATAGAGAGATCACAAGACAGCACAATGTATCAGAAAGAAAACGGAGGTCTAAGACATCATAAAATCCATTAGAAAACTCAAATGGCAATTGGCTGGTCATGTTGCGAGAATGAAAGACAACTGATGGACATCACGACTCACAACATGGATCCCCAGAGACCACATGCAAAACCAATGCAACAAAATACAAGATGTAGAGATGAACTAGACAAATTCAGAAAATACTGGCTCTGCAACACCCATGATAGAGAGATGTGGCGGATCCTGGGGAAGGTCTATGTCCAATGACAGACGTTAAAAGACTGATGATGATGATGAAAAAGGAAAAGGTATTAACCCCTTGATTGACTTTACTCAATCTCATTGTCCTGCTTAATTTGAAGAAAAAGAAAAGGAAGAAGAAACAGTAAAAAAAGCAACAAAAAAAAGGAAATTCATGTATATATTCAAATAGCGAGGTCACTTAATAAGAGAAAACAATTGAGTCTGTATGAATAAATTCACAAGCAATGGATTACTAATGAAGCATTAAAGAAGACAGAATTATGTAACAGGTAGCTTAATTCACAAAACACAAACTCGCTTACAAAAGCAATTCAATACCAATATTATGATATTTACCAACGATAGAATTAGTAAAGAAACCTGCTGCATGAGCATTTATGGTAATCTACAAAGCGTACTAATCAATATCTCTGTATTTGCCAAGCAATAAAATGATAAAAAGGGCTAGCATATTTGAATAGGTACACACTGAAAAGATACATGGAAGTGAATTGTGAGAAAAATATGAAGGTCACACAATAAGGTATTTATATTAGGCACAAAATGTTTGTCATGCAAACAACTAGAAACATAATTGAAAAAGGATTTTGTTCAATGCATACAGATTGCTATGCAGATGATCAAATGGCACATGACGTTATATCATAGAAAAGAATATAGAACTACCAAAACACAGACTAGTATAAACTCAACCATAAGAAGGCTGGTTGAAAAGTGAGTGATGACTTTGTCTTTTCACATAATGTGCTCTGTAATGGTAGAAAAATTCATCATCATCATCATCATCAGTCTTTTAACATCTGTCGTCGGATATAAACCTTCCCCAGGATTTGCCAGTATTTCCTGAATCTGTCCAGTTCATCTCTCCATCTTGTGTTCTGTCGGCCTCGGTTTCTTATGTGATCTCTGGGGATTGATGTTGTGAGACATGATGTCCATTGGTTGTCTTTCATTCTTGCAACATGGCCTGCCCATTGCGATTTGAGTTTTTTAATAGTTTCTATGATGTCACGGACACCCGTTTTTTTCCTTATATACAGTACTGTCTTGTGATCTCTCCATGAAAATCATGCGCTATGTAATAGTAAAAAAATTACCAAATTTCTAAACTTAGCCAATGGCACCTAAATTTTGATTCTTCTTAATTCTGTTTTAATTCATATGAACTAATCATAAATCTGGTTGTAACATGATTGGTAAATTTTTTTACATTTGATCTGTAAACTGTGTAAGTCTTATTGCTGAAAAAGTAGTGAAAATTATACAAAAGTTAGATTCAAGTCACGACACTGGCACAACACAATGTTCTTTTCCCTATTCACTTCCCATTTGGCTTGGTACTGGACAAAGCCATACCTAGTTAATAGCTCTAAAGGACACACATGGTCAAAGTAAGCACCTTTATATAGATTCCTGATGTGACTGTAATTAGTGTTAAATGATAAATATTGAGTGGTTCAATGACAATAGTTGAAATAGTACACACCCGAGATGCCAGTAGTGTCATCTAGTGTGCAGGTGCAAGGCAAGAATTGATGAGAATAAAGGTTTAAAACTTAATGAGGACAATCATTTATTTTCACACAATGGATCGGTTACCAGAGTGTGTGTTTAAAAATCAGATTTCAGTTAAATGGATTTTGCATAAAGAACATTTCCAAATAGTAATTGGAGTTCGTTTAATGAAATAAGAACATGCATTCCTTTATATAAGGGAGTGCAGAAGTGATGGAACATTTTTATTAGGACCTCATAAAAAGATTACATTAAATCAAAATCTAACCTTTTCATTTCAGTAGTCTTTGGCCATTTATTTTACATTTATAAGTCACTTATGTCTATCACATGTATTACACATATGTTAACCTCTTTACTCTTAAATTCATTCTAGTAAAAAAAAAAGTAGTTCAAGGGGAATGAGTATCAATTGAATTTACCCCCATTGTGCTGGTAAATTCACAAAAGCGTTCTTTTTCTTCTTCTTCATTGAAGTGTTCAACAGCAATTACAAACAGTCCATAAATTTAAGAGTGAAAGGAGATGGTGTATGCCATGTACTACGACACACCTTTCAGTTTTGTTTCACTTTGTAGAGAAATTGTCTGAAGACAAAGTAGTATAAGATTCCATATTTAATACTTCATGTATTTGCTGGCCTATAAGATGCATGGTTTATAAGGCTATTCGAGGGACTACAGCTCACTGCAACTCATCCAAATCCCATAGCTGTCTATTTTGAGCTCTGATAGAAGTTCCCAAGTGTTAATATCAGAGTACTGCATGAAATGTGATATTTTTTTAAATTGAATTGTGCATCTTATATTCCAGAATTCATGGCAGTTTCATGAAATTTTTACCAAAACCCCTTTTTTCAAGCAATTTGACATACATTTTTAATACTCATGATAAACCAATACAATAGATATTTGCATACTCATATCAAAACACTTTTAAGCTGGTTATTAGTTTGTATTATTTTCCAAAGTATGTTGAACAAATGACACAAGTCAGATAGAATGTTCTAAAATAAAGCCATACATGCGAATTCAACTCAGGCTTAATTGTAACTTCTTTTGGCTCTGATTCAGAAGTTGACTTAGTTTGTAATCTTCCTAGCATGTTTATTATTTTTTTATTCCTGTGAACGCCATGTGGAGCATAGAGACACCACCACACAATCCTCTCGGTGATGCTGCAGTGATTTCAGCAGTCAGAAGGTTTCACAGGACAGAGTTACTAGCCCCATGCCCAACAATCTTTCTTTACAAGGGCTTGAGACTGACAAGCTGCTTAAATTCAGAATTGTCTGTCTCCCAGACTGGTTGCCAACCAAGGTTGGAGAGCCCAGTCTACCCACCAATGTATCCATGGCTGAGGGGAGAAAAGACAGATTCATGCCTTTTCCAAGGGCATTAGTGAAAAATGAATGCAAACTATCTTAACTGGAGTTTGAACTTGGTTTGCTGATTCTGTTTTCTGTGATGCTAACTGTTAGGACCCCTGCACCTCCATCATTTCATGACATGAACAATTTTATTTTTCACAAATTATTGATTTTTAAGCTCCCTGGTCTTCACTCTAATACCTATATCTGTGATATACTAATGCTTCTGAGATTGTACATCTTACAGTTTCTAATCTAAATTTACTCACATTTTTTCAAAAGATTTTCATTTTAGAAAGACTTTTTTTATCTAAGTTATTTATGAATGTGCTTTTATTATTATTATTATTACTATTATTATTATTATTATTATTATTATTCTTGAAAAAT